>JASDDO010000018.1:406851928-407281226 GCA_030015575.1 Agapanthus africanus
TGATCTTTGATCAACGCGATGACTTCCCTATCCACAGGCGCTTCAGGGAATCCACTTTCCGAACGGACGAACGGGAAAGAAATGTCGAAAGACATAGTACCTGCGCGAAAAAGAACAAAAATTAGCCGTCAATGCTACAGTTTAAGTTCTAGCACTTGGTACTTTAAATTCGTACCACACTGCAATGCAGTGGAAAGAGACCAAGGGGGACCCACACAATCTGGATGATGGCTCATCATTAATAAAACAGTCTCATCATTTGATGAGACAGTCATTAAATGAGGAAATCCTAAAAGGATTCTTATTTAATGAGTGCCCCTTGGGCCAAGAAGTAAATCTTCCTTGAGAGCAGCGCTCTGCAACAGATATGATATCTGTAATAATTAATGATGAAGAAAATAAAATTCCCCCCAAAAATTCTAAAGAGCAATGCTCAGCGAAGAAGATGGAATAATCCATCAAAAAAACCTAAAAGAAAAGCTTTACTGAGTTAAAAACTCTGAGATCTTTAAGATATGCAAGATGAACTCTAAGAGTTCTTCTTTAAATGGGTTAAGAGACCCTAAGAAAGATCTCTTTAGATCTATGATTTCAAGAAAGCAAAGCTCTGTTAAGAAAACCCTAAAAAATTCTTTAGATCTATGATCTGAAAACAGCAAGGCTCTATTAATGGGTGAAACCCTAGATTATGAAATAATCCCTTCAAAGATTTAATCTTTACCTAAAATTTTCGACAGGGTTCTGTCTCTAAGAGAGTTCTTAAGACAAAGAGCTATGCTCTGAAAGAGAATTAATTCATAAGAGAAAACAAGAAGATGAACAGAGGTCATCTCAAGGACCAAAGGCCCTATTTATAGGCACTGAGAGCCGTTTAAATTTCTAAGTTGATCTAATGGCACAGATGCTGCCACCGCTGCACTCACGTGTAAGCTACGTGAGCGCAACGGTGGAGGGGCATTTGTTCCCCCAATCAGACCAAAGCTCTGTTCAAATTTTGAAATTTGAAATGAAGCGGTGCTTCATAAAAGCGCTCGCGCTAAATGTGCCAGCGCTAAGAGTCAAAGACTCTGATGCAGCGCTCACATGTAAAGCACGAGAGCGCTCGCGCAAGCAGCGCCAGCGCTAAGAATCAAAAACTCTGATGCAGCGCTCACGTGCAAAGCACAAGAGAGCCAGCGCTAGCAGTGCCAGCGCTTGCGCTAGGAGCGCCAGCGCTCGCAGCGCCCGCGCTAAGAGTCAAAGACTGATGCAGCGCTCACGTGCAAAGCACGAGAGCACTAGCGCTAGGACCGCTAGCACCAAGAGTCAAAGACTCTGATGCAGCGCTCACGTGCAAAGAACGAGAGCGCTAGCGCTGGAACTAAATGTTCCTCACCCTTGGATCAAAGATCCAACAAAGATGACTAAAAAATCATCAAATTACCTCTGAAAATTAGAGCACCGTTGGATCAAAGATCCAATGATGATTAAAAATCACCAAGATACAGAATAAGTTCTGTATGGAAAAAAAATTTCCCAATCTTGTTAAAAAAAGAAGATTGCCTTCTATAAAACAGAAGCCTTGGATCAAAGATCCAACGGTGGGAAACATTCCCAAATCAATTAGAGAAAAGATCTCTTCAACTGATTCAACAAATCAGCCTCCCGTATATAAAGGACCCAAGACTTCAAGTCTGGCACAGAGAAACCCTCCCTTCCCCCTACAAACTTTGAGAAATTTCAAAGAGAAGAGCAAGCTCTCGGAAGAAGAATTTCTTCAAGGTAAATAAAACAGATAGATCAAAGTATCTCATCAAAAGGAAGAATAACTTAGTTCTCTTTCTAGATCATAGATCTATAAGACAGATATCTTTCACAAAAAGAGATTGGAGCATCTCATCATAAAAAGGGAGGGAGAAAAACTTAATTCTCTTCAGATCATAGATCTATAAAATAAAGACGAAGTCTTTCACAAAAACAAAGAGATCATAGTATCTCATAAAAGAGAGAAGAACATAGTTCTCAGACCCATGAGACAAAGTCTCTTAAAAATGAGAGTTTAATTCTCAGAACGCAGAACTGATTAAAGCTGCCTAAAAAGAGCCTTAGCGCTCCAAGACTGGCGCACAACGCCGCAGCGCTCCTAGCGCTCCAATTTAAAGAAGCGCCTCAGTGCTCCAAGTCTGGGGCACAGCGCCGCAGAGCCCTAACGCTCCAATTTAAAGAAGCACCCAGCGCTTCAAGGTTGGCGCTCAGAGCCAAGCGCACCATGTGCTCCTCACGTGTGCACTATTTCACTAGGAGCGCTCTGCACTCATTAACTGGAGCTCGGCGCCAAGCGCACCACGTGCTCCTCACGTATGCGCTATCTCACAAGGAGCGCTCTGCACTCATTAACTGACGCTCAGCGCCAAGCGCGCCACGTGCTCCTCACGTGTGCGCTATCTTACAAGGAGCGCTCTGCACTCATTAACTGGCGCTCAACGCCAAACGCGCCACGTGCTCCTCACGTGTGCGCCATCTCACAGGAAGCGCCTGAGCGCTCTAAGTCTGGTGCTCAGCGCAAAGGGCAGTATGTACTCCTCACGTGTGCGCTGAGGGAACATAAACTGTTCTTTTAATAAAACCCCAGAGCTATAATGAGTGTTCAACATTCAATAAAAGACAAAAAGGTTGTCAGAACCCAAAACCAATGCTCAGCATTGTTAAATGAAAAAGGACTGAGCCTAATTAAATGTCTAACATTTTGACTGAGTGGGCTGAGCCCAAGTTGGACACATGCCCCAAATTCAGATTAATTAAAGCCCATATGCTCATAAATCTTGTTAACTGATCTTAGTCCCAAACTTGACTACAGATCTCTCAACCAACATTGGTTCAAGGGTACATCTCTTCATACCTCGGATATATGTCGTTGTAATTCTTTAACGTCTTCAGAGAGATGGAGGGTCCTAATAACCAATAACTTTTGGTACATCCCCAAAAGGTTAAACCAAAACCACACAGACTATGACGTCTTTAAACTGTCACGGACTATGACGTCCTTAAACCCAATGGACCGCAATGTCCCTAAACTAAAACAATAGAGCCCAAATGCTCTTTTGTTAGATCTAAATGATCTTGTTAAGTAGATCTTAGTCTAAAATTAGACTAACGTATCCTTAACAAACGTTTAACTTGATCTTATTCTCAAATGAGATTAACGATCCTTAAACCCAACCCAAAACCAAATCTAAGAAAATACGGATTTGGACAAATCCACGCCCTACGGGCGACAACATAAATTAGTCTCCGTATACAATCCAAGGGAAACCAAAAACAAAACAAAAATACACGACACGAAGTGACCATCGGGAGAAGGAGAAAGTGGTTACCATGATGCAGCAGCGTAATTAACTGCAGGGGCTTGCGCCTGCAGGGAAGAGCGTCCCCACAATCAAAAAAACCCTCACAATGAGGGGGAATCTGACGAAGTCTTCTACATCGGTCGCATCCGTCTAAAATTCCGATACATAGTGCCATAAATCAGCTTGGCATCATCGGAGTGGTGGACGGATAAAACCAAAGAGCATCTGCCCCCAAATTCAGGCAAGACGTTTGTCTTCCCGGTTTTCGGCGGTAAACACCCTCTAGTTCCAAACTTCTCCATTTTTCTTCTGATCAATTCTTTAGGTCACATCATCTTATTTCTATTGTTTATTTATTCTGATGTTAGGCCTATAATTACCAGAACAGAGTTGAGCAAAGGGACCATATGTAATATATAGTTTTGTTTTAGTTTATTTTTGGTTTAGGCTTGAGAGTGAGTGGGATAAAACTTGGTCTCTTCTTCTTCTTCCCTCTTGAAGCTTTCTCTTGAGAGCTTCATTATGGAGGTTGAACAAGTTACCAACATCTTGTACCTCTTCTTCAAGTGTTAATAATACTTGTGTTTCTTTGTTTACTTTCTTTTTTTTCTTTACTTGCTTTGTTTTTCTTTTATTTACGATGCTTAACTAATCTTCTTTGGTTGTGGTTATGGTAAGGAAGTGAGATGAAAGGCTTTGCCTCCTCCTCCTCTTGTTAATCTTTAATGTGCTTAATTTTGATTATAAACTTAGTATTGTAACTTGGATGGGTTGATATGGTGTGTTGATTCCATGGTTACTTTGTAACCTCATCACATACCATATTCTCCCCACAAACCCCATCTTGCAAGTCTAAGCTTAGAATCAATTTGGTGTTAAGTTTGCTAAGCTTAGATGTGGTATTTTGTGATTAATTGACTTGACAAATCTTTTGATTTCATATATCATATACCATCACAAACTCTTAGCACACTTAACACTGAAATCATTTGCTCTCATTCACTAATTTGTGTTTTTTATGTTTTGGTATGCTTGCTAACCCTTGTGTTTAGTGTTGATACCCCAAGCTTGGACATATAAACAGTAAGTGAACAAAACGGACTCGATTCGTATTTTGCGGCAAATATCGGAATTTGATGATTTGTGCTTCGCAATCGCGTTGACAAATCATGCTTCATGCCGGAATTGACGTAAAGTCGGACAACTCATGATCAAAGGGAACTTCGAAGGAATCATCGCGATTCGACCTTCCGAACCAAGGCCACAACAATTTCCTTCTTAACTTCTTTTTTTGTTTTCCATGTTTTCGTATTTTCTATTTTTTGTGACAAAACCAACCATTATTGGGATTTTCAATCCCAGGTAAGATCGGTTCAGGATCATGGGGTCCTTTTCTATCAGATAGGAAGGGCTGTTGCACAAAATGTACTTCTAAGTAATTGTCCCGAATGTTATAAATACTACTGTTGCTTTAGCTTTCGTTATTTGTTGAACCTTAAATCACAAGTCCCAATACACAATTCCCCGCGGATCGACCCGTACTTGCCGGCTTGCTACAACACGCCGTGCACTTGCGGTTTATAAATTTTAAAACGAGAATGAGCTCGCGCGTGCATTCCGTTTCATTAAAATCATATCCATTTCCAAAACATACGCGTTTGCGCGTGCGGGTAAATTCCCAACAAGTTTTTGGCGCCGTTGCCGGGGAGTTGGTAGTATTGGGTATTGTTATTTCTGGTTCTTACTAACTCATTAACTACTAACTCAATTTTTAAAAAACTAACACAAACTAACAAAAAATTTCATAATTGTTCTCTATCCTTAAGACCTGCTAGCACTCTGTGATTCAACTGAAAAATCAAGTTATACCATAAGAGCACTTAGCTTGCCTAGAGAACCCACCAAAAATTCCTGCACCTAACTCTTTGACAAAACCGGCGACACCCTATATAATTCCGAGCTCGTCGGCCTAGTTGTTTGCTTTTGGGTGTTTTATTTTTTGGTGATCTCCAGTGCAGTGTTTGTACTCTTGTGGTATTGCTTGATTTTTATAATTTTGAGTGTGCAGGAATTGGGGCATATATATCGCTTTTTGACACTAAATATCGTATTTTCCGACATTTTAGAATTTTAAGGAATTACGACCAGCGATCGTGCGGAGCGCAGCTCAAATTCAATTGCAAAACGTTAGTGAAGTATAGTGCCAAAGATCCGGGTAGTTTGACCTGTGCAAGCTAACAATCAAAGACTCGGATCACTTTCAAAGGGGTTTTCTTAAACCAAATCACATTGGTACGTATTTCCTAACACATTCCTCTTGAATCCGACTCATTCCACTATTCTATCTTCTGCAGGATTCTTCGCACAAGCTTGCCACCAATTTGAACAGAGAACTAACCGTAGTTGTTGCAGCGCTTAAACTTAAATATAAAAAGAATTGCTTAATTGCTTGATATTTTGAATTCTTTAATTGATTGCGCATTTGCATCTTAATACAGATTTAAGGGCAAAAAGACCAAACATTTACGGTAAAGGATTTCATCACCTTTTTTCGTAGCCCACAAATCACAAAACTGCATTCTTGCATACCCACAGTAATTTAAAATCAACTAGAACTTTGACTTTAAGGACATCGCGCTCATTAGGAGAAGTTGACTGTGTTTAGAACACCGCTTAACGGTATATCGTTCAAGGGGTGTCTAGGCAAGTATTCAAGAGAAAGGGTTATCTAATTAAGGAACTTCACGAAAGCGTTGGAAAACCTCCCCTTCTCTCTAGCACTTACCTAGCTTCGTGATCCGTATATCTTGAGCCCGTTTCCCGACACAGTTTTACTTCGACGATCAGGTTCTTGAGTAGGTCTAGTTGACATAGTATAACATAAACTGCTTGGGGTGTGATATTCTTTATTTTGTGACATTTGTGAATCCTTGTTAATATGGGCGATACACGATTTAATTCAATTTTTCATGATTCTTATTCTTTTGTTTATACTCAATCCCAATACACTTATTCAAATTGCTAAAATTCTTCCCACATTCATGACAACTGTCCTTTCTTAGGGGGTGACCAACCATCCCAGATTTTTGATAATGGTAACGCACCTAACACTCTTGAACCCAGTCCCACTTCAACCATTGACCAAATGATTGAAAATTTAGAGAAAGAGGTCGACAGATTGACTGCTTTAGCATCACCACCGTCACAACCCTCCCTTCCTGAAACAACTGACCCATCCTTAGGGAATGATGGTGAGATGGATGCTAGGTTGACCGCTCTAGAGAAGGGTATTGAAGCAATGACTGCGGTCGAGAATTAAACAGCTGCTACGCTAGCCCTATGTATACAACAGTCTGAGCAATTATTTCTTGCTCAAGCTCAATCATTGGCTAGAATAGAGGAACACACGAAACATTAAGCTGTGAGGGTTCTAGGGAGTGAACACAGTCAATTGGAACCCCATAGTGTTAATATCTGTCGTCTAGGAAGTCACCCAAAGATAAACGATCAATTGAATTTTGATGATTTCATAGATGATGACGCAAATGAATTGACTGAGTGTTACCAGGACACACAAGAAAACCCTCTAACTCAGTCCACCACTAACCGTCAGGTATCCACTGAATCTCTTGTCACTTGTGATTTAGAGATTTATTTAACCGAAATTATACTTGATGAGGAAATTCTTGAACCGACTGAATTTTGCACTCCGATTTTAAAAGAGGAACCTTGTGAATTTGTCGGGTATGGTTTGGATAGATTGTTAGAAGAGATCAATGACCAAGAACCCATAATTTTTGTATCACCTAGTGATATTGTTTCTGAAGAAATGTTAGTGTGGGAACCTACTTTTTTGGATGACATATACCTACCCATTTGTGAATGTGATGAGGGAGAAATTGTATTGGGAGAGTCTGTGAGCTATAGTGATAAGAATAGAATTGTGGTAGATTATAGGGAGGAAGGCAGTCTTGAAGAATATTCTTTCATATCGAGTTTTGAGGAAATTTTTGCGGATGAACTTGACTCACTTTGTGAGTTTGAGTCAGGATCCATTTGGGAACATCCTAAAAACCTTTTTTTTACCGAACTTTTGCGGATGAACTCCAGTTTTTAAATGAACTTGACTTTGGAACTCAACATGTGCTTCTTGAACATTCAATTCATCCAGGAACCAATTCTTTAACCTCTTCAAAACTTCATCTTCATCATCAACGTCTTCTGATCCCTACTTTTACGCGCCCATACCCTTCACTAACATCTAACATATACTTTTACTTTTTCTTTTCCTTTTGTATATACATATTCTTTTACCAGCCATTGCACTATATAGACAAAATCTTTAAATGGCCGGTAATAATTTCTGGACTAACCCAATCTTTTAACTTGTATATGCTGTAATTAGTCTTAGTTTTTTTTTCTTTTTTTTTGAATAAAATGCCCACCTTGAAGTCCAAGTCTAGCTACCGGAGACGGGGGCAACGATGAGGACATCGTAAAACTTAGGTTTGGGGGTGAGCACTGCTGCATCATGTGTATATTGTATATTCTGCATTGCATACATATTTAAAAAAACCATAAAAATTGAAAAAATTTCCTAAAAATATAAAAACATTGTCAAGTTAGCTAGCGGGGGAACTTAGATTCGAAATCTGACGGTTCGGTTGATAAGTTGAAATAACTAAATTCTTTTTATCAGACCGACAACCCGAAAAATAACCCTCCTTTGTGTTTAACCATAGCTGATATACATCTTTTATAACACTTTACACGTGTCATATGTGTTTTGAGAATTTGATAAATGTCTGATATGTCTGAAAAACTTTTAAAATTGATAAACATCGTTAGGACCAAGCAAGTTTGTTCTAAATTAAGCAAAATATCAAGAATAGTTCATACAGTGAAGTAGATATGAAGAATTTTATAGAAGTTTTAACAGAAGCTATAAGTCTGAAAAATAACCCATATGAAACCTTGTTGAAGTAATTACACACCATATCCACATGTAATGTCTTCAGATTTAAAAGAAAAAGCTGGCTATATCTCCGTTTTCACTGAGTGTAGAAATATTTTAAATAAAATGAGTCTTTTGTTTTGTGACCTTGGTAACTTAGGTAATTAAGTCCTTGGGGTGTGATTGATTTGAAAAAGTGTTTGTAAAATAACCGCAATCAATAACGGTGTTACTTGTAGCTAGCCGAGATGAGTACGGGTCGACCGTAGGGAAACGTGGAATATTTTATTCTTACTTTAGGCGTGTTGAGAAAGAAAGGAGGAAGAAATAAGAATGGTTGTAGGTTCTAGATCTACGTTAAACACGGATGCAAAATATAGATCTAGATTAATTATTGATGTAAGTTCAATATTAAAAAAAGGCTTGTAGAGTTCATTAGGATTTAGTAGTTATGAATGGTTAATTAAATATTACTCTTTTTATCCTTTAATAGATTTAAAACTAGAACGACAGAGATGCATGTAGATTAGGGTTTCTAGAGGGAAAAGGGTTCCCACTCTTAACCCTTATCTCGACATAGAACTCTGTTCATATCTAGGCTTTACCAAAACAATCATTAATCTAATCTCTAATCGCGGTCGAGACTAACAATAAATTGGTAGCGCGCCTGATTAGGATGTTAATGATTCTTTTAGTAAAGTTTATAAACTTTATAGGACATAAAAAGAGTTTAAGGATCTTCATCATCCATTAATCTACCATAATCCTATGAACCCTAACAAGCGGAGAATTACTCGCGCATGTTGGGAAAAGAAGATGAAAAGACAGAGAGGGAAAACATAATGTAAAATGCAAAAGAATTAAATAAAACAACTACCTTTATTAATCAACTTGAACAATCTACACTTTATTCCTTAGAAAATGATTACACAAACTTGGTTTGCTTCTCGAACTCTTCCGAAGGAGGTAGATGAACAGTTAATGATCAGCCTGGATGCGTGAGCCGTCTTGGATTTCGTGATCTCTTCGGCTTGATGCCTTCTAATTTTAGCCCTCGGTCCTTTATATAGCCCTCAAAGAAGAAAAACTAGTTACCATATATGGTGACTTCCTAATATGGTGACTTTCCATATATGGATTCTGAGTCCCTGTCAGTATTGATTTTATGATTTTGACAGATTTTTGATCCTGACATCTTGAACATCTTGATCTCTTGACCTGAGCTAAATCTTGCACAATATCTCTATGAATAATGTTAGTACTATTTATTAAATTAGAGAGAGTATCTTAATCACTATATATGGTAATAAATGTTTAAGAAACTTGATTAAGAATATTTAATATGCTATGCACCTTTTAATTACTAAAATATTATGCATATATTTTGAAATATTATTCTAACCATTTGTATGATATTATATCTTTTAAGAATTGTGATTAGAATATTTGATATGATATGCATATTTTCAATTACCAAAATATTATATAAAATGCTTATATTTTCCTTCATAATGTTAATTATAATATAAAAACATATGGTAAATAGTATTTTGCAGATAAATCCAAATATGTTCTATATTTATAATAAACACCTTTAAATATTTAAGAAAAGTAAGGAAAATATTATATCAAAAGTGCAATATTTTCGACTGAACAAATACCCCCAAACTTAACTTTGATCGTCCCGAGCAAACTAGTTATTTCAAGAAAAGGAGAAAAAGAAAGGAGAAAGCTAAGCACACTTTCGTAGGCAACACGATTGCACTGAGCACGTGCAACAAGCCGTTAAACCTCTAGGTGTCCCTAGTAGGAGGAGTGTTGTCTCCTGAGTGTTTTCAGCGGATTACATCCACAAAATCCTATAATAAAAGAGAGATGGTGAAAGTTACATATAAAGATAAGAACTATAAAAGAAAGAACTTGAAAATAAGAGTTTTCAACTATACCAGTTTTTCGGTTGTCATGAGCCATATCTTAATAGTCATGAAAAGATGTTAGAAATCACATCATCCCTCAATAAAACATCATCTTTATTCTTCATTCCTATCTTTCTTCCAAACATCGATCATATAACCCTACGTGTATGTAATAGACATCCCTACACTCGGAGAATTCAATTCAAGCTATCAGACTCTTGTCCATCTGCTTCAGTACTTTTTAATTTGATGAATATTTAGATGGATTTGCTCACACACTTTCATGTGAACGTTAATACTTTTTGAGGTACTAACCGACTGATTACTCATGTGCTTGCTTATTAGGTGTATTCCTCGGCTTGCACCACATAAGGCTTAGCAGTGACTCCCAGACCAGTTGGTCTAAGGCACTAGGTGATGAAGCACCCTCGCTATATTTTTTTATTGCTGCCTTGGCGATAAAAAAACCAGTGTTCATTTTTCTCACCATTTTATATTTTATTCAATTTTTTATTTTCTTCATACTTTGGCTTTTAGACAAGAGCATTTCAAGGTATCCTCTACTATCCCGAGTTTCAAGACGTGTGTAAGTGCGTATAGTAGGATATCAACGTTCAAATGTTTGGCTTTCAGAATAGGAACTATTTTTCAGACTTATTTTTATCCTCAGATTAGTGATTTCTTTCATCTTACTAACCCTTGGGACAACGGCTCATAACTCCTTATTACTAGTTCGTTTAAGAAAACTTCTAATTTTCTAGGTTTTCTTAAATTTTTCCAATCTTTTGGATGTAATTTTTCACTATCTAATCTTTTATTATCTTATTTATGTACAATTTTTTTTTATCTTTTGAAAAAATTTTTTAAATTTTTATATGTTTTTTTAAATGTTTTGTGCTTATGCAAAGTATGATGCAAATGATGCGTAAATAAGCACAAACCTCCCCCAAACTTGTTTTCAACAGTGTCCTCATGAGTTCAGTAATTGATTCCTACAATTATGGTAATTGCCTTGAGGGCACCTATATCCAACAATCTCCCACTTGCACTAAAGGTTCATTATTGCAGTATTGCATACACATATCTCATGTGTTACTGCATGCTCAACTTCTGTACTAACAGTTTCGCAAACTGTGTTTGAAAAATGGCCTGAGCGGACCCGGTATGTTATTTCTAACTGTATCTCTCTGAATCTCAACTTCACGGAGATCTATCTCCTGAAATGAGCGATACCTACCTTAGAACTTTGTTTGGATAGCTGATGGGACCATGTTCATAAATGAACGTATTTATCCAAACAAACACTTAAGATGTATTCTCTGCTGAATCAAAATTAGCATCTAGCGTCTTGACTATCTCAGTATCCCGCTTGGAACTCTTTCAATATACTGCTCCTCATAAGAGGGTAAACTAATGACTCGCGACAGATACTCTGTCACCCTTGTCGCTACGGAAACTGGAATCGGTAATCACATCCCGAAGGAGTCTGCCATCACCATACACCAAGAACATCTCATATGTTCTTCACTTCTTCCCATGTCTCTCCAGGATTGGACTAATAACTACTTACTACACCGAGTGTAAAAGTATCATCTGGTCTGGTATATAACATCGCATGATTGACCTCACTGCCTAAGTATGTCGAATGCCATTCATGTGAGTCCCTCTTTTCATCAGTCCCGAAAGACATCTTTAGAGAGAGTGGCCCCATTACCTGTGGGTACATTACCTCACTAGGAGTTATCCATTCTAAGCCACTTTAGAATGGTGTTAAAATACCTGAATTAGGATAATCTCAAAACCCTTACTAGATCTAAACCTATAGACCTAGTAACTAGAATCAATGATGTATATATAATCAACAAAGGAGAAACAAATGTGACAACCAATGTTTGACCGAATCGTAGTATAGGAACATCACTTCCTATCAGAAGAATGCCATCCACATCAGTATGAGGAACCTGACATTACTCCCTACACCCTTCTTACAAATACCAGGTTCATCTCTAATTCTGATAAACTCAAATACTTTGACCGCGGTATCAAAACAGATGATCCATCTCTACAATGCCTGCTTTAGTCTATAAATTGACTTAAGTATCTTGCACACTCCTCTGCTCCCACTGACTAAGACAACCCTCTAGTAGAGTTAGATACACGTACACTTCTAAATCGAATTTAGAAAGACGTTATAGTCATCCTCATACCAGATATCATAGTCATGAAAATAGCAGTGGCAAGTTATATCCGTATGGACTTCAGCACAGACACTGAAATAACAGTATCATCACAATCTACATCGGGTATTTGATGAATACATGTTTACTACAAGTCTAGCCTTATTAGGTTAATACCTTTCCATTTGCATTGATCTTGAAAGATCTGCTTGCTCCTTATGGGTTTTATCTCTTTCAAGAGCACATAACAAAGTCTATAATTTGTTGTATTGCATGGAGTCCAACTTGGATAACTTGGCATTCAACCATCAGTTGGAATTCACCGCTTCTTATGGCCTGCTGATAACTAGTAGGGTCATCATCATATGACGCCAGCCTCCTCGTCACCGTCTACGAGAAAACCAAAGTATCTCGCAGGTGGCTGTGGTCACCTACTAAATCTGCGGAGTAGTTATGGTCTGTCAAGGTCAATTGGATCATCAGGTTCCACTAAACTTTCAGTAACCGTTTACGGTTCTGGAATCATTTCCAGTTCTACCATACTCCCACTAATTTCTTTTGTAAGAAATTCCTTTACCAAGGAGGTATCGAGTCAAGAACAAAACACTTTTGATCTTGAAAAATGGTAGAAGCTATCCCTTGCGTAAGCTTGGGATAACCCACAAACAGCTATTACCGAAACATATCTCGAGTTTTTCTGGATTATGTTTTTAAGCACAAACCGGATAACCCAATATCTTAACACCCTTAAGACGAACACCATTCCATATCACATATAGAAAAGAGTCATTTGTTTATGTGGAACCAATATCCATTGATATGCATCTATCTCTAGTGCATCCCCAAAATTGAAAAAGGAGATTCAACATTACTCATCATGGAGCGCACCCTCAGATGAGCAATATGAGAGAATCACATTCTCAATGTACCAACCCCATGTCCGTATAGACATCAGACAACATACATCAATATGTACAAGTCTCTAGAGTTCACTAACTCAATTTACATATGCTGTTAATTGAGAAAACATTCTTTTGGTTAAAAGAAACTAAAAGTTTTTCATTTAAGCAAAACCTGATTATTTTCTTACATTACAACAATTGCTTCGAAAACTGACATTGAGGATAAAATCAACTAATCTCAATTCTCTGCTCATTCTCAGCATTTGTAACGCCCTATAAATGTGAGATTCTAATCCGGTATTTATATACCCAGGAGTTAGAGTTTATTGAGAATCATTTTTTCAAAACACAGACACACAGGATTGTAACATTTCAGAAAAATAAAATATTGTTTTTGGAATTTAAATAAGTAAATAATAAATTTCACGAATATTATAAAGATATAGAAATTGGTTTTAATGAAGTAGTATAATTGTACACATATAGTTTGAAGAATAATTGGAAAATTAATACGAATTATCGATTTTGAAAGTATTTATGTGATGTGGGTATTTATAAATTATTACACAATTAATTGTATATAAGTTAATACTAAACTCGATTAATATTTCACTAATTTTTCATTAATCTTGTTTATGTGTTATGCCATGCACCATGACATGTTGCAACACTTGTTACATTTCATGAACCATGACTTTAATCCTTTTGTGCTTGCATGGTTTGGGTTTTTATAAAAGAAAAGAAAAGAATAAATGTAAGATATTTTGTGAAGAGAGGGGACAAGATGTGATTGGTTAACTATGAGAGTTAGAGAGAGGGGGGTTTGAGCCATGGCTCCCTTAGCCATTTCTCATCTTCATCTCATGTTGTCTTCTCCTCCTTCTCCACCTCCTCTTCCACCATGCACCACCTCTAAATCCACCCAAAACACTATACTTCCTTCACAAAAAAATGATCCCAACCTCACTACAAAACACTTGGATGCATCAAGTTGGAACTTTGGGCTCTTTGGGCAACCCTAGAATTTTCCCTAGTTGCTACACGAGGTGTATTTCTACCCCTTTAGTTAAGTTTTTAGCTTTCCTTATATCCTATAGTGATTTAGAGTTAACTTATGAAGATTAGTGATGTTAGAATTTTCCAAGATGAGGTTTAGGATTTTTTATGAATTGTGAGGGTGCAATTGAGGTTTAGTTGTGATCACAAACCCCTGTAGTGTTAGTATTATGGACAAAACCAGAGACTAAACCCCAAGACATGAACTTTGAATTTGCCGATATCGGATTTTGTGGGATTTGTGATGGGATATTGAGATCTGCTACTACTCTGAAACTCTGAAAATTATTTAGCAATCACAGAGAGTCGTGCAGGTAGCCTAAAAGCTATTCTAAAGACCCGAGACCCCAACCGTAAAACTTGGACGCAAATAAAACCTTTTTGGCCGCAAATTGCGGCCAGGACATGGGCTCTGGGTTTGGTGTTTGGTTCATGGTTCAATCATCTGCTAAATAGACCTATCCTATGTGCAAAATATCCTAATTTCACCTGAGGTAAAATCTGGAGGGTTTTTTTCAAGTTGCTGTTTTGATTTACGACTTTTATTGACTTGGGTTTTGGTATTTGTGTTTTATCTCGGTCGATTGACGTTCGTTCGTCGATGTTGAGAGTTGTTTGGTTATTCTTGCATGCATAGACCATAAGTTCTAACCTATGTGTGTTTCGTGTACCGCTTTGGTTTTTGTATTTAATTCGTGATTACGATATGACATATTTGAACTATAGGTACCTTCGCGTGGACTTCGGGACGACAAAGGAGAGCAAGGCGTCATCGACTTCAGCAAGCGAGGATCGAAGGTGAGTAGATGTATATCTACGGGGGAAGTCGAGTGGATGGCGTATAGCACCCCCGCAACCGTAGAATAGGATGTTTATATTATCTATAAGTTAATGCGAGTTATGGATACATAGCAATAGGGTTCTAGGACACCGTAGGATTAGATTAAGCATACTCATAGTAAGGTTTACTTTTAGTTTTAGTTCCTTAGTCATGAGTCGTCGGTTTTACTTTGTCACACACACACACTTGATTTGATATGTGTGTATATGTATATATGTGTGTGCGTATATATATAGATGTGTTGATATATATATATATATATATATATATATATATATATAATATACATATACATATACGTGTAAGATGAGGATATGACATATTATATGGTTTTGAGTCGATACGATCGAGTTAGATGTCAAGAGACTTTGATATATGATTTGAGATGAGACATCGTATATGATGCGATATATTAAAGGATCGTTGGGCATTATATACATAACTTGCGATAACATGTGACTTGATGATATAATAGAATGTACATGACTTTAAATCCGTACCCTTGATTATGATTTTGTACAATGAATGATACTGTACGAACTATATGATATATGATATTTGACCCATACCCTCGGCTTGAGGATGCCGTATGATGGATTTTACCGTATGAGATATATTTATATGATGATTGATCCGCACTCTTGACTCGAAGATGCAGTACGATCGATTATACCGTACGTAATGCTATGAGGCTGGATCGCCGACTACTAGATATATCGACTCGGAAAATGCTATAAACCTTCTTATCACTTTCGACTCGGTTCTTAGTTTATTCTTTTAGTTGCTTAGATAGATGTTAGATTAGGCTCGAGTCTTACCTATTTCCAAAACTAACGAATCTTATGTATTTCAAAAGGCAATTCGAGGGACGCTACGGATTTACAAAATGATATCTCTTTTCTCAAAACACCGTAGCTCCGAATTTTCCAAAACAACGATTCACGCTATTTCCAATACTATAACTATATGGCTCATATATAGATATATATATATCTTAAAATGTTGCATTTACTGTTTATTTCTTGTCATGTTCATTTTGTATATACATGTGTTTTCATTAGCTGTTATGATCTCGCCTGCTAGAACACATGCACCATTACCGATGATGCGTATGTTGCACGTACACTTACTGGCCGGCTCACACACATCATCATCGGTAATTGCCATGTCAGGTACACATTAGAAACTACTATCTCACTCGTATAACCTGATAGCTGGTAGTTTAATTATATTGTTAGTATTCTTGCTTTCACATGCTAGTTTAGATATTGCATTTCTTACTTAGAGGCCACATGCATTTGTATACCTACATTCTGGTTATGTACTGCAGTTGGGCTCTATGCCGATATTCATTGTTCATTATTAGCTCATGATTATGAGATTCCGATTTTCATGAAATTTCTGAATTTGGGAAACCGCATGTGAAATTGAAAACTTATGCTCCTTTTAAAAGAAAAATGTGGTTTTCCTTGATATGATGTGTGATGTCCACAATGATATTTCTCGGTTCTGGAGCATATATGATTGCCCAATTCGAGGAGTGAGGAGACACTGTCTACGGATACATGGTGGACCCGGTGCAGTACTCCGGGACAAGAAGGCCGTATAGAGAGACGTTGAGCCCGGCAGGGGAGCACTACCGACCGGTGATAGTTGGCATGGCGGATATCCGGAGGATACTGACTGTAGTCGTGAGATCAAATGATATGGACCGATCCGGACTGACGGAGCCCGAGATATGAGGATGATGTTTGCTGATGGACACGGTTTTCATAATGTTTTCGAGTGTCGATGCTGGGCACTTAGATTTTCTCATGATTTTGTGTGTCGATGCTGGACACACCCATTTGATGATGCATTCACACATAATATACATGACATATAGTTACTTTGTGACACGGACATGAGTACTTGGTTTTACACATATGCTTATATTATTACCTTTACTGCTACTCGATATTATCGTGTTACTATTATTATTGTATTGTACTATATGACCTAGGAGATAGTCATACATTCGGTTTCTACTCGGTGGTATTTTCTACTCACGAGTTGGCAACTTACCCCTGTTCTGCCACAGTTTTCTTGCAGGTTTGACCGCACAGTTCCATTAGCGGCTTGCTGGCACACCGTTTCCTTTGGGGTGATTGCATTGATAGGTGCGATATATTTGCATCGTGACCACCACTGTACTTTTACATTATTCTGTTGTATCTAGTTAAAAGTTCTATCAACCAGATCTTGTATATTTTGTAGACATAGAAAACGTTGTTGTATATTCTTTCGGCCTTAAAGTCACGCTCATGTATTTATTATTGTTTTGGTTTCTTGTTAATGCTTTAATTTCTTTGCTTTCCTTCTGTGTTTGATCCTCGCCTTCGGCATTGTATATTTATATCTTTGCGTGGTTGTTTCCGCCAATTGGCGAAGAGCTAGCTGCCGCTTGGGGATGCCTATATTTAATATTGCTTGTATTGCTTTCGCGTTAAAATTTACAAAGGAGGTGCTGCCTAAATTTTAAACGACGAAAAATGTTTTCAAGATAGATATAAAGTATTGCATTTTCATAGAATATAACTTATGTTTTAAAAGAAAGATCTTGATTTCATTATGCCGTTATTTCAAAACTTCACCTCCACTATTTTTCCTTAAAAGGTTTAGATTTCTGGGCTTTTGGCTTACTTGAATTAGGTGGGGTCCTATAGACTTCACATGATTCAAGTGCTATTCGCATGCCTTTTCCGGGTTGTGACCCGTCGTACAATATCATAATCAAGGGTACAGATCTAGGGTCACGTACATTCTATTATATCATCAAGTCACATGTTATCGCATGTTATGTGTAATTCGCCCAACGATCCTTTAATATATATCATAACGTATACGATGTCTCAAACTCAAATCGTATATCATAATCTCTCGACATCATATCCGATCATATCGACTCAAAATGTTATAGATTTCTTATCACCTTCGACTCAATTCTTAGTTTAGTCTTTTAGTTACTTAGGTAGATGTTAGATTAGGCTCGAGTCATACCAATTTTCAAAACTTATGAATCGTAGGTATTTTAAAAGGGCAACCTGAGGGACAGTACGGATTTTTCAAAAGATATCTCTTTTCTTAAAAACACCGTAGCCCCTACTTTTCTAAAAACGAAGATTCGTACTATTTTTAAATACGGTAACCATATGGCTCGTATATAGATATATTTTATATAATATTGCGTTTACTGTTTACTTTCTTCTTTGCTCATGTTATTCTCATTGCATTGTAGATATATTCATGTATTTTCATTAGCTGTTATGATCTCGCCTGCTAGGACACCTGCACCATTACCGATGATGCGTATGTTGCACGTACACTTGTTTGCCGGCTCACACACATCACCATCGGTAATTGCCATGTTACGTACACTTTAGTAACCGTTACTTCATTTGTGTACACTGATAAACTATAGCTAAGTAGTATTGTTTAGCATTCATGATATCATATGCTAGTTTAGACTTTGTATTTCTTACTTAGATGCCGCATGCATTCATATACATACATTCTACTTATGCACTAATCATTTATCTTTATGCTGGTATTTATTATATCATTATATACTCATGATTATGAGATTTTGGTTTTTCATGAGATTTCAAGCTTTGGGAAACCGCATGTGAATTTAAAAACTTATGCTCAATTTAAAAAGAAAAATACGGTTTCTCATGATATGATGTGTGGCGTCCACCATAAGATTTCTCGGTTCTGAGCATATATGTTTACCCAATTCGAGGAGCGAGGAGACACCGTCTGCGGGTACATGGTGGACCCGGTGCGGTACCCCAAGGCAAGAAGATCGTATAGCGAGACGTTGAGCCTGGCTGGGGAACACTACCGACCGGTGATAGTTGGCGCGGCGGATATCCGGAGGATACCGACCGTAGTCGTGAGATCAGATGATATGGGTCGATCCAGATAGGCAAAGCCCGAGATATGAGGATGATGTGTCGCTGATGGACACGGTTTTCATGATGTTTTCGAGTGTTGATGCTGGGCACTCAGGTTTTATCATGATTTTGTGTATCGTTGCTGGACACACCCATCTGATGATGCATTTATAGATGATACACATGACATGTAGTTACCTTGTGACACGGACATGAGTACTTGTTATTAAACATATGCTTATATTACTACCTTTGCTGCTACTCGATATTATCGTGTTATTATTAGTACTATTTCATTGTATGACCTAGGAGAGCGTCATACATTCGATTTCTACTTGATGATATCTTCTACTCACGAGTTGGCAACTCACCCCCGTTGTTCCACGGTTTTCTTACAGGTTTGGCCGTATAGATCCAGTATCGGCTTGCTGGCACCGTTTTCTTTCGGGTGATTGCTTTAGTAGGTGGGGTTTCACTTGTATCGTGACCACCATTTTGTTTTTGCATATTTATTCAATTGTATCTAGTTAAAAGCTCCATCAACCAGACTTTGTATATTGTAGACTTAGTTATTATATATTCTTTCGGACTTAGAGTCACGCTCATCTATTTATTCTTGTTTCTGGTTTTCTTGATGATGCTTTGGTTTCATTGCTTTAATTTCGTGTTTTGATCCTCGCCTTCGGCGTTGTATATTTATATCTTTGCGTGGTTGTTTCCGCCAATTGGCGAAGAGTTAGCTCCCGCTTGGGGATGCCTATTATTATTATTTTTTGTATTGTTTTCGGGTTAAAAATTACAAGGGAAGTGCTGCCCAAATTTCAAACGACGAAAAATGTTTTCAAGATAGATATAAAGTATTGCATTTTCATAGACTATAACTTATGTTTAAAAGAAAGATCTTGATTTCATTATGCCGTTATTTCAAAACTTCACCTCCACTATTTTCCCTAAAAAGGTTTAGATTTCTGGATTTTTGGCTTACTTTAATTAGGTGGAGTCCTATAAACATCACATGATTCAAGTACCAGTCGCGTGCCTTTTCCGGGTCGTGACAAAGTTGTATTACCAAAACGTGGCTCGAGTTTTTCTGGATTATGTTTTTAAGCACAAACCGGAAAACCCAATATCTTAACAACCCTAAGACGAACACCATTCCATATCACATATAGAAAAGAGTCATTTGTTTAGGTGGAACCAGTATCCATTGATATGCATCTATCTCTAGTGCATCCCCAAAAATTGAAAAAGAAGATTCAGCATTACTCATCATGGAGCGCACCCTCAGATGAGCAATCTGAGAGAATAGAATTCTCAATACGGAATACCTGGTACCAACCCCATGTCCGTATGGATATCGGACAACATACATCAATATGTACAAGTCCCTAAAGTTCACTAACTCAATTTACGTATGCTGTTAATTGAGAAAACATTCTTTTGGTTAAAAGAAACCAAAAGTTTGTCATTTAGGAAAAACCTGATTATTTTCTTACATTGCAACAATTGCTTCGAAAACCGACATTGAGGATAAAATCAACTAATCTCAATTCTCTGCTCCTTCTCAGCATTTGTAACGCCCTATAAATGTGAGACTCTAATCTGGTATCTATATACCCAGGAGTTAGAGTTTATTGAGAATCATTTTTTCAAAACACAGACACACAGGATATCCGAAATATCAAAATGTTTCGGCGAGGTTAGTAGGGTATTCACAGTATTGCCTTTTTCATTTCCCAGGCTTATAATAGTAGTCACATTTTGCTTTCTTCATACTTTAACCCCTTTTGATGTCTCTCCATCTAACTTTTCTGTATACCGAACTTATACTAGTTGGTTTTCTTTTTTACATTCCTTTAGCACCAGCTTCAGGATTGGAAGAAGACTATCTAATAAGCATAACTGGTATACACTCCTTACATATAAGGAGCTCTCCAACTTAAGATAAGGTAGGAGGGAGAGAAAAACAAACAATTCATCTAATCCAGAACCAGTGGCTATTCTCGGACTGAAACAATTTCTTCGAGTTCGTATCTAACCATACGATGGCCTTTCAAGCAATATGGATCTCTGTACCGAATACAGAAGGTTCTGGAGTTAGCAGAAGGGGAAGTAGGATAGGTAAGGACATATGCGACTATGTCATGTATTAGGGCAATCCAGACATTCCAAATCTATAAGTTCGTAAAAATCTCGGCCAACGTGGTTAACGAGTCTTAGTTTAAAGCCAGTCCATGGTCATTACTAGAGAGAACAGAAACACTCAGTGTGCACTCTTTCAAGATCAGATTGGTACATTTATCTAATCAGGATGGCTCCTATTGTTCTATCAAATCCTCCTTCAAACCCTAAAAGAAGAACTAGCCGGGGTCATCTAAAAATCTCCCGGGAGTAATAATTACTCATAGTGGGAATCGTGGCCTAAACTATCATGGAGTGGTAACCTTGAAGGAGTCAACAAATCACCCCACACCATAGAAGGTATGCAATCTCATTGCAATTTTCAACACTTGAAACTCCTGATATCGGTTTTTACCCGTAACGGCTTATGACCTTGATGGAGTCAACAAACCATAAGTCGTTAGTCAAATTCAACCGGTCATTTCGTGATTGATTTAGATCTTCCCGCACCACCTTTGACGGAGTCAACAAGGCATACGATTGCCCTAACCAATCGCATCGTATGCAAGCAGGAAGACAACACTTAGCTACCGTACACTACGCCTTGACGGAGTCAACAAATGCAGCACGAATACTAAGTACTCTACTTTCTGAAATGACAGAGGGCTATGACTGGTTTTGTAGAAAACCATCAGCATAATGAACTTGATATCATTATAGGAACCGAGTGGTTTTTAAAATTTATAGTCACATAGACTTTTTCTTAAGAGTGAACTCCCTGTGAAGGGATCTAGACTCTTTCCTCATCGAATGAGGTGCAGGATATTCCTAAACAAATACCATGATGCAAACCAAAAGAATACGGCTACAAAAACAATTTTAGTGACACAAACTTTTGCTCAATAGCGAACTCCAAGTGACGGGATCAAGGCTCTTTCCTCATCGAATGAGGTGTAGAACATTCCTAACCGAATGCCTTTATGGAAAGAAAAATAATCGACTAAAATTTCCTTTTTAGAAAAAGTGGTTCCTACAACATATAGGTTTATTTTAGCTTGCATTAATCCGATTAACGCAATCCTGTCATTTAGATAATCACATTATCTAGTATTTTCCTTCTCACACAATCATTACAAAAAAGTATGAAAAGAAAAAATAGAATGCATATATACACCATCCGCATTCGCCACGGGACCTCGAGTCTTCACCGTAAGGTTACTTAACTTACGGTAGGGTGGGGGCAGGGCTAGCACAGATGCAAAACGTATATGGCATATATATATTATATCACATATATCAATATACCATCACATGCAAATAATCACATTATAGCATGCGGGAGAACAACATCATAGAGTTGGAATGGTCGGATCACTTAGGAATTCCATGTTTCATTCGAGCCATAAACGAAGCGCAACATTCCCCGGTGGCGTGAATAGCCCATGTGTAGGTAAAAGCAGACCCCTACGGGTGCGGCAAGTCATCCACCAATCCAAGAAAAGAGGCGACCCGACATCATCATAATGAGGAGGCCACCCAGCAGTTTTTCGAATTTGATAACTTGAGGACTCCTCCGTGGGTCTATCCTAACCCCCAACAAGCGTGGCAAGCAGACTGCCGGTCCGAGAATCGAGTGACCCGGTCTCAACTCCTTGAGATGGACACCCGCTGCAATCAAGAACCCGGCTACCAGTGCGCTTCTCCGCAGGGTAATCCTAAAACCTGTATTAATACAATGGTGACATCGATCGCAACCTGATCGAGTCATGACAAATAATAATACAATAAGCGGAAATGACGGCCACATGTCGACCGCTCGTCCAGAATAAAAGAATATATATTTTGGTTACATCATGAATAGAAAAACTGAATATAGCACATCACACAAATACGCACAGGGCTATTCATTTCGCGACAATCCAATCCAAACCAAGTAATCTTTGAAACAAAGAACATCTCAGACTCATAAATACATATCAACAAATATGTATCATCGTATTAACTGAGTTAAACTCTTTAACCCCATCTATATGGAATCATACGACATTACAGTTTCGATCAAAACTTTTCGAACATCCAAAAACACAAAACGAGATCAAATCTCAAACCTGGGGGAAAAAAAGTATTCAAAAAATTCTATTTCCAATACAAAAAGCCACTGTAGAAACAGAAACCCAAAAACTGCTATTTTGGCCACTGGAAAATGATTTGCGGCTTCCTGGAAAATTACGTTGGGGTCCATGTTTCATACAAATAATTTTTAAAACACCCTGATCTCAAAAATACTATTTAAAAATTTTTCAGGTCACATTTAAAAAATCAAACAGAGGCTTTATATATAGAAATAGAATATGGAAAAAACTCGTGATCGAAACTATAACTTCGCCCAAATGCAAGTTAGGGTCTATGGTCGGCTTTGATACCACTGTAAGGTTGCTCGTGCTCGCTGGATGGATTTTGAAATTACTGCGGAAGTGAAAAACGAAAAATTCCGAGCGAGTAAGAGCATCTTAACCCTAAAATAACCATAAACACAATAGCTTGCAAAACTTAAAGATGAGCAAGATGAGAATGTACAACCTTTGAAATATCTTCATATGCTCCAGTGGTTGAATCTTGGACTCCGGCTAAGCTCCGATACGCTCCGGATCGCACTTGATCTCCGATCGACTCCGTCAAAGATGATCCACGCGAAAGTCACCGGTTCTAGCTTCAACTTCAACAATTTGAAGTAACTCTCATTTAATCTTTGCTAGGGATAAGATGAGAGAGATGTAGAATAATATGAACTCTCTTGCTCTCTTTTTCATTTTTGTTCTCTACTTCTCATTTTCTTTTTGTTCTTGGATAGGACAGAAAAGATTATCTTCCAAATGAAAACCATGGTTCAAAGAAAAGAGTAGAAAACCCTTCACATAAACCATCTCATTTTTCTCTCATATAAGTGTT
Source organism: Agapanthus africanus (assembly GCA_030015575.1). Lineage (NCBI taxonomy): Eukaryota > Viridiplantae > Streptophyta > Magnoliopsida > Asparagales > Amaryllidaceae > Agapanthus > Agapanthus africanus. Next base: position 406,876,106 of record JASDDO010000018.1, read on the forward strand.
ATGAACAAATTGATGAATAAGCAAAAATCACTCTACCTCACCACTTATCATGTAAAAAGAAAAATAGAAAAAGAAAATACATATTCTAGCATAATTACATTACACACACACATAAATATATAAATATACATGTAACATATAACATCCACATGATATGTAACAAAACATAAGAGAGTGAGAATAACACAATAATACTAGTTTATATATGCATCATCATATATAAGTAATATCATTAAATAAACACTTGATTTAATGACCCGGTTCAATCATAAACCGACTAGTATTATCCATCCAATTAATACATGTAGTATCACATACACATATTTAATTAGACCCCGCACACATCGCTGTTTGTGCACTACATCATTTCGCTAAAACGGGAAAACCCTCTTTATGGGACTTTAAAAACTCTACAATATACTGGCAGTAGGTCAGGATCATATCCGATCGATCTGAAACACTTTCATATCAATCCCCACCGGGTTAAACTACAAGCACGTCAGTGACACTAGTTGTGCGTAACGACTACCCAGGTATTGAGCGAAAGGCCGGTCGACAAGCAAACCCGTCCGTACCCTGCAAGAGCCTATAAGTGACACTCATCGTACAGTCTGGTCTCTTCATTTAAGGCTGTCGTATACCGGGTCTGGGAAGTGGAAACTTTTAGACTCCCAATAACTCGATAAATCGTGCTGACGTCAAGCTCATGACCACCAGAGAAACTACTGATAACACTTATCAGTAAATCTCGTCTGCCTTGGCCAAGGACTTATGGCCATAGTCAGCTGTGCATAGTGCGACATCAACTCCATATACCGGGAGAGACGAATTCGCTCGACCGCTCACTGCCTTCATGTGCTTCGGGACTGTACCCAACTAAAACCCGTTTTCACGGCTCTTTAAAGCCGTGGTAGGGTAATAATCTAAGTACGGTGGGAATACACAGAAGACACTATGGCGATCTCAGGTCTAGGGACTACTCTGTACTCATGTCACCAGAGAACTGTTATCTGACGATTGGTATAATGTCATATAGGAGTTCTCGACGAGTCTGTCCAGTGTAACTCATCCAATGAGTATCTATATACAATCATCGGTGTCAAACACCAATGGCTATGGGACTAGCCATCGCCCCGTACAGGGTCTGGAAATATATACACTAGTCTAAACTGGAATACGGATGTCCAGTCTCGATACTCCTACGACTAGTGACTTTTAAGGATGTGCTTATAGACTACCCAGGTCCCACTGACGAAAGAAGATTTCACTCAAACCAATCTGCAAGCTAAATATGTAACATAACTAGTCTTTTGATTCCTAGGGTAGTTATGTGAAAGATTTCATTTAAAATATCTCGAGGGGTTTCCATTCATTCTAAAACCTTGAGGGTGTTTTTGATTTAAATGTCAAGATTTTTCATAAAAACGCATTTTATATTTTGTGGCATTTTAGTGTCAAAACCTGACTTTTAAAATTTATGGTATTTTAATGAAAAATACCACGTTTGGAAACCTGATGGTATTTTCTTAAAAACTTTAATATTTATTTAAAAATCTAATTTTCACAATTTATTTTATTTGGAAATACGGATTTATTTAAATTATTTTCTAACGATTTAACTTGTTTTAAAAAGTTGTATTTTCTTTAAAACCGTATTTTAATCCTTTCGAGACTGAGTTCTCCATGAGGAGTTCTTCATCTCGCTTTACTGTCCCAAGGATGTGCGATAACCCGCACCATCCACAAACGGGTCTCCTAATGAGTTTTGTAGATGCATAATTGCAAAGATTTTAAAATAGCGATTTAAAAGGTATTTTTAGAAAGCTGTCACGACCCGTAATTTAGCACGTGACCGGCACTTAAATCACGCAACGTCTAAAGGCGTAACGTAATTCAAGTAAGCCGAAACCCAGTAAATCTAAACCTTTTTGCGGAAAATAGTGGGGGTGCAGTTTTGAAACATCGTCATTAGAAATTCAAGCCTTTATTAAAAGTATAAGTCATATAATATAAAAAGTCAATGAATGTATACTATATTTGAAAACATTTTCGTCCTTAAAATTTTGAGCAGCACTTCCCTTGTTTATTTTGATCCAAAACCATATACATAACAATATATAGGCATCCCCAAGCGGGAGCTAGCTCTTCGCCAAATGGTGGAATCACAACAACAAAAAAACATATATACGACGCCCTATGGTGAAGATCAAACACAGAAAGAATAAATAAATAGGGACATCATCATCTCAAAGAAGCAAACATACACCCATCGCTTTAAGTCTCGCAAATACACAAGTCTGACTAGGTCTACCGATATACAAATTCTAGTTTCTGATTGATAGAGTTTATCTAGATACAATATAAATAATAAGTACAAGAGTGGACACGATCCAATGTGTGTCCCTCCTACCATAGAAAAACACCCTAGATGAAGCTGTGTGCCAGCGATACCGCTACTAATCCAAAGCGGTCAAACCTACAAGAAAACTGTGACACAACGGGGGTGAGTTATCAATTCGTGAGTAGAAAACATCAGCAGGTAGAAATTGAATAAACAATGATTCCTAGGTCATACTGTAACATGAAGGTAATACTATGGTATCTAAGGTGACCATGTATGCATATATGTCAACAATAAAGTCAATGCAAATGACATATACACTGAAATCATATGCCTGTATGCATGTGGATATCATCCACGTGTGTCCATCAACGACACAATCAATATTATGGAACCTGAGTGTCCAACATCGACACTCGAAATATCATGAAATCAAATGCATGTTTGCATGTGGATATCAAACAACGTATGTCCATCAACGACACATCAACATTATGGAACCTGAGTGTCCAGCATCGACACTCGAAATATCATGAAACCCTTGTCCAGCATCGACACGTAAATCCATATATCTCAGGCGCCGCATCCTCTGATCGGCCCTCATATCCATCTCACGACCCCGATCGGTATCCTCCGGATAACCGTCGGATCCAAACTATCACCGGTAGGTAGTGCTCCCTCCTGCCAGGCTCATCGTCATCCCCACGATCTTCTTGCCCCGGGGTACCTTACCGGGTTCACCATGTACCCGCAGATGGTTCATCCAACTCCTCGAATCGAGTTCAAAAACAAGCTCAGAACCGAGAAAACTCATAGTGGACGCCTCGAAATCACATCACGAGAAACCGTGTTTTAAAAACAAATTTATAATTTCCTTTGAAATGTAGCCACGGTTCTCAAATCCACAGATCTCATGAAAACAGTATCTCAATGCATATAACCAATAAGTACGATGTATGCAAATATAGAACAGTAATGTGAGCATATCAAGTATATCATGCAAACGTGTCATATGATAGTACTGAACAATGAATATACTTTACAATTAAGAATAATATCATGATATAGCAATTCTACTGTGTAAGTGGCATAGCAAATACCAATGATGAATGTATGAGCCGGCAAATCTGTGTAACTGTAACATGCGCACCATCGGTAATAGTGCAGGTGTACTAGCAGACGAAGTCATGTAAACAAAAGGGTATGAAACGTCGTATATATATCGTAATGAAAGAAATGCGAGTGTATGCAGAAATAAGAAATCGTAACGCGATTGTAAACAGAATAAAGGAATTGTAAGCGCGAACAGTATAAAAATATGCAACTACGTATGAGTCATACAGTTATAGTTTAAAATAGTACGAATCGTTGTTTTAGAAAATAGGGGACTATGATATTTTTGAGTATAGATACCATTTAAAAGATTTGTAGCGTCTCCTTGAAATCATCATTCAAAAGCGCGTAACGATTCGTTAGTTTTGAAATAGGTATGACTCTAAACATATCACAATATCGACTTCGTGATATAAAATAAAATGCTTTCAAGTCGAAATAAATATCGGCGATTCATCCTTATTATATCACGTACGGAATATCCATCGTACAATATCATCAAATCAATAGTACGGATCTATAGTTACGTACATCATCTTATCTCATATCATCATAAATCATTTCATATCATCTCGTATTCACATCATATCACATCGCCTTATATCATTATATCGTATCATAACGACTCGTATCATCATATCATAATTTTCCTTTTTCCATATATGTGTATATATAACTCAAAGGTCAAGAAAATAGAACTAGAAATATATCTTTCTACCATGTTTACTACTATCGCATATAGTATTCTAATAACCCAATAGACTATATGTGTGTGTGTGTGTGTGTCCTTCGCACTACGGTTTTGAGGGTGCTATACTCCATCCACTCGATTTTCCCCGTAGGTATAAATCTACTCACCTACTAAACTCCTTGCTTATCCGAAATCGGTGTGCTTCGTCGTCTCGGAAGTCCACACAAATGTACCTACAATCAAAACACGTCGTAATGTTATTAAAACAAGTTCGAAAAACCGATACGGCACAAGAAGTGCGCATAGGTTAGAACCTATAGCTTACGCATGCAAAAACAACCAAATAACCCTCATCGTTGATGTACAAATGACCAATGACCAAATCACATCAAGAAATTCATAAATCTAAGTTTCAAATATCGGAAAACATTGTCAAAACTAACTCAAACAGCTCCCAGATTTTAGCATAGATAGATAGGGACAAAACTAACAATACAGAGGCTAAATTATAAGGAGTGTGAGCTATAGGCCAAACCCCAACATCAAAGCCCAAAACTTGGCCGGCGAGATAAGCACAAAGAACCGGTGTCGCCGGTTTTCTAGTGGAGTCTGGGTCTCGTTCTTCTGTGGTGGTCTTCTAGTGATCTAACTATGTCAATGTGGTTGTTTGTTTTTCTTATGAATATCCCAAGTTGCTCCAGCTTCCATATAATCCTCAAGAATTCCACAAAACCGACATTGGAATATTTTAGTTTTTGTATATAGGTTTCTAGCTCAAGTCCAGACCAGAATTATAGCATAAAAAGGGTTTGTGGCCACTACTAAATCTCAATTACACATTCACAAACAAAATATCCCTAAATCTCTTCTTGGAAATAACAAAGATCACTAATCTATATCGGTTTAACTCTAAACTACTATAGGGTGTAAAGAAAACTAAAAACTTAACTAAAGGAATAGAAATATACCTTATTTGGCAACTCAAGAATTTTCTTGAGATGCCCAAAGTCTTCAAAACCTAGACTTGATTGATCCATAGGGTTTTGTAGCATTTTGAAAATTTAGAAATAAATAAAATTAATTAATTAAATAATAAAATGTTAAATTAAAAAGTTGTTAAAACCGAATAAGACATTTTCATAAATAGTATGTAAAACAAATTAAATTAAAATTGTAATATGTAACATAAATAAATTATAAGGGTTTTAATGTAAAATTTAGCTTCATTTTAATTAAAATAGTGTTATATAATAACATAGTTGGAGAGGGTTCTTTGTGTAAAAATTTAGGAAATTGTGCAAATTGGAAATTTTAAGGGTGTAAGTAGAAAAGAGGTTAAGTAAGGTTTTGTTCAGAATTTATCACAAGATAAATCAATTTGGAAATGGTAATACCTTGACACATCCTTCTTGCATGCACAACACACACACACAACACCTCCTCCTTGCATGAGGATAACACACCTTGATCTTTGACACCTCCTACTGCACATCACTCTTACCTTTGTCATATTTAGCATGTGTTCAGATCATTTAGCTAATTTAAAATCTGAAAAATTAAAAGAAAGAAAAAGAAAACTAGAACAAGCAAGGGAGAACAAAAGAAAGGAGAAGGGAAGAGCTAAGTTCTAGGATTTCCACCATCAAGCTAGGAACTAGGAGCTTGTACATCTTGGAGGGAGTTCTTCTAGCAATATCTTGTATGTAAAATCCTTAATCACTGTAGGAATTTGGTTCTGTAACTAGTTTAAATTAGAAATCAAAATGTCTATAATATCATATTTTAGGCAAAACTGAGCTCTGTTTTAATCTGCTATAGTTTACATAAAAGTTAACTTAACCAAACAGTGCCTTAGTGTTGTATGTTGGACCTAGAACAAACCATAGGAGCACAAACCCAGAGGCTCGGATTTTGGCCGGCGAGGTATAGGCAAATTCCAGTGTTGACGGATTTGGAGGGAGGTTTGGTGTTTTAGGGTTTGGATTAGGTCTCTGTATAGATGTTGGGATAATTTGGTATTGTTTAATTAAGTTAGTTTAACTGTATATAAAATCTGGGAGCAAATATCGGAAAAGGGATCAAAATTCTCAAATACGACACGAGTAAAACGTAACGCGTTCTGTTTTCTGTTGCGAAACAGCGTTGGGTTAAAATTCAGTAAAGTTAAGTGTTAGATCGTTTTCAATAGTCGTATGTAGTATAATTAGTACGTACAACTTGTGTTTTCATGATTTTTCCGTGTCGGAATGTAGCCATTTTCTTATACAAGTTAATTCAATGTTAGATTTGAGTGCGGGAACTTCGGAGGCCGTAAGGAAAGGAAAAGGATTAGCGATTCCTGAGTAGTTACGACGTATTCTGGTGAGTAGACTAAATATCTACCGGGGGATTGTGTAAAGATGGCGTGATACGCCAATATTTTGTTAAATTGAAAGATTTGACTTTATATGCAAAGTTAATAATATGCATTCATATATACCTATACATCACTATGTTAATAGATGTTAGAACACTGCACAATTATCGACGAGTTATGCTACACGTGCACATCTTTACATGTTACACTACACCTCGTCGATATTAACATGTCACTTTTACACTAAATAATTATCCTGTTAAATATGATTCCTATCATACCTTAATTATTAATAACAGTAGTAACCTGCATCAATGACATCATGTTTAGTATCCGAGTATTCTAAGTTGATATAAGAGGCATTTGTATTATTGAGGATTTATGGTTTGAGTTTCTCCATATTATCGTATAACTTTAGTGATTTTTCATATTAATGTAAGATGTCCACTATGAGATACTGTTTTTATGAATTGGTTTTATTCCGGACCGAGTGGGGGAGATATACGGTCGCTGATTTTTATGTTATATAGATTGAGTGGGGGAGATATACAGTTGGATACATGGTGGACCCGGTCGAGACCGAGGGGCAGGATAGCCGCATTTGAGGCGGGAGAGCCTAGCGAGGATACTCGATACCAGAGATAGTTGTGAAACACGGCGGATATCTAGATGATACCGACCGGTGTTATTGATTACAGGATCGTTCGAAGAATGATGCCTGAAGGAAACGGAAGATTTGTGTCGATGATGGACACGGAAAGTTGAACTTTATTTGGAAACAAATGATGATGATTTCAGTTGTTGTTTTATGTGATTAGTATTACAAATTCGTGCTTTTCACATGCTATCATACATCACAATTATTCTTATTGCAGTTAGTTGTAGTTCGTCATATTTATATTATCAGTCGTTATATGTTAGTTTTATTCACTGAGTTGGCAACTCACCCCCGTTGTGCCACAGTTCCTTGCAGGAGTAGAGTGGACGGTTAGCAGCAGTGCAGATCCACTTTTCAGCTTTTATCGCATCTTTTGATAGGTGGGTTACATATGTATTAACCTTCTCTTTTGATATTGTATTTTGGATCTAGAAAATCTCCATCAGACCCTGTATTATGACTTAGAATGAGAGTGGTGGTTGTATATATATTATTTGACAGATGAGATCGCTTAGTTATGTTAAATGGTATTTCTTTTACTTATGTCTGAGATTCTTTTGATGTCATATAAGTTGTATACTTATTTCCGCTGTTAACATTGTTGATCCCAACTAGGGATGTAACCAAACTTAACACTTTATAATTGTTTTATTATAAATTCAATAGTGAGTTACTGTTAAGATCTAAATTACTTAAAACTGTGATTTTTACTAAGAAAACTAAATTTTCATAAAATTTCCGCAAAAAGGGTTTTGATCTTTGTTTTTGGCTTACTCGGGTTGTGTAAATATCTTGAGATATTATGCAATTTAAGTGCCGGTCATATCCAAACTTTGGGTCGTGACAAAGTTGGTATCAGAGCTTAGGATTAACCTTACAGAATCGAGTAGTGAGTTAAGGTAAGTCGACTTGAGTTCGTTACGTAGGATGACCTTTGGTTTGATGGAGTAGGTGAATTAGGATGAGTGCAGTACCATACGTATGTTCCGCGACATATTTACGTTACCATACTCAGCCTAAATAACCTTAAGATTTATATCTTGATTTATTCTTCCTTTGACTCTCTGATATTGATTATCTTTATTCATAAGCCCTATCAACTCTCGTTTCTTGCTCCAATCGCTATGGCTACGCAAGCTAGGCGAGCCGCAGCCAGAAATGCAGCTAGGGCGAGTCCGCCTGTGACGGCGACTGGTACACCGAACAGTCCGGCTGTGCGTGAGCATGTTGATCCTCCTCCTCCTCCAGATCGACTGACTAGGATAGAGGAGGGCATGTTAGGATTGCAGCGGGTAGTAGGATAGCTAGCTGAGGCCACTCAAGTACAGAGACAAGATTTGGCACCGACCATGGCACAGTCCGAGGTGCTGCCCACGCAGACGGTTGCACTGGTAGACATGAGGGTGATGGAGGTATCGCTTCTAGAGTTTATGAGGTTGAGACCTCCGGTATTTACAGGGACCTATGTTGCGGAGGATGCTCAATCCTTTCTTGATAGGATGGCAAGAATTGGCAGATCATTGTGATGTTCTGATGCGAGGTCAGTTGAGCTGACTAGCTTTTGTTTGGAGGGGCTTGCACAAGAGTGGTGTGAGTCGATGGAGAGAGGACGAGCTACGGGTCTTCCTCCGATGTCGTGGACCGAGTTTTCCGAGGTCTTTCTTGCCAGATTTCATCCACCGAGTGTGAAGGATGCTAGAACTAGCAGTTTTGAAGCGTTACGGAAATCGGCGAGTATGTCGGTGGAAGATTATGATTTACGATTCACCCAGTTTCCGCGCTATGCTCCATACTTAGTTCCTACGGAGGATCTTTGGGTGAAGAGGTTCATAAGCAGTCTGGACACGCAGTTGTTTCTGGCTATAGGCTCCCAGCATTTTGATACGTATGCACAGGCAATGGATGCAGCGATACGAGTGGAGGAGCGTTTGAGCGAGGTGGTGGTTGTTCCGAAGCCAAAGAGGAGTAGACCGATTGGGCCGATGACTAAGAAGTTTGGCAGAGGCAGAGGCAGGTACACTCTAGGACGCAGTTTCGAACGAGGTTAGACCCAGGACCAGATGTTCAGTTCTTATCCCGAGGATCAGAGGAACCCGTCTATTTGTTTAGTTGCGGACTTCCAGGACATTATTCGAGGGATTGTAGATCCCAGGGAGGGACCGTTGTTCCATAGGCTGCCTTACCCCATCCACCTTCTACATCGATGGCTTTACTTCCTCCCCCAGTTGGTACTACGCGCCAGGCAGTTGCACCACGAGGTCGAGGCTTTGCAGGACACTTTCAGAAAGGCCAAGGAGATAGGGGTAGAGGACGACAGGATGCGGGCAGGGGCCAGGCATGAGTATTTGCGCTGACTCCACAGGATGCCCAGGCATCCAATGCAGTTGTGACAGGTACTCTTGAAGTATGTTCGTTAGATGCACATATTCTATTTGATCCCGGTTCTACACATTCTTACGTATCTTCACACTTTGCACTTTCTCTGGGGAGAGAGTCATCGCTGTTAGAGTTACCGCTAGTTGTGATTACTCCGGTAGGGGGTTCTTTTGTAGCTCGACACGTATTCAGGTCTTGTTCAGTACGTATTGGTGATAGGGATTCTTTAGTTGATCTAATTCTCCTGGATATGTTAGATTTTGATATACTTCTTAGTATGGATTGGTTGGCCGCTTGTCATGCTTATGTAGATTGTCGGGGGAAAGCGGTCAAATTTTTTTTTCAAGGTGAAAAGATCTTTATTGTGCAGGGAGACTGTAATGTAACTCCTGCCAACATGATTTCTACTCTTTGTGCGGGACGACTCTTGAAGAAGGGTTATCATAGGTTCTTAGCATTTGTTCAGGACATAGGAGCCGCTGAGATTCTGTTGGACTAGGTTCCAATCGCACGAGAATTTTTGGATGTGTTTCCTACTGAGTTACCAGGATTACCACCCGATCGCGATATTGAATTTTGCATTGACTTAATTTCGGGTGCGGGGCCTATTTCTATACCACCTTATCGGATGGCCCCAACGGAGTTGAAAGAACTCAAAAGCTAGTTGCAAGAGTTGTTGGATAGAGGACTTGTTCATCCAATTGTATCACCGTGGGGAGCTCCTGTCTTATTTGTTAAGAAGAAGGACGGTAGTATGAGACTGTGCATCGACTACAGGCAACTGAATCGAGTTACTGTACGAAATAGGTATCCATTACCTCGTATCGATGACTTATTCGATCAGCTGCAGGGAGCTGGCTACTTCTTAAAGATTGATTTGCGGTCAGGGTATCACCAGTTGAGGGTTCGGAAGGATGATATTCCGAAGACTGCTTTTCGCACACGTTATGGGCATTATGAGTTTCTGGTAATGTCATTCAGACTCACCAATGCCCCAGCAGCTTTTATGGATATGATGAACCGTATCTTCAGGCCATTCCTTGATCAGTTTATTATAGTATTCATAGATGATATTCTTGTTTATTCCCGGAGCAGAGAGGAGCACGAGCAGCATTTGCGTATTACGTTGCAGACCTTGAAGGAGTATCAGCTGTTCGTTAAATTCTCCAAGTGTGCTTTCTGGCTGGATAGTGTAGATTTCTTGGGTCACGTAATTACAAGAGATGGGATACATGTGGACCCAAAGAAGATAGAAGTGGTACAACACTGGCCCAGACCTATATCAGTTATGGAGGTTCGAAGTTTCTTAGGTCTGGCGGGTTACTACCGACGCTTTGTGCAGGATTTTTCTCGGATAGCTGCACCGTTGACCGGGTTGACTAGGAAGGAAATTCCATTTCTTTGGACAGATGCATGCGAACAGAGTTTCCAGCAGTTGAAGACTCGCTTGACGACTGCACCCGTCTTATCTGTACCTTCTGGATCAGGTGGTTTTATTGTGTATTGCGATGCTTCTTGAGTGGGTTTAGGCTGTGTATTGATGCAGCACGGCAGGGTTATAGCTTATGCTTCTCGACAGTTGAAGAGGCACGAGCAGAACTACCCCACCCATGATTTGAAGATGGCTGCTGTGGTATTCGCACTGAAGATTTTGAGGCATTACTTGTACGGTGAGTCATGCCAAATATTCACAGATCATAAGTGTTAGTGCATGTTGCATGCTCCCACAACTCTTGTGAGGCGGCGGAAGCGATAAACGAAAATTTTCTTTGCATACAACACGCACTTTACAAAAGATCTTGTCTAAACCATAACTAGAAAAACCTAACTAGAGATCTTATCTACTATATTAGGGATTATACCTCAATGATACGGTCCTTCGGGTCTTCTCTTTGGTGCAACTCCTTTGCTCCTTGCCATTCCTTAGCTCCTTTGGATGTTGTCAATGTTCTCGATCTCCGGCCACCCAAAGACCTAGATGATCCACGTGAGAGTTGTCGTGCAAGCTAGAAACTCTTCATAAGAGCTTAACCTAGAGACCAAGTTTGCTAGAAGAGGTCACTAGGATCATGTAGAGATTAGGGTATTGGATTATCTTTAATCCTAAACTTTTATTCCACAACACATGTGAAGGGTAAAGCTTAGTATGAAAAAGGAGAAGGGAAGAAGGAGAGAGAAAGTGTTTGTGATAATGAGAGAGTTCAAGCATGAGAAAATGATATATTGCAAATGAAATAATTGAAGCATATATTAGCACCATGCTTCAATAGTAATTCCAAAACAATATAAAATTAAATAACCCATTCTTGCAACCATACTTGGACTTTCTTATTTCGACCTCATTTATTTATTTTCAAAAAATAAATAATGTCATTATGAGGTAGCACCTTCTAGAAGGTATTCTTGTAACAATTACAAGAATACCCCTCCTCCGTATACTGTATACCGTATGCCGTATACCCGTATCCGAATTCCGAAAAATACGAATACCATTAATCCAATAATATAATACCGGTATCCGGATTAAACCAAAGCCTACCAGTATTATTGTTCCGATTATTATTCTTGTAACAATTACACGAACATAATCCGTAACACCTTACGGCTGCCGTAACAACTTACGACCTCTACATATTTCGCCTGAACGAGGGAACCCTCTGTGTGGGACTCTAAAGACTCGACAGTATGCTGGCAGTAGGTTTAACCACAAGCGCGTCAGCGGCACTAACTGTGCGTAACGGCTATCCAGGTACATGACGAAAAAGTGGCCGACGAGCGAACTCATCACAACCCCAACGAGCCTGCAAGCAAACTTACCGTACAGTCCGGTCTCTTCGTCTAATATGTCGCATATGAAGTCTAGGGGTGGTAAATGTCAGACCCTAGTAACTTTATAAGTCATGCTAATTTACGGCCCATAACGGTTCGAGAAACTACTGATAACACTTATCAGTAAATCTCGAGAACCCTGGCCAGGGATTTGATGTTATGGCCGATCAAGCATAGCGCGACACCAACTCCCTATACCGAGAGAGACGAAAACCCCTCCTATCGCTTACTGTCTCCATGCGATTCGGGACTGTACCCAAAATCCACCTGTTTTCATGACTCGGCAGAGCCGCGGTAGGGAGGAAATCAAAGCACGGTGGGAATCACACAAGACGCTATGACGATCTCGGGTCTACAGACTAACCTGTATAAGTGTCGCCAGAGAACTGCTATCTAACAATTGGTATATATACCATCTAAGAGTTCTCGGCGAGTCCTGTTCGGTGTACCCATTCTCCAATGAGCATCTGTGTACAATCTTTGATGTCAAACACCAATAGTTGTGGAATCAACCATCGCCACCCAGGGTCAGGAAACGTACACACTAGTCTAACTTGGTAATACCGATGCCCTTTCTCGATATACTCTCGACTAGGAACTATTAAAGGATATGCTTATAGACTATCCAGGCCCCACTAGTATGATCTCATCATAATCCTGGTAGTCAAGCATAATCCTAAGGGCTTCATCAACATGCATATAAAGATATGAAATATAACACAAGTTAAGATGAAGATAAACCAGATAGCATACTATCATTTCGAGCAAACATTGTTTCTGCACATTTACATGCCTAGCATCCTATACAATACAGGCCTCTAGGGCATACATATCTAACAATCTCCCACTTGCACTAAGGCTTGTAATTGATGCAATAAGTACCAACTGTCTGTACTAGAACCAGTTGCCTGCGTACCGCATGCCCAACAGCTCGAACAGTTTCTCAAACTGGACTTGAGGGATGGCCTTGGTGAATGGATCTCCCATGTTGTCCTTCGTGTCTACTCTCCGTATCTCGATGTCCTGACGATCCACTATCTCCCTGATGAGGTGATACCGCCTCAAGATATGTCTGGATTTCTGATGGGACCTCGGTTCCTTTGCCAAAGCCATGGCTCCATTGTTATCGCAATATAGAGGTATTGGATTAGCAATGGATGGAATCACTTGAAGTTCGGAAATGAACTTCCTCATCCAGACTGCCTCTTTTGCGGCATCATTAGCAGCAATATACTCAGCTTCCATCGTGGAGTCAGCGACGGTATCTTGTTTAGAACTCTTCCAACATACCGCCCCTCCGTTTAGGGTAAATACAAACCCTGAGATGGACTTACTATCATCCTTGTCGCTCTGGAAGCTGGAGTCGGTAAATCCCCCCATTTGGAGATCTCCGTTACCATACACCAAGAACACTTCTTTAGTTCTTCTCAAGTACTTCAGAATGTTCTTCACAGCAGTCCGGTGTTTCTCCCCTGGGTTGGATTGATACCTGCTTACTACACTCAGTGCATAAGCTACATCTGGGCGAGTACACAACATCGCATACATTATAGATCCTACTGCTGAAGCGTAGGGAATAATGCTCATGCGAGCCCTCTCTTCATCAGTCTTTAGAGACATCTCTTTGGAGAGGGTGATCCCATGACAACCGGGTAAATTACCCCTCTTGGAATCTTCCATACTAAACCTCTTTAGTATGGTGTCAATGTATCTCGATTGGGACAATCCCAATAATTTCTTAGATCTATCTCTATAGATCTTAATTCCCAGAATGTACGAGGCATCGCCCAGGTCTTTCATGGAGAACCTTTGCGATAAGAATAGTTTGACCGATTGTACCATAGGAATATCATTTCCTATTAAGAGAATGTCGTCCACGTACAATACGAGGAATGTAACAGTACTCTTTACAATCCTTTTATAAATGCATGGTTCATCCACATTTTTGATAAAACCAAACTCTTTGATTGTATCATCAATGCAGATGTTCCAACTCCGTGATGCCTGCTTTAATCCATAGATGGATTTAAGCAGCCTGCATACTTTTCTGCTGCTCCCACTATCAATGAAGCCTTTTGGCTGATCCATAAAAACGCATTCTTCTAAATCACTATTTAGGAATGTCGTTTTAACATCCATCTGCCAGATCCCATAATCATAGTGAGCAGCTATAGCAAGCAGGATCCGAATGGATTTGAGCATCGCGACTGGTGAAAAGGTTTCATCATAGTCCAGTCCTGGTCTTTGACGAAATCCTTTTGCTACCAGCCTAGCTTTATAGGTCTCCACCTGACCATCCACACCGATCTTTCTTTTAAAGATCCATTTGCACCCTATGGGTTTTACTCCAGAAGGTGCAACCTCCAAAGTCCATACTTTGTTGGTGTGCATGGATTCCATTTCGGATCTCATGGCATCCAGCCACTTCACTGAGTCACCACTCGTGATAGTTTGCTAAAATCTAGTAGGGTGATCATCATCCATGATGTAATCTTCTCTATCACCATCAATTAGAAAACTGTAGTATATATCAGGTGGGCGAGAAGTCCTGCTAGATCTACGGAGTGGCTGAGGTTCGTCAGGTTCTATTGAAATCTCAGGTTCAACCAAATCATCGGTAATTGTTTGTGTATCTAGAATTTCTTCCAGTTCTACCGCATTGCCAACAGTATCATTTGCAAAAAATTCATTTTCTAAAAAGGTGGCATACTGAGAAACAAACACCCTTTGTTCCTCTTTGTGGTAGAAGAGATATCCATATCAGTGTTTTAGATATCCCACAAATCTACACAAAACCGATCGTGTCTCGAGTTTTTCTGGATTCTGCTTTTTCACATAAGCCGGACAACCCCATATCCTAAATCTTTTAAGAGATGGTCTCTTCCCATACCATATCTCATATGGAGTGGTAGACACGGTTTTGGTTGGCACCCTGTTCAAAAGATGAATCGCAGTCTCTAATGCGTGCCCCCAAAATGATATTGGTAACTCAGCATCACTCATCATAGATCGTACCATATCCAATAGGGTGCGATTCCTCCTTTCTGATACTCCATTGTGCTGTGGTGTGTACGGAGGAGTGAGCTGAGAGAGAATCCCATTCTCTTTTAGGAATTCTAGAAACTCTGAGCTTAGATACTCACCTCCTCGATCTGATCGAAGTTTCTTGATACTTAGGCCTGTTTGTTTTTCTACTTCAGATTTATACTCCTTGAACTTTTCGAAGGCTTCAGACTTATGTTTCATCAAGAACACATGTCCAAATCTTGAGAAGTCATCAGTAAAGGTTATGAAGTATGAAAAACCACCTCTTGCATGTGTAGACATTAGTCCACATACATCACTATGTATGAGGCCTAAGAGTTCAGTAGCTCTCTCTCCATGTCCAGTAAACGGAGTTTTGGTCATTTTACCTTTGATGCAAGACTGGCAAGTCGCATAAGATTTATATTCAAACGAGTTTAAATATCCATCTTTATGTAGCTTGGTTAGTCTTGTTTCGTTAATATAACCAAGTCTACAATGCCAAATGAAAGCTTCATTTATGTCTGAAACCTTTCTTTTGTTTATGTGTTGTACATTAAAAACTGTATGTTGGTTTAGGACGTATATCCCATTATTTAATGTACCAGACCCAATCAACTCTTGATTAAGGTTAATGTTCATAACATTATATTGCAATACAAAATTATATCCTGCATTGTCCAACACCGATACAGATATAATATTACATAACATAGAGGGTACAAAATAACACGGGTTTAAAACCAATATACAACCCGATGGAAAACCAAGGTGATACTCGCCCACTGCTGTAGCATGTACTGAGGAACCATTCCCAACCCGGAGAGTGTGATCACCTCTCTTCAAAAAACTTGCTATTTCTCAGCCCCTGCAGACAATTGCAGATGTGAGATCCCGACCCAGTATCTAATACCCAGGAAGCAGAGTTAATTGAAAAACAATTTTCTATTACAAACACACCTGAAGTGGAAGCTTCACCCTGCTTCTTCTTCTTGAGGTCGGCCAAGTATCCAACGCAGTTTCTCTTCCAGTGCCCAGTCTGGTGGCAGTGGAAACATTCCCCTCGTCCTGTCGCAGCAGCCCCTTTCTTATCCCTTCCCGGTGCCTTTTTCACTCCGCCTCTCTGCTTGATGGGATTCTTCTTCTTCTTTCCCTTTCCCTTGGATTTGGCTTTTGGGACGGAGGAAGAAGATGGCCCAGCAATAAGAGCGGGAGTTTTCTCTACCTTTAGTGTGCTCTCTGCACTCCTCAACATATTGAGGAGTTCAGGCAAAGACTTCTCCATGTTGTGCATGTTGAAGTTTACAATGAATTGAGCAAAGGCAGGGGAAAGGGACTGTAGAACAATATCAACATACTGTTCGTTCTCCATGGTCCAACCCAGGTCCTCAAGTTCTTTGATAAGTCCAATCATCTTCAATACATGGTCACTTACAGACATGTCAGCAGCCATTCGCATCTGAAAGAACTTTCGAGATGCCTCGTATCGGAGAGTACGAGATTGCTCTCCATACAACTCCTTTGTATGGAGAAAGATGGATTGAACATCCATCTTCTCGTGCTGCTTCTGATGTTCATTGTTCATAGAAGTAAGCACGAGGCACTTGGCTGTGGCACAGTCTATATCCCATGTCTTGCGGATTTCTTTATCCGCAACTGAAGAATCAGGGCCTGGGATAGGAGGGGCTGGAGTAGTCAGGACGTATCTGAACTTATCATAGGTCAGGGCAATATTCACGTTCCTTAGCCAATCTTTGTAATTCGGTCCCGTGAGTTTATTTTTGTCTAATAAAAGCTTAAGTCACGTCATAGGTATCTGCCATTAGGAGAGAAAAAAGAAGACACTCAGCGATTGCTCTTGCATAATTAGATAGGTTATTAATCTTATCTAACTGATGTCTCCCACTGCTTTTTATCAAATTTTCCTTCAAACCTTTCAAAAAGAAAATTAGCCAGGATTAATTGCAATCTGTAAGTTCGCTAATCGGTCAGCCAGGTCAGTGTCGGTACTTCGAGGGAGCTTCCCCGTGCTTTCACACGGACCTAATTAAAGTAAACCTCGTTTTCCTAGAGGCGTAACCCCATTGACACCTTTCTAGACACCTGCTGGATTAGCTAATTATAAAGTGGAAAACTCTCCCGGAAGTAACTTTTACTCACAATGGGATCGGGATCCAACCATCAAATAGAAGGTATGCAATCTCATTGCAAATTTCAACTCTTGAAATTCCCGATTTGATTTTTTCCCCTAGTGTCTTATGACCTTAACTATGGTTAACAAATCATAAGCACTAGTCAAGTTCTACCCGCCATTTCGGGATTGATTTAGACCCACCCGCAAGACCCTTAACTATGGTCAACAAAGTCATGCGAATGTCCTAATCGATCGCATCAAATGCTTTGTAGGAAGACATCACTTAGCTACCGTACACCACGCCTTAACTATAGTCAACAAACGTGGCACGAATACTAAGTACTCTGCTTCCTAAAATGGCGGAGGGAACGGATGGTTTTTGTGAAAACCTTTGACGTTTTGAACTTGATATCATTGTAGAATCGAGTGAAAAGAGTGGTTTAAGCTCCAGTTTTAAAAATCGAATGGTTTTGTAGTATCTTTCTAATTTTGCTAAAGAGGTCACTCCCGGTGAAGGGATCTCGGCTCTTTCCTCATCGAATGAGGTGCAGGATATTCATGAATACCACGATGCAAAACAAAAGTTAGATCAACTAAAAAACAATCGAATTCTTTGTAACATTTGCTAGTTTCGCTAAAGGGGTCACTCCCGGTGAAGGGATCTCGGCCCTTTCCTCATCGAATGAGATGCAGGATATTCAAGAATACCACTATGTAAAGCAAAAACTAGAGTTACCCATTTTAAAAAATTTGATTCTACAACTTCTTTAGGTTTCTTTTTCTTCACATTAATCACATTAATACTGTCCCATCATTTACGTTTCCTAAACATCACAGAAAAGAAACGAAAATAGAGCGTACGCTTATGCCATCCGCATTCGCCACTGGGCCCCGTCATGCACCGTTAGGTTACTTAACTAACGGCAGAGCGGGGGCTGGACTAGCACGGGTGCAAAACATAAGCAACGTTTATTATATATCTCATATATAAATATAGCCATTACAGATCACAGATGAATATATTGGATATATTAGGAATTCCGTATTTCATTCAAGCCTTAATGAAAGACGGGTTCCACGATCGTGATGAATAGCCAAAACCCTACCCTAGACCCCTAAGGGTGCGGCAAACTACCCGCTAAATTCCCGAAGTGGAGCAACCTCCCTCAACAATGTGAGTAGGACACTCGGCACTTCGAAAACCCGGTAGTTTGTGCACCCCACCTTGGGTCTATCCTAAGAGCAAAAACAGTAAAAAGAAATTATACAACGGTGGCTACAATCTCAACCCGGATGTGCCCTGCAAAATAATATTACATTGCTTTTTACAAATTACATTGAATGAAAGAAAAGAAAAACACTCTTCTCACATTCCCCGGCCATTCATCACGACGATCCAACATATTCATATACACATACCATCTCATGATATCATTACAGAAGTGTGCAACCCCGACTAATCGACTTATAGCAATTAGTCGACATTTCAAACACACATATCATTAACCAAGAAGACCCAATTAGCCAAGCACTTTAGAATTTCGATCGATAATTTTAAACCATGCCAACACTTGTCACAATCCAGAGCACAAACAACTTTGTGTAAATTCCAGATATCCCAGAAACACTATTTTCTTAATCTAAACAAACTGCTGAAAAATGAGTCAACTCGGCCATGACTCGGCCGCGGATCGGTGGCCAAACACTGAGTTTGGCCGCGGATCCACGGCGTTCCTGGCGAGTTAGAGTCTCGTTTTTCTACAGTGTTCTTAGAAAACCCTGCATGTATTTTTAAGGCTACTGAAATGATTTTTTGAACACTTTAAAAATCGACAGAAAATGTGTTTTTTCGGGAAAAATTCGTCGATCGAAGTTCTAACTTTTGGCTAATAATCTAATTATGGTTTAGTTAGGCTCTGATACCATGTTAGTGCATGTTACATGATCCCACAACTCTTGTGAGGCGGCGGAAGCGATAAACGAAAATTTTCTTTGCATACAACACGCACTTTACAAAAGATCTTGTCTAAACCATAACTAGAAAAACCTAACTAGAGATCTTATCTACTATGTTAGGGATTATACCTCAATGATACGGTCCTTCGGGTCTTCTCTTTGGTGCAACTCCTTTGCTCCTTGCCGCTCCTTGCCACTCCTTATCTCCTTTGGATGTTGCCGATGTTCTAGATCTCCGGCCACCGCAAGACCTAGATGATCCACGCGAGAGTTGTCGTGCAAACTAGAAACTCTTCATAAGAGCTTAACCTAGAGACCAAGTTTGCTAGAAGAGGTCACTAGGATCATGTAGAGATTAGGATATTGGATTATCTTTAATCCTAAACTTTTGTTTCACAACACATGTGAAGGGTAAAGCTTAGGATGAAGGAGGAGAAGGGAAGAAGGAGAGAGAAAGTGTTTGTGATAATGAGAGAGTTCAAGCATGAGAAAATAATATATTGCAAATGAAATAATTGAAGCATATAATATAAAATTAGCACCATGCTTCAATAGTAATTCCAAAACAATATAAAATTAAATAACCCATTCTTGCAACCATGCTTGGACTTTCTTATTTCCACCTCATTTATTTATTTTCATAAAATAAATAATGTCATTATGAGGTGGCACCTTCTAGAAGGTATTCTTGTAACAATTTCAAGAATATCCCTCCTCCGTATACCGTATACCGTACATCGTATACCCGTATCCGAATTCCGAAAAATACGAATACCATTAATCCAATAATATAATACCGTATCCGGCTTAAACCAAAGCCTACCAGTATTATTGTTCCGATTATTATTCCTGTAACAATTACACGAATATAATTGAAACCCTGTCGTAACACCTTACGGCTGCCGTAACAACTTACGGCCTCTACATCTTTCGCCTGAACGAGGGAACCCTCTGTGTGGGACTCTAAAGACTCGACAGTACGCTGGCAGTGGGTTTAACCACAAGCGCGTCAGCGGCACTAGCTGTGCGTAATGGCTACCCGGGTACATGACGAAAAAGTGGCCGACGAGCGAACTCATCACAACCCTAACGAGCCTGCAAGCAAAACTTACCGTACAGTCCGGTCTCTTCGTCTGATACGTCACATATGAAGTCTAGGGGGTGGTAAATGTCAGACCCCGGTAACTTTATAAGTCATGCTGATTTACGGCCCATAACGGTTCGAGAAACTACTGATAACACTTATCAGTAAATCTCGAGAACCCTGGCCAGGGATTTGATGTTATGGCCGATCAAGCATAGCGTGACACCAACTCCCTATACCGGGAGAGAAGAAAACCCCTCCTATCGCTCACTGTCTCCATGCGATTCGGGACTGTACCCAAAATCCACCTGTTTTCACGACTCGGCAGAGCCGCGGTAGGGAGGAAATCAACGCACAGTGGGAATCACACAAGACACTATGACGATCTCGGGTCTACAGACTAACCTGTACAAGTGTCGCCAGAGAACTGCTATCTAACAATTGGTATATATACCATCTAGGAGTTCTCGGTGAGTCATGTTCGGTGTACCCATTCTCCAATGAGCACCTGTGTACAATCTTTGATGTCAAACACCAATGGTTTTGGAATCAACCATCGCCCCCCAGGGTCAGGAAACGTACACACTAGTCTAACTTGGTAATACCGATACCCTGTCTCGATATACCCTCGACTAGGAACTATTAAAGGATATGCTTATAGACTATCCAGGCCCCACTAGTATGATCTCATCATAATCCTGGTAGTCAAGAATAATCCTAAGGGCTTCATCAACATGCATATAAAGATATGAAATATAACACAAGTTAAGATGAAGCTAAACCAGATAACATACTATCATTTAGTCGAACAATGCGAAATATGAATTCTCACGGCTGGGTAGATCAGAGCAAGGTGTTCCCCAGCGAGCAAAGATTGTTTCTGCACATATACATGCCTAGCATCCTATACAATACAGGCCTCTAGGGCATACATATATAACAATAAGAGCTTAAAGTATATTTTTCAACAGAGGGATCTGAATCTAAGGCAGCATAGATGTATGGAACTCGTGAAGGATTACAATTGTAAGATCTTGTATCATCCAGGCAAAGCGAATGTTGTAGCAGATGCCTTGAGTCGGGGGCCTGGAGGTAGCTTATCTCATTTGCGCACCTTACAGAGACAGTCTTCTACAGACTGGCAGATTTTATGTGATAGTCATGTACAGTTCGAGTTCACATCTACAGGAGGACAGTTAGCACATGTTAGCACCCATCCTCAGTTATTGAATCGTATTCAAGAGACACAGCCCGCAGATGCTCGTAGATCGGAGATTATGGATCAGGTTAGGCTGGGCAGAGAGTCTGAGTTCGTGATAGATGACTGTGGAGTATTACGTTTTAGGACTCGTCTTTGTGTGCCAGATTCTGATAGATTGAGATGTGAGATCTTAGAGGAGGCACATCGATCAGCGTATAGTATTCATCCTGGTTCCACCAAGATGTATCATGACTTGAGAGATGATTATTGGTGGGAAGGAATGAAGAGAGATTTTGCAGAGTTTGTTTCGAGATGCTTAACTTGTCAGCAGGTCAAGGCCGAGCACCAAAAGCCAGCAGGAGAGTTGCAGCCCTTGCCCATTCCGGAGTGGAAATGGGAACAGATTTCTATAGATTTCATTGTGGGTCTACCCAGGACTAGCAGACGGTATGATTCCATCTGGGTGATTGTAGATAGATTGACAAAGGCGGCTCATTTTCTTCTGGTGAAGACGACGTATGGGTTTGCACAGTATGCTCAGATTTATATCGACGAGATTGTCCGATTACATGGAGTTCCGAGGAGCATAGTGTGAGATAGGGGTACCCAGTTTACTAGCAGGCTATGGCATAAACTTCAAGAAGCTCTTGGTACACGATTGATTTTTAGTACAGCTTTTCACCCACAGACGGATGGTCAGTCAGAGCGGACCATTCAGACTCTTGAGGATATGCTTCATGCTTGCAGCCTTGATTTCGGTGGTAGTTGAGATCGTCACCTACCTTTGATAGAATTTTTGTACAACAACAGTTTTCAGGAGACGATCCAGATGGCACCCTTTGAAGTTTTATATGGGAGGAAATTTCGATCGCCCGTTTGCTGGACGAAACTGAGCGAGAATAGCATTTTGGGACCGCAAATAGTAAAGGAGACTATGGAAAAGATTCAGCTGATACGAAACAAAATGAGAGCGGCCCAGTGCAGACAGAAATCTTATGCAGATCGACGACGTCGTAGACTCGAGTTTGATGTGGGAGATCATGTGTTCCTTCGGGTATCTCCGATGAAAGGTGTGATGCGTTTCGGGAAAAAAGGAAAGCTCAGCCCCAGATATGTCGGACCCTACGAGATTCTGGAGAGAGTAGGTGTTGTAGCTTATCGGTTAGCACTTCCACCGAGTTTCCCCGATGTGCATCCGGTGTTTCACGTATCTATGCTTCGCAAGTATCTTCGCGATCCTTCTCACGCGATCCAGCATCAGACCTTACAGCTTGAGCCGGATTTATCCTACACAGTGCAGCCGTAGCTATTCTAGACCGGCAGGCAAAGAAACTGAGATCAAGGGTACTTCCATCTATAGAGGTTCTTTGGCAAGGAACGAATCGCGAGGAGATTACTTGGGAGACCGAGAATGCGATGCGAAAGAAATTTCCACATCTTTTTGAAGGGACGTCTAGTTAAGTTTTAAATTCGGGGACCGAATTTTCTTAAGGGGGGAATATTGCAGCATTTTGTAAATTTAGAAATAAATAAAATTAAATAATTAAATAATAAAATGTTAAATTAAAAAGTTATTAAAACCAAATAAAACATTTTCATAAATAGTATGTAAAACAAATTAAATTAAAATTTTAATATGTAACATAAATAAATTATAAGGGTTTTAATGTAAAATTTAGCTTCATTTTAATTAAAATAGTGTTATATAATAGCATAGTTAGTGAGGGGTCTTTGTGTAAAAATTTAGGAAATTGTGCAAATTGGAAATTTTAAGGGTGTAAGTAGAAAAGAGGTTAAATAAGGTTTAGTTCAGAATTTATCACAAGATAAATCAATTTGGAAATGGTAATACCTTGACACATCCTTCTTGCATGCACAACACACACACAACACCTCCCTTGCATGAGGATGACACACCTTGATCTTTGACACCTCCTACTACACATCACTCTTACCTTTGTCATATATAGCATATGTTCAGATCATTTAGCTAATTTAAAATCTGAAAAATTAAAAGAAAGAAAAAGAAAACTAGAACAAGTAAGGGAGAACAAAAGAAAGGAGAAGGGAAGAACTAAGTTCTAGGATTTCCACCATCAAGGTAGGAACTAGGAGCTTGTGCATCTTGAAGGGAGTTCTTCCAGCAATCCCTTGTAGGTAAAATCCTTAATAACTGTAGGAATTTAGTTCTGTAACTAGTTTAAATTAGAAATCAAAATGTCTATAATATCGTATTTTAGGCAAAACTGAGCTCTATTTTAATCTACTATAGTTTAGATAAAAGTTAACTTAACCAAACAGTGCCTTAGTGTTGTATGTTGGACCTAGAACAAACCATAGGAGCACGAACCTAGAGGCTCGGATTTTGGCCGGCGAGGTATAGGCAAATTCCGGCATCGCCGGATTTGTAGGGAGGTTTGGTGTTTTGGGGTTTGGAGTAGGTCTCTGTATAGATGTTGGGATAATTTGGTATTGTTTAATTAAGTTAGTTTAACTGTATATAAAATCTAAGAGCAAATATCGGAAAAGGGATCAAAATTCTCAAATACGACACGAGTAAAACGTAACTCTGTTGTGAAACAGCATTGGGTTAAAATTCAGTAAAGTTAAGTGTTAGATCGTTTGCAATAGTCGTACATAGTATAATTAGTACGTACAACTTGTGTTTTCATGATTTTGCCGTATCGGAATATAGCTGTTTTCTTATACAAGTTAATTCAATGTTAGATTTGAGTGCGGGAACTTCGGAGGCCGCAAGGAAAGAAAAAGGATTAGCGATTCCTGAGTAGTTACGACGTATTCTGGTGAGTAGACTAAACATCTACCGGGGGATTGTGTAAAGATGGCGTGATACGCCCGTATTTTGTTAAATTGAAAGATTTGACTTTATATGCAAAGTTAATAATATGCATTCATATATACCTATACATCACTATGTTAATAGATGTTAGAACACTGCACAATTATCGACGAGTTATACCGCACGTGCACATCTTTACATGTTACACTACACCTCGTCGATATTAACATGTCACTTTTACACTAAATAATTATTCTGTTAAATATGATTCCTATCATACCTTAATTATTAATAACAGTAGTAACCTGCATCAATGACATCATGTTTAGTATCCTAGTATTCTAAGTTGATATAAGAGGCATTTGTATTATTGAGGATTTATGGTTTGAGTTTCTCCATATTATCTTATAACTTTAGTGATTTTTCATATTAATGTAAGATGTCCACCATGAGATACTGTTTTTATGAATTGGTTTTATTCCGGACTGAGTGGGGGAGATATACGGTCGTGAATTTTTACATTATCCAGACTGAGTGGGGGAGATATACAGTTGGATACATGGTGGATCCGGTCGAGACCGAGGGGCAGGATAGCCGCATTTAAGGCGGGGGAGCCTAGAGAGGATACTCGATACCGGAGATAGTTGTGAATCACGGCGGATATCTAGATGATATCGACCAATGTTATTGATTACAGGATCGTTCGAGGAATGATGCCTGAGGGAAACGGAAGATTTGTGTCAATGATGGACACGGAAAGATGGACTTTATTTGGAAACAAGTGATGATGATTTCAGTTGTTGTTTTATGTGATTAGTATTACAAATTCGTGCTTTTCACATGCTATCATACATCACAATTATTCTTATTGCAGTTAGTTGTAGTTCGTCATATTTACATTATCAGTCGTTATATGTTAGTTTTATTCACTGAGTTGGCAACTCACCCCCGTTGTGCCACAGTTCCTTGCAGGAGTAGAGTGGACGGTTAGCAGCAGTGCAGATCCACTTTTCAGCTTTTATCGCATCTTTTGATAGGTGGGTTACATATGTAGTAACCTTCTCTTTTGATATTGTATTTTGGATCTAGAAAATCTCCATCAGACCCTGTATTATGACTTAGAACGAGAGTGGTGGTGTATGTATATTATTTGACAGATGAGATCGCTTAGTTATGTTAAATGGTATTTGTTTTACTTATGTCTGAGATTCTTTTGATGTCATATAAGTTGTATACTTATTTCCGTTGTTAACATTGTTGATCCCAACTAGGGATGTAACCAAACTTAGCACTTTATAATTGTTTTATTATAAATTCAATAGTGAGTTACTGTTAAGATCTAAATTACTTAAAACTGTGATTTTTACTAAAAAACTAATTTTTTATAAAATTTCCGCAACAAGGGTTTTGATCTTTGTTTTTGGCTTACTCGGGTTGTGAAAATATCTTGAGAAATTATGCAATCTAAGTGCTGGTCATATCCAAACTTTGGGTCGTGACGGGTTTGTAGTGGGCTTGTGCACCATTTTTGTGAAAGAAGTATGGTGTTTTGGGGTGGATTTGGAGGTGGTAGGGGTGGTAGTGGAGATGGAGGAATGAAGGAGATGAAGGAGGAGAAGAAGATAAGAAGTGAAGATGGAAACAAACTGGAGAGGGTACCCCCCCCCTCTCTCTCTCCCTCTCTTCTCTTTCATGCCCATACCCCCCATGTCCCCTCTCACAAATATCTAACATATCTTTTTCTTTTCTTTTTCTTTTTTTAAACAAAAATCAAAACCATAAAGTAGCAAACGAAGCATGGTTCAAAGTAAGGTGAGCAATTTTTGCAACATGTTGTGTTGCATGTCACATACACATAAATTAGATTAATGCATGATTAGGGAAAATTAATCAAATTTAGCATTAACATTGTATGCAAATAATTATATAAAAATCTATAAATGCTCAATTCACATAATCTCTTTCAAAAATCAATAATTCTTATTAATTTTTCCAAATATTTTCCAAACTATCGGTATATAATTATACCATTTTATGAAAACCTTAATTCGCAAATCGAATAGTTTTTGCGAAATATATTATTTTAATATTTAATTTCCAAAAATAATATTTTATATTTCTGAAATGTTACAATCTTCCCTCCTTAAATAAATTCGGTCCCCGAATTTAAATTTAAACCCCCAAATACTAAAACATTTTAATAATCAGCTCAGATCAACGGGGCTCCGAAATCACAGAATACTCAAGAATATCATAGCGCATCGAGTGCGCATGAAAACAAATGCGAAACTCAAAATAGAACTCCGTCAAGCGTAATATAATCACTGGAGTTATAATGGAAATACAAATCTCTAAATCCACTACTGAATTCCAAATATACTATAGTCAAAATCATAATACGTATATAGTACGCATCATTATAAATTTCTCTAAAAAATGGATAAAACGCATGCAAAATCTTTTCCGAATCGCCGTGTGATGCGTAACTCACGACACAAGTGGCGGACGCTCATTTGTAAAGTAGTAAATATACGTCTATATATGTTTGTTTAAGATATACGTTCCGCCCTTTTAAAACATCCCAATGGTTTTCTTTTGTAAAAGTTCGTGTCACTCACGGACACGTAGACTATAGCTCTTTTTTGAAAAACTCTTGGAAAACTTTTTATGCATGCAAAGGTACTCGGGTACTGTTCTCAGATCAGTCATGCTCGGCTACTATATAATATAGTACCCAATATCAAAATATGATGCTCAAGAGTAAAAATCAGCCTCAAAAGGCGTATCCAACATCATGTGCATCTGGTGCGCACGGAAAACCAAGTCTAATACAAGTGCCACAAAATGTGCACAAAAGAAAAACTATGTGCAACGGGTGTGCACGGAAGCATCTGTCAAGTGCAACAGGTGTGCACGACAACAATATCAAGTGCATCTAGAATGCACGAAAATCTCAATCAAATACAACCAACATGCACGAAAAAAATCTCAATCGAGTGCAACCAACATGCATGAATAAATGACATTTAGGTACACCTCCTTCAATGTCGAAAAATACCGGTGCGCCCAAAGCTGGCAGAGCAAGAACATCCACTTGCCTCCTGCTCAAGGTCTGGCGTCCTCGGTCTCTGGGTCCTTGTTTTCCTCTGTGGATAACCAATTCCACAAACTTTCCGCATCGTCAGCCCGATTAGGTAAAATAATGGAACAGTTCCGCTCTGGCACTCCTCTGATCATCTCTTGGCCAATTAACATGACCGCTCACAAAGCAGCACGTTACTGACGGCGGCATCTGGCCCTCTGATTACGCACGATACAACTAATCCTGGGTGCAAATCTTTATCGCTGCGGTGTCCTGGAAAGAACCCGCTTAGGGTCTCTTTCGATCTCATATATGCCAAACTATACGGAGGTTAGCACTCTTTACTTAACCCTTTTTCTCATCCGGATGGCTGCGCCCTCAGCACGGCTTTCCTCTGGAATTTTTCCGTACCCAACGCCTTTGGCATCATATCAATCCTCTGGCCTCAACGGGGAGTAATGACAGCTCTTAATATCTCGCACGAACCTTTTGTTTCACCCGTCTTCATTATCATCCACTTTGACGTTATATCTTGCTGGCTGCGTACTGCAATTCGTTCTCGGCTACAGTCAATCCGGAGTCTCTCACACAGACTCGGAATTACTAACTCAGGTATCTTCACCATTCTGTAGAAGATATCTAGTCGATCACGTCCTTAGGAACTCGTCCAAATTATCGGAGGAATACGCTTCATTCGTCCGTTCTCGATCAACCCACAACGCATCTGGGAGAGGTCCTTCTATCCGAAACTGGTCAACTTACTGATCTCACATCGGAGCATCCAACAAACAATGCCCTCTCTTGATCGATTTACTCTAGATCTGAGTAAAATTCTCCAAACTGGAATTCTTCAACTCAACTGAGCCTGCGTCGACGCATCAGATCAGACGAATCATCTCAGTCGCTCAACTCAAGATAGACTAGCTATCTTCTGTCACATCTTTGTCTGAAAGCTCTAGCGGTTTCAGCTCATAAACTCTAGAGGCGACATCCCATCAATCTCAGCAACAGCCGGGTCATCTGTCTACACAGTAGACAACATCGCGAGCTCTGGGGTAGGCTGTACATCAACAGTCCTCTCAATTTGGCAGCCTCTATCAATAACCCGATCATCGATGCAAAACCGAACGCTCGCCTCAAACGAAATATCTCAACACAAACAATACACCGATACGTTCCTATGTCACCAGAAGAATATCATGGCCAGTCCTTGTCCATGACGAGCTCGCCCTAACCGCATCTCTAGCAGCAGCTCTCTCAGCTCGCGTAGCCATGGTGGCATGAACCACAACAGACATCGATAGATCACAAGAATGAATAGAATCACAAATCTCAAGATATGTACATCATAAAATTACTGAAGTGGAGCATCGTATCATAAGTATGCCACGGAACATACGCACAGTACGTTACTCTACTTGAGTTACCTACTCTATCAACCAAGATCAACCTATGTAACGAAAGTTCGGGTCTAATACCCCCAGTCAAGTCTAAGTTCCGTAAGGTCAAGCCTAAGTTCCGAAATATATTTTACACCCTAGACTCCGCATAGTCAAACCTAGACTCGAACCAAGGTTAAACCTAACGCTCTGATACCAACTTTGTCATGACCTGTAATTTAGCATGTGACCGGCACTTAAATCACGCAACGTATAAAAGCGTAACGTAATTCAAGTAAGCCGAAGCCCAATAAATCTAAACCTTTTTTGCGAAAAATAGTGGGAGGTGCAGTTTTTAAACATCGTCATTAGAAATTCAAGCCTTCATTTTTAAAAGTATAAGTTATATAATATAAAAAGGCAATGAACGTATACTATCTTTGAAAAGATTTTCGTCCTTAAAAGTTTGGGCAGCATCTCCCTTGTATATTTTGATCCAAAACCATAAACATAACAATATATAGGCATCCCCAAGCGGGAGATATCTCTTCGCCAAATGGCGGAATCACAACCACAAAAAAAAAACATATATACGACGCCCTACATCGAAGATCAAACACAGAAAGAATAAATAAAGCAAGACATCATCATCTCAAAGAAGCGAACATACACCCATCGCTCTAAGTCTCGCAAATACACAAGTCTGACTAGGTCTACCAATATACAAATTCTAGTTTCTAATTGATGGAGTTTATCTAGATACAATAGAAATAATAAGTACAAGAGTGGGCACGATCGAATGTGTGTACCACCTACCATAGCAAAACACCCTGGATGAAGATGTGTGCCAGCGATACCGCTACTAATCCAAAGCGGTCAAACCTGCAAGAAAACTGTGGCACAACGGGGGTGAGTTACCAACTCTTGAGTAGAAAACATCAGCAGGTAGAATTCAAATAAACAACGATTCCTAGGACATACTGTAACATGAAGGTAATACTATGGTATCTAAGGTGACCATGTATGCATATATGTCAACAATAGAGTCAATGCAAATGACATATACAAATAAACATCTGAAATCATATACCTGTATGCATGTGGATATCATCTACGTGTGTCCATCAATGACATAATCAATATTATGGAACCTGAGTGTCCAGCATCGACACTCGAAACATCATGAAATCAAATGCCTGTATGCATGTGGATATCAATCAACGTGTGTCCATTAACGACACATCAACATCATGGAACCTGAGTGTCCAATATCGACACTCGAAATATCATGAAACCCGTGTTCAGTATCGATACGTAAATCTACATATCTCAAGTGCCGCATCCTCTGATCGGCCCTCAGGCGCCGCATCCAATGATCGGCCCTCATATCCATCTCATGACTCCGATCGGTATCCTCCGGATAACCGTTGGGTCCAAACTATCACCGGTAAGTAGTGCTCCCTCCTGCCAGGCTCATCGTCATCCCCACGATCTTCTTGCCCCGGGGTACCTTATTGGGTCCACCATGTACCCGCAAACGGTTCATCCAACTCCTCGAATCGGGTCTCGAAAACACGCTCAGAACCGAGAAAACTCATGGTGGACCCCTCGAAATCACATCACGAGAACCCGCATTTTTAAAACAAATTTATAATTTCCTTTGAAATGTAGCCACGGTTCTCCAATCCAGAGATCTCATACAAACAGCATCTCAATGCATATACCAATAAGTACGATGTATGCAGATATAGAACAGTAATGTGAGCATATCAAGTATATCATGCAAATGTGTCATATGATAGTACTGAATAATGAATGTACTTTACAATTAAGAATAATATCATGATATAGCAATTCTACTGTGTAAGTGGCATAGCAATTACCAATGATGAATGTGTGAGCCGGCAAATCTGTGTAAATGTAACATGCGCATCATCGGTAATAGTGCAGGTGTACTAGCAGACGAAGTCATGTAAACAAAAGGGTATGAAACGTCGTATATATATCGTAATGAAAGAAATGCGAGCGTATGCAGAAATAAGCAATCGTAACGCGAACGTAAACAGAATAAAGTAATTGTAAGCGCGAACAGTATAAAAATATGCAACTATGTATAAGTTATACAGTTATAGTTTAAAATAGTACGAATCGTTGTTTTAGAAAATAGGGGACTATGATATTTTTGAGTATAGATACCATTTAAAAGGATTGTAGCGTCTCCTTGAAATCATCATTTAAAAGCACGTAACGATTCGTTAGTTTTGAAATAGGTATAACTCCAAACATATCACAATATCGACTTCGTGATATAAAATAAAATGTTTTCGAGTCGAAATAAATATCGGCGATCCATCCTTATTATATCACGTACGGAATATCCATCTTACGATATCATCAAATCAATAGTACGGATCTATAGTCACGTACATCATCTCATCTCATATCATCATAAATCATCTCGTATCATCTCATATTCACATCATATCACATCTCCTTATATCATTATATCATATCATAACGACTCGTAACATCATATCATAATTTTCCTTTTTCCATATATTTGTATATATAACTCAAAGGTCAAGAAAATAGAACTAGAAATATATCTTTCTACCATGTCTAATACTATCGCATATAGTATTCTAATAACCCAATAGACTATATATATATATATATATATATATATATATCCTTCGCACTACGGTTGCGAGGGTGCTATACGCCATCCACTCGATTTTCCCTGTATATATAAATCTACTCACCTGCTAAACTCCTTTCTTATCCGAAGTCGATGTGCTTCGTCGTCTCGGAAGTCCATATAAAGGTACCTATAATCAAAACACATCGTAATGCTATTAAAACAAGTCCGAAAAACCGATACGGCACACGAAGTGCACATAGGTTAGAACGTATGGCTTACGCATGCAAAATCAACCAAATAACCCTCGTCGTTGACGTACAAACTCCCAACGACCAAATCACATCAAGAAATTCATAAATCCAAGTTTCAAATATCGGAAAACATTGTCAAAACCAACTCAAACAACTCCCAGATTTTAGCACAGATAGATAGGGACAAAACTAACAATACAGTGGCTAAGTTTTAAGGATTGTGAGCTACAAGAAAAAACCCCAACATCAAAGCCCAAAACTTGGCCGGTGAGATAAGCACAAAGAACCGGTGTCACTGGTTTTCTGGTGGAGTCTGGATCTCGTTCTTCTGTGGTGGTCTTCTATTGATCTAACTAGGTCGATGTTGTTATTTTTTTTCCTTATGAATATCCCAAGTTACTCCAGATTCCATATAATTCTCAAGAATTCCACAAAACCGATATTGGAATATTTCAGTTTTCGTATATAGGGTTCTAGCTCAAGTCCAGACCAGAATTCTAGCATAAAAAGGGTTTGTGGCCACTACTAAACCTCAATTACATTTTCACAAACAAAATATCCCTAAACCTCTTCTTGGAAATATCAAAGATCACTAATCAGTATCGGTTTAACTTTAAACTACTATAGGGTGTAAAGAAAACTAAAAACTTAACTAATGGAATAGAAATATACCTCATTTGGCAACTCAAGAATTTTCTTAAGATGCCCAAAGTGTTCAAAACCTTGACTTGATTGATCCATAGGGTTTTGTAGTGAGCTTGTGTACCATTTTTGTGAAAGAAGTATGGTGTTTTGGGGTAGATTTGGAGGTGGTAGAGGGTGGTAGTGGAGGTAGAGGAATGAGGGAAATGAAGAAGGAGGAGAAGATAAGAAGTGAAGATGGAAACAAGGTGGAGAGAAGACCCCTGTCTCTCTCTCTTCACTCTCTTCATGCCCATACCCCCCTCCCCATGTCCGCTCTCACAATATCTCACATATCTTTTTCTTTTCTTTTTATTTTTTTAAAACAAAAATCAAAACCATAAAGTAGCAAATGAAGCATGGTTCAAATTAAGGTGAGCAAGTTTTGCAACATGTTGTGTTGCATGTCACATACATATAAACAAGATTAATGCATGATTAGAAAAAAATAATCAAGTTTAGCATTAACATTGTATGCAAATAATTATATAAAAATCTATAAATGCTCAATTCACATAATTTCTTTCAAAAATCAATAATTCTTATTAATTTTTCCAAATATTTTCCAAACTATCGGTATATAATTATACCATTTTACGAAAACCCCAATTCGCAAATCGAATAGTTTTCGCGAAATATATTATTTTAATATTTAATTTCCAAAAATAATGTTTTAAATTTCTGAAATGTTACAAAAGTGTGGGCATTTTAATGAAAAATGTTTCTTTAGAATAAAATATGTAACTGTAGAATCGTGTTATGAAATCATAGTATATGTGAGTGCGGTAAGTTGTTACCCCGTGAGTTTTCTAAAGGTATATGTTATGATAACGCTAAAAAGATACCTGTAAAGTTTTTGGTATTTTTGTATAATGCTTGTTATATGTTTTATTTGACATGAAATTTAAAACACGTTCAAAGTTACTTAGGTGAACATTGTTTTAAGGTTGTTGTTAAAAATATTAGGGTAATTTAATTAGCATGACAAGTGTGATAAAATTATTTAAAGGAAATTGTTAAAAAGGCTAACTCCACTTGTCGATATTCGTTTTAAGTGTCGTTTGTGACAAAACGATGGAGAGGAGGGGAAAAAGAAAGGACTTACGGTTTGCGTGTTACAAATAGAGGAAGAGGAGAGAAGGTCGTCGTGGAACCGTGGTAGCGTCAAGGGAACGTCGAGTATCGAAGAATGGCTCTGATCTTTGAAAGAACGTACTTGAATTGAGCTAACTCCACTTGATTTGAGAGAGAATTTTGAGAGAGTTTTGCTATAGATTTCTGAATAGGGAGGGTTATGAGATGGGGTGGTATTTATAGGGATAAATATAGGTATAGGGTGAATAAAAAGAATTAAAAATGGACTAAAGAGGGAGTAAATGGGTAGATGAAAGGACTGTAAGTCTCTGTTTAATTGCAGGAAAATAAAATAATAAAAAGGAGTGGAGGGGAGTCTAAGGGACACACGGGCAAAGAACGGGGGAGTTTAGGGGCATATGGGCCGTCCATTGCGGCTGAAGGGAGAAAACGGGTGGCCAGATATGAAGCATCCGTCTCGAGACTCGTGCCATGTGATTAAATCGGTATTAACTTCTCATTTATCCTGTTTGATTTTTTTGCAACTCTTCGTTTCTCTATGTAATGAACGTGCAACTCTTGGGTTTCCGAAAAGTTAAAAAGAAAAATATTAAAAATAATTAGGGATGATGGGATTCGAACACGCTGACTAAAATACAGCAATGGAGAGGTTTAACCAGTGAGCTACAAGTAGTTTCTTGCACTTATTTCACAAGAATTTTCTTATAAATCAAAATCAGGATAGAATACATTCTCTTTTATGAACTAAAACGAAAGGAATGATACATGGAATTCAGGGTCGTTACACTTATGAGGAGTCTTTTTTATTTATTGTGTGTGTGTGTATGAAAATTTTGACCTCTAAAGTCCTTTATATAGGGTATAGATATTGTTAGACAGGTAGAGACAATCTCTCTTTGAGATTTCTCTAGTTAATTTTAATATCAAGTCTGGGTACTTAAGCACCGTAGGATTATAGATCCGAGGGTCCTTGTTAATAAATTTTATATTTTTCTTTATTTAAAAATTTTTAAAAGATTTTATCTCTTGCTAACAAAATTATTTTTCTGATTTAGAAAGATGAGGAATATTTCAAATAGCTTAAGCCATATATTTTAAATCTTTTATTTGGAGATTTTTTAGTTAACCGGATTTATTCTTTCTGTTTGAGAAAGATAAAAAAATTATTTTTCCAGATATAGCTTAAGCTATCAAAGAAGCGAGGGCCTTAAAGATTGGTGCAGCGCCATGAATTATTGGCGCATTCTTTTTGGCAGCGCCCATTTTCTGGCGCATGGACTTAAGTCCCATGGATTATTGTTTATTAATTATTATTTTGGAGGGAACAACTAGCTCCAAGCATTCGCTATCACTGAAGTACGAATGAGTAGGAGCAACCGAATTGGTAGAAGTCCAGGGTGTAGTGGGATCGATAGGAGCAGCCGGAGTAGACGAAAGAGGAGTGCCAAAATATGGAGGATGATAGAACGGAGGAGGATGGGGAGGTTGAACTTCAAAGCATCGGGCAATAAACTCCAAAATACGATTCTCCGAAAAAATTTGCTTATTAGAGAGACAAACCTCAATTACATCCATTCGATTTTCTAAAACATTCTATCTATCAAGGAGGCGAGCTTCAAGAATGTAAATACTAGACAGAAGATGTCGGTCAAAGTTAGAGAGAACAGGAGGAATAATGGTGTGTGGAGAAACAATATCAGGAATATGATCGGATTGTGGAGGAGGCTCATCGGTATGAGGAGGAGATGGAGCAGGTGAATATGGTTCTGAATCATGAACAGGCTCTGGCTCGAGAGGTGAGGAGTGAGAATCAGCAATATCATCGGGAATGATAGAATTATCAGGGGTGATATACATAAACTTCACATTGTGCTCAGTGAAAGGCTTGTCGGAAGCTTGAGAAGGAAATTTGCTAACGAAAATGTTAAAGTGATCAATAATCTTGGTAATAACTTTTCTGTAAGAAAGAGTATTGCGAGCATTCAAAAGACACCACATATGTTTGCAGAGTAAAAGTGGAAGGTTGACACGAATCTTTTTGAGAATGCAATAAACAAGCAATTTGTGGAAACCGGTATACTTGTGATGACTTCCTGCCTTAGGAAGAATGAAGAAGCTAAGGATTCTAATGACAAGGCAGGTGCAAGAAGTCATGGGATCCATAAACTTAGAGTCAACAAGGGTAGCATCGTTATGAATCAAGAGAGAAGCAGTTTCAAGGCTTTCATTCATAGGATATGAAGGAAACAAAGATAAAGTGTACTCATAGATATCGAGACCGGAGTTAGGAAAATGCAAAATAGAGCTCAATATCTTCGGATCAAACGCGAAATCGCGATAAAAATAGGAAGTAAGAGTTTCATGCGATTGGAGATCATGAGTTAGATTCGCAAAAACGCATTGAACAATGTAAGGATGTAGAGATGTTAGCGCGCGTGGCAGAAGCAAAAAGCAATGTACAACAAAAATTTCAAGGCAAACACTAGCATCCACAACTAAGAATCTTTCCAAATAACTAAAACTAGAAAACCTAGAGAGCAAACACATAGAGTTTAGTAATGACAACCTTTGTAGTTTTTTCATATGCTCCATGGATGAACTTGAACTCTAGCTAAGCTCTTAGGTTGTAGAGAACAAGCTTGAAGGACGACCTTCTTGTCGAAGATGATCCATGCAAAGGAAATCCGATCAAGCTCCATCTCCATCTACACCGGTGAAGAAACTAGCTCACTAGATTTGCTAGGTTTAGTGAGGTAGGATGATGTGAATGGATCACTCTCTTTTATTACTCATTTTCTTTTCTATCCTTCTCATTTTACAAAGATGAAGAAGAGAAGAAGAAGAAGAATGAGAGCTCGCCTTTTTTCTGAAGCCTTAGAAAAAGAAATAAGTTGTTGTGTAGAGAATGAGATCCAATCTCACTCTCTTATCTCTTTCATTTCCTCTCTCCTCCATGTGTCCATACAATTGGAGTGGGTGTAGGGTAGTGGATCCCACCACAACACATGGCCTCTTATGTCATCTAATGACACATACCCATGCATGTATGGTAAATGCATCCAATGCATACAAATTTAACATATACTTAAACTAGAGGTTAAATTCATGTGTGGCAAATTAACCGCTAGAAAAACTATCGGTTAAAAACATGCATGTCAATTTAACCTATGGTTATACCAAAGGTTAAAATATTGAGAGAAGAAACAACAACATAACATTGTAACTTATGGTTAAATTATAGGTTAAATCAATGCATAACAAATTAACCACTAGAAAAACTGTCGGTTAAAAACATACATCGCAATTTAACATATGGTTAAAATAGAAAGAGAGAAATAATGTATCCAATACATAAACAACAATACATAAGTATCATCTACCAATGTAACATAGAGAGTGTGTATTAAATACACATTACTAGCATCTGAACGGTTATCAAGTGAATCACTTGACTTAATAATCCGGCTATCCAATAGACCGGCTAGTAATATCCAATATCCGATTAAATATAATGTAATAAATCGGACCCACAACGTATCCATACTCCTGCCACATCAACATTTTGCCTGACCGGTAAAACCTTCTGTGTGGGACTCTAAAAACTCGACAATACGCTACCAGTGAGTTACTGGATAAAATCCATAACCACGATCACGTCAATGGCACTAGCTGTACGTAACGGCTACCCAGGTATTGAATGAAAGGAAGATCAACAAGCAAGCTCGTCAGAACGCCTACTGAGCTTATAAGTGACAGTCACCATACAGTCCGGTATGTTCGTCTAAGAGTGTCACATATCGCGTCTAGGAGGTGGAAACCGTCAGACTTCTAATAACCCAATAATTCGTGTTGATCTGAAGCTGATAACCAACCGAGAAACTACTGATCTCCTATCAGTAAATCTCATTCGCCTTGGCTAAGGTCTTATGGTTATAGCCAATTGCGCACAGCGCAATATTGACTCTCTATATCGGGAGAGACGAATCCTCTCAATCTACTCACTGCCTCTATATGGTTCGGAACTGTACCCAACTAAATCCTATTTGCACGACTCAGTAGATCCATAGTAGGAGAGTAATCAAAGTACAGTGGGAACTCACACAAGACAAATGACGATTTCAGGTCAACAGATTACCCTGAACTCATGTCACCAGAGAACTGCTATATGAAGTAGGTATAATACCATTTAGGAGTTCTCGGCGAGTCCGTCCAGTATAACTTATAACCCAATGAGCACCTATATACAATCTTTGATGTCAGACACCAATGGCTGTGAGACCGGCCACTGCCCCTTGTCGGGGTCAAGAAATGTTTACACTAGTCTACTCTGGAATATCGATGCCCAGTCTCGATACTCCCATGATTAGGGATAATTGAGGATGTGCTTATAAACTACCCAGTTCCCACAAGTATGATCGCCATCATAATACCGGTAGTCAAGTAAGGATCCTAAGGGATTTATCATTATGTATTAGCGACACGTAATAACAAGTAAAACGTATACACATGAATGATAAAGACAAACTAGATAGCATACTATCATCTCGAGAAAGACTGTCCTACCCATATAGGTCCTCTCTCAATTACCATAATTGCCTGCCTGCAATTACAATAATTACCTTAAGGGCACTATAGATAACAAAGGATACGTTGTACAATAAAGAGATAAGAAATCCATCCAACCCTGATACTCGAACAAGCGCTTGACATGCTAATCATCCAAGCCATCAAAATTTATCACCGACCCAGTTAACACTTTGCGAGTTAAATTGGTTTTAAGAAGTTCAAGGCAGCCTCATTTATGATAACGACAATCAAAAGTACGAACAGGCGTATAGAAGATAAAAATGTAAGGAATATAATGGAACAGTAGATGTAGAGAGTGCAAGGTTTGGTGTTGATGAAGAATGAGTAGATGAAGACGAACGAATGTTACCTCTAAGTATGGGTCTTGGAGGTTTCATCACCAAAACTTTTACACATCCTCCACTGGTTCCAAAAGCATATCCCGTAAGCTTCAATGGCTGAGGGATCAATTCCACTGTGGAGTTTGATTCTTGTTGGATCAAGATTTTCTTCGCTTTCGCCATTGAATTTCTCGTTATAGGGGCCATGAAATCAGTTGAAATCTGAGAATCGAGTGATTAGAGTGGGGATTCGACGAGAGTTGGTGATAAAATCGAGGAAAATCGATCAAGATTGAGGGAATTTTGGTTAGAGAGAAGGAATTCAGGGTTTTAGGGTTTTGGAAATGAAGAGGAAGAGATAGCTTGAGAGAGAAAAAGAGATGTGAGACCGGCCTAAACAGGGTTAAAAAAACTGGAAAAAAATTTGTTTGAGACAGCTCAAAATAGTGGAGCTAGCTCATACGCACAGAGCCTCAAACAGGAAAAAGTATCAAATTTTAAGACGACTCAAAAATATTTGAGACGGCTCAAAAACAGATAAGCACATAATGTTAGAAATTGATCAAAAGAGAGGGATTTTAAGACAACTCAAAGAACTATGAGACAGCTCAAAACTTGAAACATGAAGAA
This sequence comes from Agapanthus africanus, assembly GCA_030015575.1. Classification (NCBI taxonomy): domain Eukaryota; kingdom Viridiplantae; phylum Streptophyta; class Magnoliopsida; order Asparagales; family Amaryllidaceae; genus Agapanthus; species Agapanthus africanus. The sequence goes on from JASDDO010000018.1 coordinate 406,915,335, forward strand.
TCAATGAAATTAAGTGCACTCTTACTCATTTATCGACTTCTCAGCATTGGAGACTTAATAAAAATATACTATTAAGTTTATGAAAACCATTTTACCATCAAATCTTATAGAAAAACATGACATAAACCATTTAACTTCATTTCTCACTTGAAGAATTGAATATCCTGTGAAGAGTTCTCTAAACGTCTCTGTTAAACTTGTGAATAGGATTCATTATGAATAACGAAATCCACAACTGAGTTCTCCTAAATGGATTTCAAATGCCATTTGGCAAATTGACCTTTGAAATTACTCTAGATTATATCATCACATCAAAATCCAGAAAAATAAATATATATTTTCAAGTTTCATAAAACTATTCTCCAAACCAGTAAACAATATTCAAATCTCATAAAATCAATCCAAAAACACCATGAAATCATGCATCTATGTCTATTAAATTCAGGGATACTCGAATTTTAGCAAAGCGAACCTTATCGAAGGGTTTTGTGAAAATATCTGCCAATTGATATTCAGTTGGCACATACTCCAAAATAATAGCACCCTTGTGATAATGATCGCGCAAAAAGTGATAGCAAATATCAATATATTTAGTCTTTGAGTGTTGGTCTGCATTTTTAGTCATATACACGGTACTAGTGTTGTCACACAAAATTGGAATTTTTGAAAAATGTTCGTCATAATCATTTAAAGTGTATTTCATCCAAAGAGTTTGCGCACAACATGCACCGGCAGCGATGTATTCTATCTCGGTCGTGAATAGAGCAACTGAATTCTATTTCTTTAAAATTCACGACACATAATAGTTGCCAAGTAGATGGCAAGTACCACTCATGCTCTTGTGATCTACTTGATTACCCACATAATCAACATCCGAATAACAAGTCAAAGAAAAGTTATTGTTCTTTGGATACCAAAGTTTTAAATTAATCGTACCCATCAAATATTTGAAAATATGTTTGACAGCGGAAAGGTGCGATTTGTTGGGATCAGAATGAAAACACGCACACAAGAAAACACTAAACATAATATCCGAACGGCTCACAATTAAATAAAGCAAGCTACTTATCATACCTCGGTATCGAATTTTATCTATACTCTTACCATTTTCATTCTTAGATATCTTAACCGTTGTAGGCATAGGTGTGTCGTACGTGCGTGAGCTCTCTAAACCAAACTTCTTGATCAATTCTTTTCTGTACTTGGCTTGGTTTATGAAAGCTTCATCTTTAGTTTTCCGTATTTAGAGTCTAAGAAAATAGCTTAGTTCACCCATCACGCTCATCTCAAATTCATCCTGCATTAACTTGACAAACTCTTGACAAAGATCTTCGTTAGTGGATCAAAAAATAATACCGTCTTCATAGATTTGCACTAACAGAATATCTTTATCAAAATATTTTTGAAAGAATGTTTTATTAACAATTCCTTTTGAAAAAACTGTATTTATTAAAAATGCACTTATACGCTCATACCAAGCTCTAGGAGTGTTTGAGACCGTATAAGACTTTGTGGAGCTTAAAAACATGATTTGGGAATTGATGATCTTCAAAATCGGGAGGTTGTTCCATATATACTTCCTCCTCTATTTTACCATTTAAAAACGCACACTTTACATCCATTTAAAAAAGACTGAAATTCTTATAACATACATAAGCTAATAAAATATGAATAGCTTCAAGTCTAATTACGGGAGCGTAAGTCTCCTCATAATCAATTTTTTCAACTTGACAATAATCTTGCGCAACCAACCACGTTTTATTTCTAGCCACGTTGCCTGAATCATCAAGCTTGTTTCTAAACACCCATTCAGTGCCAACAACTGGCCTATCGTCTGGTCTACACACAAGTTGCCAAATTTTGTTCCGTTCGAATTGTACTAACTCTTATTCCATAGAAAGAATCCAATCACTGTCTAACTCGGCTTCTTTAAAATTTTTAGACCCAATTTGAGAAATAAATGCCAAGTTTAGACAACTAAGAAAATTATAAAAACGATTAATAACTCCCTGTTCAACATTACCAATTATTTGCTCATTTGGATGATCTTTCTTGAAGCGTCAATCTTTAGGAAGCTCTTTATGTACATCAACAGTTTGTTCGTCTTTTTTTGGATTTTCCGTCGTATCATCCTTTATGCTCATCTCTTGCAATCCAACATCTATATCTGCATCATCAAAACTAACATTTTCCTTAATAGGAATATTAGACTCATCAAAATCTACATGTACACTTTCAAAAATTGTAAGTCCTTTTTTTAAATATTCTATATGCTTTGCTAGTTAGGAAATAATCAGGAAAGATGCTTCCATTACTTTTAGAATCGAATTTACCCAAATTATCCAAAATATTTAAAACAAAACATTTGCAGCCAAATACTTTAAGATATTTTATAGTTGGCTTATTTCCATAAAATAACACATAAGGAGTTCTCTTTAAAGAAATTCATAATGAAATTCGATTTAAAATGCAACAAGCAGTGTTGACTGTTTCGGCCCAAAAAAATTCGGTAAAGAATTTTCTTTTAACATGGTTCTCGCCATTTCTTGTAAAGAACGATTTTTCCTCTCCACAACACCATTTTGTTGTGGTGTTCTTGGACAAGAGAACTCGTATTTAAAATCAACGTCTTCGCAAAATTCTTTAAATAAGGCATTTTCAAATTCTTCTCCATGTTCACTACGGATCATGGAAATTTTCAAATTCATTTTGTTTTAAATGCGTTTTAAGAAGATTTTAAAATTAGTAAACACATTACTCTTACTAGTAAGGAAAAATATTCAAAAAAATATGAATAGTCATCAACTATTACATCTACATATGATTTTCTACCCAGACTCAAAATTCTAGATGGACCAAAAAGATTCATATGTAATAGTTGAAGGGGTTTAGAAAATGTTACCTTAGTCTTCATTTTGAATGAAAATTTTACCTGTTTACCCCCATTGATAAGCATCGCACAATTTATCCTTTTCAACTTTCAATTTGGGAATTCCACTCGCGTGGTGACCATTTGTGATTTTGTTTAGCAAGTCCATTGATGCATGACTAAGCCTACGGTGCCAAAACCATGAATCTGCATCATCTGTAACTAAACACTTAACTTTCACATTAGCAAAGTCATTAGAATCAACAATATAAGTATTATAGTGTCTTTTTCCTAAAAGAATACAGTTGTCATCTTTAAAAATTCTACAAGTTTTATCAATAACACAGTGTATCCTTTATCGCAAATTGACTTATGCTAAGCAAGTTATGTTTCAAATTGTCAACTAATAAAACATCATCAATATTGGTAGAATCGCTTACCAGGATTTTACACTTACCATTTATGTAACCTTTCTTATTATCCCAGAAGGTGACACTGCCATCTTCCTCTCTTGATAGTGAGCCGAAGTTAGATATATCACCGGTCATGTTCTTAGAACACCCACTATTAAGATACCATGTGGTTCTACGTTGTTGCAGTTGGAGTACTTGAAATAGAATATTTATCTTTGACCTTTGGTACCCAAATCCTCTTAGGTCCATGTGGGTTAGTAGCATAAAATTATGATCTAGAACTAAATTATCTAGTGTTACGGTTAGGTACGCTACTTTTAGACACAAAATGATATTTATATGTTGAATTGTTTTTTATAGGAATATATCTAACGGTATGGCTAAAAGTAAGACAATAATGACAAGTTTTCAAAGCGTGTCTATGGCCATATCAATAAGTAGTGTCTCCAAGAAATCTATTGGTTGAAATGTTAATCGAAGTGTTAAGATCAAAACCAAGAGCATAAGATTTCCAATCCCCGCTAAATTCATCAAGTACGATATCAAACTTGTTCTTATCTTGGGTGAATTTAACAAGAGTTTCTTCAAGCTTTGTGGTCTTCGTTTTGTTACTAACAAGCTCGTGTTCCAATTTAGCGTTTGAGTTTTGAAATTTTTTAAGTAAAGATGCTAAATTGTCATGCTCAAAAGATATAGTTTCAAGATTAGTACTTAAATCAATGATATCATTTTTCGAAACATCATTTTCTTTCTTAAGAATAGTACAAGAGTTGCAAGAGATAAAATAAGTTTTCTTTTTCAAACTCTTATACTTAGAAAATAATTTTTGAAAATTCTCATGCAATTCAATATATAAATCGATTAACCCATCTCTAGCTAAATTATCTAGATCATCATCATTTACCTCATCGTTGTCATCATGTGCCATGAAACACATGTTTGCAATGATCGTCTCTTCGTTGTCCGAAGCGTCAAAATCAGATTCATCCCATTTCGCTTGGAACGCTCTTTTCTTTTCATGTTTATCATTACCATCCTTATATTTTTCCTTGACTTTGTTCAGTGTCGGACAATCGGCCTTCATACGACCCTGCTTGTGGCATTCATAACAAGTAGGATTAGTATTAGAACTTGAAAATTTATTACTTCGGAAGTTTCCTCTTTTCTTGAAGTTTTGAAATTTGATGGATCTTCTGAATTGCTTTACGAGTGCGGCAATATTATCTTCATTTTCACTTTGCTCGCTTTCGCCATCCAATTTTTATAGTGGAGCATTCTTTGCCTTTAGATCTAGGCTTCTCTTCGTTGAAGGCTCTTCTTAACATGTGCATATGTTATACTTGATATTAAATATGGCGGTACATGTTGATAAAACCCGTAGGATCTTGCTTGACTACCTGCGTTGTGATAGCGATCATACTTGTGGGAGCAGGGTAGTCCATAAGCACATCCTTAAATGGTCCCTAATCGCGTGAGTATCGAGACTGGGCATTGATACTCTGGAGTAGACTAGTGTATACGTTTCTAAACCCCGACGAGGGGCGATGGTTAGTCCCGCAGCCATTGGTCTGATACACCTAAGATCTTATACAGGTGCTCACTGGGTGTGAGTACACTGGACGGACTCACCGAGAACTTCCAGATGGTACTATACCTATCGTTAGATGGAAGTTCTCATGTGACATGTGTACGGGTTAGTCTTCGGACCTAAGATCGTCATTTTTCTCGTGTGAGTTTCCACTGTGCTTTGATCACTACCCTACCACGGCTCTACTGAATCGTGCAAACAGGTTTTGGTTGGGTACAGTCCCAAGCCACATGGAGGCAGTAAGTGATTGTTGGGGAGTTTCGTCTCCCCGGTATTGGGAGTCGATATCGTACTGTGTTCGATTGGTCAGGACCATAAGACCTTGGCTAAGGCAGTTGGGATTTACTGATAGGTTGATCAGTAGTTTCCCGGATTGGTCTTGAGCCGCATCAGCATGAATTATCGGGTTATTAGGGTCTGACGTTTACCATCCCCTAGACCCGGTCTGCGATACTCTTAGACGAAGAGATCGGACTATACGGAGATTGTCACGGATAGGCTCAGTAGGAGTTCAGACGAGTTTGCAAGTCGGCCTTCCTTTTCGACAGGTACCTGGGTAGCCGTTACGTGCAGCTAGTACTACTAACGTGCTTGTGGTTAAACCCATTGCCAGCATACCGTTAAGTCTTTAGAGTCCCACACAGAGGGTTTCTCTGCTTCTGGCGAAACTATGTAGAGGCCGTATGGTTTTACGGCAGGGTTCGATCATATACGTGTACTAGATACACGGATCATGATTCGGACGGATAATAATAGCGGTCTTTGGTTTAAGCCGGATCCTAGTATGATATTCTTAGATTATTTTCGTCTCTTAGTATTCCTATTTTTCAGAATACGGATATGAATATGTATATACGGTGAGGGGTATTCTTGTAATTGTGCAATATATTTCTATAAGAAGACACCTCATTTTAGATTTTATCATTTTGATTAAATGATTAATGAGGTGGAGGTATGAGGTGTTCATTTGTAATAAATGAAGCATGGCTACTTGGTGACTCATGTAGTGACTCATGGTTTACTATTTGGGTATGCTTGCTAATTTGTGTTGTGAATTATTGGTTTTCATTATTAGTTCACAACACTTAGCCATTCTTCATTCATACTCTCTACAACACTCTCATCTCCTCAAGCTTCACCTTCTTCTACCTCAAAACCCTAAAAGTCTCATGTGTTGAGTGTTAATTATATGTATGCCCTAGAGGCCATTATTGTACATACGATGTATATTGTAGTGGAAGCTTGGACATATACAGGGAGGACTTTCTTGCTCAACATGATAGTATGCTATCTGGTTGCTCTTTATCTTAACATGTACACTGATTGTCTCTATGTTACATGTTGATAAATCCCTTAGGATGAGTACTTGACTACCAGGATTATGATGCAGATCATACTAGTGGGGACAGTGTAGTCGCTAAGTATATCCTTCAAATGTTCCTAGTCGTGGGTGTATCGAGACAGGGCATCGATATACCAGACTAGACTAGCGTATAGCTTCTCGACCCATGTAGATGGGCGATGGATGATCCCATATCCATTGGTGTTTGACATCAGAGATAGTATACGGGTGCTCAGTGGAGATTGGGTACACTGGACGGACTCGCCGAGAACTCTTAGATGGTATTATACCTATCGTCAGATAGCAGTTCTCTGGTGACACTGGTACAAGTTAGTCTGTAGACCCGAAATCGTCATAGAGTCTTGTGTGATTCCCACTGTGCTTTGATTTCCATCTTACCACGTTCAAGAGAACATGCAAAACGGTGGCTTTTGGGTACAGTCCTGAATCACATGGAGACAATGAGCGATAGGAGGGGTTTCTTCTCTCCCGGTATTGGGAGTTGATGTTGCGCTGTGCTCGATTGGCTATAACAGGAAGTCCCTAGCCAAGGCTGCTTCAGAGATATACTGGTAAGTGTTATCGGTAGTTTCTCGACCCGTTATGAGCCTCATATCGAGTTACTGGGGTCTGACGTTTACCACCCCTAGACGAGATATGTGACATATCAGATGAAGAGACCGGACTGTACGGTAGTGTTACTGATTAGATTTGCAGAAGTGTGAGAAGGCTTGCTTGTTGATCTTCTGATCGCTCAATACCCGGGTGGCCGTTACGTTTAGCAGACCGCTTGCGGCTTGTGGATGTTTGATATGATCATCACCTACTGCCGGCGTATTGACGAGTCTTTAGAGTCCTACACAGAGGATTCCTAGCTCAAGCGAAATGGAGTAGGAGCACATGTGGGATATGTGCGGGACCGATATTAATGCGTGTATATGATACCGCATTCTATTCTCGCGATATGTGACATCGGTCGGTTATATGAGATGTAGCCGGGTTATCGGATCAAGTGTTGATTCGATAAGTTGTTACATATGATATTAGTCGGTTATATGTGATATAGCCGGATTATTAAATCAAGAGTTGATTTGATAATCTAATGTGTAATTATATATTTGATATACATTAACTAGCATTTGCTCACTTAAGATTTCTTTTCTCACTTTGATTGTGCACATTGTATATATGTGATATATCCAAGTGTACATAATATTGTGTCATGTTTGATGATACATGCAAGATGGGTGTATGAGACATACACATGCTTATGATAATTATTAGGGTTTTTATTCATTTTGGTAATTACAAAATGGTGGCATTTTGTCATGGATGATAGCTTGTAGAAGCTTGTAGTGATCATTCACCAAGTCCACTCTTTTGTTTTGCCTAAGATATAAATTAACCCAACCAATTATCCTAACCATAGTTATGTCTCTACAAGGGTTAGCATATGATGTTTAACTCACCCATGGTTGCAATTATCCTTTGGATAATTATCATAAGAGTTTTCGTCTTCTTCTTCCTCTCAAGCTTTCTAGCTTCAATGGAGATGAGAGAAAAAATGTGAGAAATCAAATCTAAAGTCAGCCCACTTCCTACTTCATCATCCTCTATTACTTGTCATTTAGTATAGGGTGTTTGCTTCACTAATTCCACAATTAGTAAAGAGATAGCTTGGGTTAGTGTCTCCTCGACGTAGATCATCTTCGGCCTCGAAAACTTCGATGCAAGCTTGTTCATTTCTTCATGGGAGCCTCTCTAGAGTCCAGAGTTCATGATCGCAGTGAAGAGACTACTACACAAAGCTACTGAAGTGAAGGACCGGTCTACAAAGGTTGTATTTCTTGCTCACTTCTTATGTGCAAAGTTGTTTGCATTTCATTCCGTCGCTTTTTCTAGTAGACAATTCTAGGGTTAGGATTAGCTAGAATGGAAAATTTTGAAATTGGCATATACGATGCCTCCCGAAACCTTGCTGCCGTGCTAGGCAACCCTGCAGTGGTATCAGAGCCATGCTAGAAAATTAGACGGATTTTTTTAAGATTACGAAACCGAAATACTCCGAAACTTGCAACGCCAAAAACTAGTTTCTGTCGATTTTAAAAAGTCCTCTAAAAATTTTTTAAATAAGTGCAGAATGTTGTATGAGATGCAACATGAACACACAAGAAAATTTAGCCCCCCTCTCCGGAAAATGGCCGGCCACTTTGCTCAAAATTCCGGCGACCTCGAGTGAACAGTGGTGTTTGGGGCTGAATTTTTTGGTGTATTCCAAAGACTAGGTTTGGTATTTCATGTGTTGTTTGTTTTTTCTAATTTTGCATGTGATGTGATCTTACACTATAAGCAATTCGGAGTATTTCGTATTCATAGTTTTAACATTGTTTCGGGTATTCGCATGTCGTCTAGGCGAAATTAAAAAGTTCGATCGAATGTCAAAAACCTACTTTTCCAAATTTAACGTATTCGGAAAAATATGCAAGTAATTCTGTGAACCCTCTAAAAGAATGAAACCCTAACTCGACTTTTTGGATCGCGGAACCGCGGTCATACCCTAGGGTTTGCCGCAGTTCCGTGGCAACATGAGTGAGGCTTGGGTCTTCCCTTCTACAGCTAGTGCATAGGTACTGTGGTATGTTCTGGGTATTATTAAAACTGTGCTCAAGTGTTGAGCTGTCGGGGAATTGTGGGACTTTGATGAATCGATCGAAATGTTTAACGTCGTCCGGGTATCATGTGATGGGATACAATATTTAGAATCCACAAAAGTAGTTATGAGATAACTAATTTGAATGTTATAAATCTAGCAATTTAGTCTCATTTGATCGATTGCCACAGGATTTTGATGTGATCAAAAGTCCGTCGCAATCACGTAGCGTACGCGGATACTCGCCAGGTAACCTTATTAGATAGCCATGCCCCATAGCCCCGACCAAGTGACTGTAGGAGAACCCCGTCGCCAAAAGATTCCGTTCGGGTGCTCGCAGCAGTGGTGTTTCGCCTTAGTGCACTTCGTCGACGGTATCGGGGGGTGCGGCCGTCTACTAAAGTTTCCGACGAGCATTCGATCAGGATGTCGGGAATCTTGTTGAATTGCCCGACTTGATATTAAAAAGTGTTTTCAATATCGAGACTAAAATGCGGGGTTTATAATTGTTAGGCATGCGATGTCTAAGGAATTCATTTGGTTAGGCATGAAATCCAAAGTATGTGATATGTTGGATTTATGATGTCTAAGGTGGTTGTGGATTCCAACTGTTGTAGTTTTTCACTTTCTTTTCTGCGACCGTAAGTGTAATATGTGGTGTATCGCCGGTTTCGTTGCTATATGTCAACGAAAATTGGGATACGCATATTTACTTACGTTGATAACATGTGATGTTATGTGATGCTGTGATATGTTATATTGGATCGTCGTGTTTGAATAGCCGGGGATTTTTATGTGAGATGAGAGTTTTTCATTTTCATTCATGTAAAAGCTTGTATGTAATATTCTTTTATTGGGGAACTTCCGGGTTGAGGATGATGTCACTATTGTATATTATTTACTTTTCCACATTAGGATAGACCCAAGGCGGGGAGCACAAGTAACCGGGTTCTAAGGTCCAGTGGAAGACCATCTCGAGGAGTCGAGACCGGATCTCCTAACTCTAGAATTGGGAGGGTTGCTTGCCGCTCTCGTAGGGGTCTAGAGATGTGGGTTTGGCTATTCATCGCGACCATGGAATCCGTGTTTTATACTGGCTTAATTTAAAACTCGAAAATCCTAGTATATCCAATATTTCATATGTTGTGTTCTGCTGCGATATTCTGTGATGTGATCACTGTATATGTCGAGATAGATACTGTATATAGTATATGTGATATATTATATAGACGTTTCTTATGTTTTACACCCGCGCTAGCCCTGCCCCGCTCTGCCGTTAGTTACCTAACCTAACGGTGCATGACGGGACATCGAGGCGAATGCGGATGGCATAAGCGTACGTTGTATTTATCTGTGATGCTTAGGTAACTTAAATGATGGGACTTCATTAATGAGATTAATGAAAGAAAATAAACCTAATGATGTTGTGGAATCGAATTTAACAAAACAGGTAGCTATAGTTCTTGCTTTGCATAGTGGTATTCCTTGTAGAATATCCAGCACCTTATTCAATAAGGAAACGGCCGAGATCCCTTCACCGAGAGTGACCTATTTAGAAATAACTAGCAGATGCTACAACCCTCGGTTTTGTATTTTGATTGCTTTTCTAGTTCTTTCTTTGCATAGTGGTATTGTGAATATCCTGCACCTCATTCGACGAGGAAAGAGCCGAGATCCCTTCACCGAGAGTGACCTCTTTAGCGAAGCTAGCAAAAGCCTAAAAAACACTCCATTTTAAAGTATTTGATTCTACAACGATATCAAGTTCATTACGCTCATGGTTTTCTTGAAAACCTGCGTAACCCTCCGTCATTTCAGATAAGTGTTATTTAGTATTCGTGCTGTGGTAGTTTGGCCTCCGTCAAGGCGTAGTGTACGGTAGCTGATTAGTACTTATCTGCTAGCATATGATGCGATTGGATTAGGGTATTCGTACGGCGTAGTTTGGCCTCCGTTAAGGGTCGTGCGGGTGGGTTTAATTCAATCAAGAAATGACGGGTTGAACTTGACTAGCGGACTATGGGTAGTTTGGCCTCCGTCGGGGTCATAGAACGTTAGGGGCAAAATATTATCGGGAATTTCAAGTGTTGAAATTTGCAATGAGATTGCATACCTTCTATGAGATAGTTGGATCCCGATACCTACTGAGAGTAAGAGTTACTCCTGGGAGAGTTTTGCACTTTACAATTAGCCGATCAAGTAGGTGTCTAGAAAGGTGTCAACGGGATTACGCCCCTGTGAAAATGAGGTTTATTTTAATTAGGTCCGTGCGAAAGCACGGGGAACCTCCTTCAAAGTACCGGCACTGGCCTGGCTGAAAGATTGGCGAACTTGTAGTGTGTAATTAATCCCGGCTAGTCTTTCCTTTTAGGGTTTGAAGAAAAATTTGATAGAAACAGTGGGAGCCATCCTGATTAGATAAAATAATAACCAATCTAATCTTGCAAGAGCATATGCTGAGTGTTTTCTTCTCTCTTTCTCTCTCTCCAGGTGGTGACCATGTCATGCCTTAATCAAGAAAAATAATACGGATGTATTGACCGAACCCGCTTGTTATACTGAGCTAGGGAACGTTGGTCCCGCTCTAACTTATAACTGTTATAAGACCGAGCAGGAAATAGGGGATTACGAGGATTCCCGTGCCGCCCAAACGAAGAAAGTGCATGATGATGCATCTTCTTCGGGTGTGTTCATTGCACAGAACCGTTTCTCAGTTTCCTTTATGTCTTGGGTATGAGATACCGAATCAGGATCCCGCAAATGTAACATATTAAATGGGCTACAGATAGGTAGAGAACTGAGAATGGGTGATAAGTTGTAAGAGTTAGAAACGGTGCAATTGTTGCAGCCAAGATGTTGGCAGTTATCACCCAGTATTACCAAATATATTGATTCTGAATGAATGCTATTAGATACCGAACCTGATATACAACATCATATCAATCTCTTTATTTAGTAAAGAAGGATATAATTTTGTATTGTTGGATAATATTTTGAACATTTCCTATATCAAGAGTTGATCGGTTCAGGCACGTTATCTAAAAGCATATACGTTTTAAATCAAACCACGGTTCTTAACGTACAAAACACACACCAGGGGAAGAGTTCAGAAATGAACGAATTCTTCTTGAGGCATTGTAGACTAGGTCATATCAATGTGACCCGACTAGCTAAGTTACATTAAGATGCATATTTAAATCAGTTTGAATTTACATCTTGTAAAACTTGCCAGTCATATCACAAAGATAAGATGACCATAGCTCCGTTTACTGGAAACAGAGAAAGAGTTAGTGAACTCTTGGGATTGATACATGATGATGTATGTAGGTCCCCTGTCTACACATGCCAGGACTGGTTCTTTGTACTTCATTACATTCACTGATGATCTCTCAAGATTCGGACATATGTTCCTATTGAAACACAAGTCTGAAGCTTTTGAGAAATTCAAAGAATATAAGTCAGAAGTAGAGAACCAAAACGGGTATAAGTATTATGTCCTTTGATATGATCAGGGAGGAGAATACTTGAGCACGGAATTCCTAGACTATTCTAAAGGAGAATGAGATTCTCTCTCAGCATTACTCCTCCGTATACACCACAGTACGTTGGTGTATCGGGGCGGAGCAATCTCACCCTATGTGATATGGTGTGCTCTATGATGAGTACTACTGAGTTTCCTATTTCCTTTTGGGGGTTATGCACTTGAGAAGCTGCATACTTATTAAATAGGGTTCCAACCAAATCAGGTGCCTACCACTCCATATGTGATATAGTATGGGAAGAGCCATCTCATAAGTATGTTAATATTTAGGGTTGTCCGGCCTATGTCAAAAGCAAAATCCAGACAAGCTCGAGGCAAGATCAGTTCTGTGGAAGTTTGTTGGATATCCCAAACATTCGCAAGGGAATATCTTCTACCACACTGAGGAGCAAAATGTGTTTTGTTTCTCAGCATGCCACCTTTTGGAAAAGGAATTTCTTGTGAAGGAATTAGTGGTCATGAGGTAGAACTGGAAGGAGTTCCAGCTATACAAACTGTAGCTGATGATTTAGTAGAACCGAAGGATTCAATAACTTCCAACGAACCTCAGCCTCTCCGCCGATCTAGTAGGGTTCCTCATCCGCCTGAGAGATACTTCAGTTTTCTCTATGAAAGTGGGAGCGAGGATTGCATCATGAGATGATGACCTAACTAGTTTCGAGCAGGCCATCAAGAGTGGGGACTCTGTAAGGATGGCTGGATGCTAAGCAATCTGAGATGGAATCCATATACACCAAAAAAGTATGGACTTTGGTTGCTTTATCTGAAGGGTTAAATCCCCATCAGGAGCAAATATATCTTGAGAAGATTACTTGGTGTACATGGAAAAGTTGAGACTTTCAAAACTAAGACTTGTTGCAAAAGGTTCTCGTCATCGACCAGGTGTGGATAATGATGAAACCCTTTTAGTGCCTATGCTTAAGTCCATCCGGATCCTACTTGCCATTGCTACATACCATGACTACGATATCTGGCGGTTGGGTGTCATGACTGCTTTTCTAAATAGTGATTTTGAAGAGAGAGTCCATAAGTACACAGCCAGAGGGCTTCGTAAACAGTAGGAGCAGCGGAAATGTGTGCAAGTTGCTTTATTGGTTAAAGCAGGTATCGCGGAGTTGGAACATCTGTTTTGATGTGGTAGTCAAAGAGTTTGACTTCATCAAAATGGTAGATGAACCTTGTGTTGGATATAGTGCCCTCAGAGTCAATTATTGGATCACAGGCATGTGATTGCAATGATTGAGGGAGGACATATACCGGTAGGACAGTGTTACTCAAGATGATAGTATGCTATCTAGTTTATCTTTATCATCGTGTACTGCTTTAGGTGACCTTACATGTCACTATTACGCGTTGATAGAGCCCTTAGGATTCTTGCATGACGGCCAGCAGTATGATAGCGATCATATACGTGGGAGCTGGGGTCTATAAGCACATCCTTAAAAGGTCCCTAGTCGTGGGAGTTTTCGAGACAGGGCATCGATACTCCAGAGTAGACTAGTGTATACAGTCGAGACCCCGACGAGGGGCGGTAGCCGGTCTCACAAGCCACTAGTGTCAGTTGGTTCACCTAAGATGTATACATGTGCTCATTGGGTTATGAGTACACCGGACAGGACTCGCCGGGAACATGCTAGTTGGTTTTTTTACCTGACGTCAGATAGCAATTCCCTGGTGACATGTGTACAGGTTAGTTCATCGACCTGAGATCGTCATTTGTCTCGTGTGAGTTCCCACTGTACTTTGATTACTACCCTACCACGGCTCAAAGGAGTCGTGCAAACAGGTTTTAGTTGGGTACAGTCCCGAGCCACGTGTAGGCAGTGAGCGGATCTGCAGGGGTTCGTCTCTCCCGGTATTGGGGGTGAGGTCGCGCTGTGTCTAAGAGAGCCATTACACGAAGTCCTTGGCCAAGGCAGGAGATTTACTGGTAGGTATTCCAGTAGTATCTCAGGGTGTTCTGGGCTACACTCCGACACGACTTGTACCGCTTTTGGGGGTCTGACTTACCAACCCCCTAGGCCCGCCATGCGATGCTCATAGACGAACGGACTGGACTGTACGGATATTGTCACTGACAGGATCAGTAGGGTGTCGGGATGAGTTCGCTCATCGACCTCCCTTTTTGTCAATACTTGGTAGCCCGTTACGTACGGCTAATACCTCTGACGAGCTAGTGGTTAAATCCACAGCCAAAGTATTGACGAGTCTTTAGAGTCCCCCACAGACAGTTTCTCAAGTTTCGGACGAAACACTGTAGAGGCCGTATGGATATATGGCAGGGTTCGATCATATACGTGCGGTATTGCACGGATCATGATCGGACGGATAATACTAGCGGGCTTTGGTTTAAGCCGGATCCTAGTATTGTACAGTATAGATTTTATCTCATTGCATTTGTATTCGGTCGGAATACAAATGCAGGTATGTATATACAGTCGCGGGGTTTTCCTGTAATTTATTACGGGATCGTTTTTCTGAAGTTGCCAATTTGCTTTCCGTTTCGGCCATTTTTCCTTTGTTTCTTTCTATGGCTGAAAAATTGGTGGAAGGGGGCTTATTTGCAAATGTGCAAATTAGCAAAGTGGAGGGTGCTTTTTGCAAATGGTTGCTTCATGATGGTTCTACCATCCATTGACTTCTTTTTGTTCATCATTGCTTGTTATGATGGGTTGAGTGATAGGTTATTGATTTGACTTTGGGGTGATGATTATTCCTCATCATTACCCATTTCTCTCTCTTGTATTATTTGACACACTCCCTCTTTTCCATGAGATTTTTTTTTTTGGCCGGCCGTTAGGAGATGGGGTCTCCATTTTTTTGAGAGAAATTGATTCATATCATTTTACACACCAAATTCCTTAGCTCATCACAAAATGGTTTAACTCCTCCACCACCACCTTGACATCTCCATAATGGCAACTTCAACAACCCCTAGAGACATGGTGATCTACGTATAGTCTACAGCAATCTTGGACACGTTGGCTTGCCAACTTCGTGTCCGAGTTGCCTCGGTCCAGAGGTGGGAGCCCGTAAAAAGACTCGGTGATGTGGTGCCCTTCCGACGAGAAGATCGAGACCGGAGATTCCGTGAGGAGATCGGGATGGTGGCCGAAGACCGAAGGACACGGATCGCTCGGTATAGCTCTCTATCCTTTCTCTAGTTAGCTAGTAGTAGGTTAATGGTCCGATCCGAGTTTAATAGTCCGCGGTAGTGCCGGTTTTCAAGTAAAGAAAAGTTTTTGTTTCCGCATTTTGGCCTCGGACAGACGGCCGGGGCGCTGCCGTGCACTTACATTGGTATCAGAGCCACGCCATTAACTTAGTCTAGCTTGCTCTAACGTGTTTACAAGTTCGATCGAACAAATTTTCTAAAAACCCCATTTTCAAGTCCAGTTTTCTGTCGAAATTTTTTGTGCTCGAAAAATTAATTTGAGTGTTGCAGAAATTCGTGCAGGCAGTTTTAAGCATTCTGTAAAAATTTGGTTAGGTGATGCTACAATACGACCGCGGAAACGCGGCCAAACCCATGTTCTGGCCGTGGTTCCGCGGCTGGAAAAGGTCAACGCCGTACCAAATTTCTACAGTGGCTTTCTGAACTGAAATTGGGATTTTTGATATATTCTGTTTGGGTCCAGATTTATTTTGAGTGCTACAGTTGTGCTTGGGGCCCACTTTGGGAATTTTAGTCGATCGAAAACTTTAAACATGTTAGTTCACAGTATTTACATTATATCTGCGACCGTGAATGTCATTTGATCGGTAAATCCTGTCTAGCTGCTATAGCCCTTTTAGACGGATTTGCGAACGTGACATTCACGTTGATGTTCTGTGTTGTGCTGTGATGTTGCGGATTTATCGTGGTGGATAGCCTGGATGCAATGGTAGTACAGTTTGGTTGTATATGTACATTTGATATTGCGGGGCGAGCTTCCGACATGTGGACTGCCACTACTGCCTGTTTGTATATTATTCTTTTGGGGCATGACCGGGCTGAGGTCGATGTACCCGTTGTATATTTTACTTTCTGTACTAGGATTACCCCACGGTGGGGTGCACGGATAGCCGGGTTCTAGAGGGCAACGGGCCCGCATCTCATAGTGTTGAGACGGAGGGGGCTTCACTCTAGAATTGGCAGGCTATTCGCCGCACTCGTAGGGGATACAGGTTGACCCAAGGAGGGGTGCCCAAGTTACCGGATTCCGTGAAGTGCTGGGTGGTCCATTCACGTTGCTGAAAGGGGCTGCCTCGCTTCAGGTTTTGGCGGGTGACTTG
The DNA here is from genome assembly GCA_030015575.1 of Agapanthus africanus. Lineage (NCBI taxonomy): Eukaryota > Viridiplantae > Streptophyta > Magnoliopsida > Asparagales > Amaryllidaceae > Agapanthus > Agapanthus africanus. The sequence goes on from JASDDO010000018.1 coordinate 406,932,013, forward strand.
CCGCGCCCGTAGGGGTCTAGGATTTTCATTGCACAGGCTATCCACACGACCAGGGGAATATCGGGTTTCAGTAGCGGCTCTATGAAACCCGGGGATCCCATAAATCTGTATTGTTCTGTGATACTTATTACATTTCTATGATGTTGCATTTTATCACACCTTGAACGAATATTATATATTGATATATATACTAGTAGATGTTGTATATGTTTTGCATCCGCGCTAGTCCAGTCCCCACTCTGTCGTTAGTTAAGTAACCTAACGGGTGATGACGGGACCCAGTGGCGAATGCGGATGGCATATACGTACATCGTATTTTCGTTCTTTATTGGTGTGATCAATTGATGGGACTGCGTTGATTCGGATCAATGCAAGCTAAACAAACCTATTTTGACGTTGTTGGAACATTTTTCAAAAAGCTGTTATTGCAAGGACGTTCTCTTTTGTTTTGCACAGTGGTATTCGGTTATGAATATCCAGCACCTCAGTCGATGAGGCAAGGGCCGAGATCCCTTCACCAGGAGTGACCCCTTGGACAGAAGTTTGCGTCAGGGCAATAACTTCACTACAGTCGATTACTTTTGCTTTGCATCGTGGTATTTAGTTGGAATATCCTGCACCTCATTCTACTGGGAAAGAGCCGAGATTCCTTCACCGGGAGTGACCTCTTTAGCAAAGGTTTTCGCCACTATATTTTTATAAAAAGCAATCCGGTTCATTCAACGATATCAAGTTCATTACGTTAAAGGTTTTTCGCCAAAAACCATTCGTAGCCCTCCGTCATTTCAGAAAGGTAGCACTTAGTATTCATGCTATGTTTGTTGGCCTTAGTCAAGGCATAGTGTATGGTAGCTATTTGTTACTTTTCTGCTGCATAGATAGATGCGTTGGTTTAGGACAGTCGTACAGCCTTGTTGGCCCTAGTCAAGGGCTTGTACGGGTGGGTTCAAATTAACCTGGACAATGACGGGTAGAACTTGACATGTGACTTATGATTTGTTGGCCTTAGTCAAGGTCATAAGAGCATGGGGTAAAAATCACATCGGGGGTTTCTAAAGAAACTGAAACTTGCCAGATGTGCGCATACCTTCTGGAATGTGATAACGTGAGTGGATTCCATCACATTATCATGCGATGATAGTTGGATCCCGATTCCCACTGATGAGTTAGTTTACTCCTCGGGTGATCCCGACTAATTCTTCTTTCAGGTTTGGAGGAGAATTTGAGGTTTAAGTGGGAGGTTTCCTGATTAGATAAATTGATAACCATTCTGATCTAGGTTAGAGTGCACGCTGAGTGTTTCTTTTCTCTCTCTCTCTTTGGCAGCAACCATGACCCGACCCTTGACTATGACTCGGTGACCAAGTTGACCGAACCTTCTTAAAACGCTGGCTTTTGGATTGTCAGAGTTGCATACCTCATTGCCACTCCTACTCTTACCCTTTTTCTCCAGGACACCCCGTATTACTACGAACGTCCACTTCCATTGGATAAAACCATCGTATGGTTATATACGAACTCGAAGGAACTTGTTCCAGATTCGAGGATGGTTTCCAGTTCTGGAGAAAACGAATAGGACTATTCAGTTGTCTTTTCCTTTTACCTTCTCTCAGGTTGCGAGTGCTCCTTAGACTAGGACAGTACACCTATTATGCTTATTGGATAGTCTTCTTCCAAACCATAGGCAGGTGCCGAACGGTAGGAAATGAAGAAAACCAATTAGCCTAACGAAGGTGTGCAGAAGGTATTAAGTAAAGACAAAATAAAGGGATTAGTTAGAGGGCAAAGTAAACTGTGACTGCTATTCACGACCAAACCAAGTATTTCATCGCCACTCCTGTTTCACCTTTATATTTCTCCAGAACACTCCGTATCACTACGAAGATCCACAGTTATTTGGATACTCCGTCGTATGGTTATATACGAACTCGAAGGAACTTGTTCCAGTTCGGGGATGGATTCTGGTTCAGGAGAAATAGGAATAAGGTTTATTCAGGTGTCTTTTATCTTTACCTTCTCTCGGGTTGCGAGTGCTCCTAGGATTAGGACAGTACACCCATTATGCTTATTGGATAGTCTTCTTCCAAACCATAGGCTGGTGCCGAACGGTAGGGAAGGAAGAAAACCATTTAGCCTAAGAGGGTGTACAGAAGGTAATGACTAAAGACATATGAAAGGATTTGGAGAGATGGCAAAGAAATATACGGTTACAGTTGTGAATCTAGATAATGGAAGAGGCATTACTAGGAATACCCGGATACCCCTACGAAACATTTCAATGTTTCAGTTTCACTGTGTACTGTTAAAAGAAAACTGATTTCCCAATTAGCCCTTGCTCCGGGGTATGTATTTACCAGGTATGATTCTCACATCTGTATGGTTTTACAGATGATGAGTGGGAGTAAGTTATTGGGAATTAGGTGATCATCCTCATTATATCGGAATTCGTTGTAATTGGTGATATTTGAGGAAATTGCCTGGGCTGTTTGCCGGATGGCAAATATTTGGTTTTGAATATCCGTTGCTATGCACCAATTTCAAATTGATATATCTGTACGTCTATTTTTATAGAGTGAGATACACCTTTTTGAAATTATGTCTATGACATTTACCTATATCAGTGGATGGTTAGGTAAGGAGCATTAAACAGCGGTGTAATTCTTCTTAACCATAAGTACAGTTTTCAACCTACGACACATAGGGAATGAGTTATTAGACTCAGGGGATTTATACAGAGTATTGTATGTTGTCCAGTGTCCATGAGGACAGAGGGGTTGGTCCTCATACTATATTCGGTTTACTTATGACTTCTCTAGTTTTTAGACAGGTGTTTCATAGAAACACAAGGTCTAAGTTTTGAAAAGTTATAGGTATAAGAATAAAGTAGAGAACCAGGCGTTGCAAGTATCAGGATTCTTCAAGATGATCGAAGATGTAGATACTTTTGTATGGTATTCAGTTGATAGTAATGATTATGAGAACTTGTTTCTTTTTCAGGTTGCTCATATCTGGATGTACTCCTAAGTTGAGTAATGATGATCGGCCTTTTTCCATTTAGTTAACATGCGCTGGAGACAGCTGCATGATTTGAATCTAGTTCCAATTAAATCAGTGCCTCTATTTCTATATTGGATATAGAATAGTTCATATCTTAACGATGTTAAGGTACGGGGAGTTGTCCGGCTTATGCTTAAAACCAGACTCTGGATAACTCAAGGCACGCCTGTTTGTGGGTTGACCCGGGCTATGACGAGAGTTGACTTTCTACCATCTCGGAGATCAATAGTGATATTGTTCTAGACTCGCCACAGTTTTAATAAAAATGGATTTTTTCAGATAACAGTAGTGGGAGTATGGTAGAACTGGAAGTGATTCCAGAACCGCAAACGATTACTGAAAATTTAATAGGACCTAAAGATTCAATCTGGTTTGACATTCCATTGGCCACTCCGCAGATGATGGTGTGTAACCTCAGGCACTCGAGAGGTACTTCGGTATGCTCAAAGACGGTGACAGGGAGGTTCTTGTTTACCCAGACTTGACACTACTGTTTTTCCAGGCTATGAGACCCGGCAGGAGGATGAGTATAGCGTCGTTCTAAACTGGCTTTAGAAGTACACGTGTATATGACTCTGCCAAAGGGTTGTCGTAGTCAGTGGGAGCAGCGGAACCATAGTGGACAAGTAGCTTATGTCTATTTATAGACTAAAGCAGATATAGTGGAAATAGATCATCTGTTTCTGATGTGACAGTCATAGGTTTGACTTCATCAGAATAGGGGATGGATCTGTTAAGAAGGTAGTAGGGTGTGATGTCCTGGTATATAGATGACATACACAGAGTAGGAAGTGATATTCCTATACTACGATCGGTTATACTTTGGTTGTCACACGGTGGTTTCTCCACAAAGGATATGGATATTATATCAGACATTCTGGTTACTAGATCTATGGTTTTAGATCTAGATTTGGGTAGTATCCCAATCTGGGTACTTAGACAGCATTCTAAAGGTGTTTTAGGATGGACGACTCCTGGCATGGTGGTGTACCTGCAGGTGATGGAGTCACCCTCTCTAAAGGTGTCTTACAGACTAAAGGGGAGAGGGATGTGCATGATTGGCAGATCACTTGCTTAGGCAATTGAGTCAATCATGAGATGTCAAGTACCACACCAGATGTTTTTGCACTAGATGCAATAAGTTGATATTGATCCAATCCTGGAGAAGCATTCGGAAGCAGTTTTAGAACACAAGTGGATGTTCTAGGGATATGATAACGACAGCCTCATTCATGAGACAGTTATCATTCCAGGCTTCCAAGGTGACCTGGATGACAGAGTGGCTGTCAGAGTTATAGTTTTCCCTCTGACGAGGGGTGGTATTTTGGACAGGTGGTCCAAGCGGATACTGAGGGAGGCAAGGCGCAGGATACTGATTAAGTTCAGTTGACGATACAGTCTAAGAAGTTTGGATTTGGAGTTCATTTATGAACTAGGTCGCATCAGATATCCAGACATATTCTAAGACAGGTATTGCTCATTTCGGGAGATGGGTTTCTCCGCGAACTTGAGATTAAGAGAGACATAGAAAGAAACATCAGAGCGGATCCACTCACTGAGGCTATTCCTCGAACGCAATAGTTTCGCAAACGAGTTTTGTGAGCCTGACTAGTAGAGGAGTTGGGTGTTCGGTATCACACGAGCTGTGAGTATGCGACATCGCAATAATTGGCCTTGAGTGCAAGTGGAAGATTGTTGGATATAGTGCCCTCAGAGTCAATTATTGGATCACAGGCACGTGATTGCAATGATTGAGGGAGGACATATACCGGTAGGACAGTCTTACTCAAGATGATAGTATGCTATCTGGTTTATCTTTATCATCGTGTACTGCTTTAGGTGACCTTACAGGTTACTATTGCGTGTTGATAGAGCCCTTAGGATTCTTGCTTGACGGCCAGCAGTATGATGGCGATCATATACGTGGGAGCTGGGGTCTATAAGCACATCCTTAAAAGGTCCCTAGTCGTGTGAGATTTCGAGACAGGGCATCGATACTCCAGTGTATACAGTCGAGACCCCGACGAGGGGCGGTGGCCGGTCTCACAAGCCACTGGTGTCAGTTGGTCACCTAAGATGTATACAGGTGCTCACTGGGTTATGAGTACACCGGATAGGACTCGCCGGGAACATGCTAGTTGGTTTTTTTACCTGACGTCAAATAGCAGTTCCCTGGTGACATGTGTACAGGTTAGTTCATCGACCTGAGATCGTCATTTGTCTCGTGTGAGTTCCCACTGTACTTTGATTACTATCCTACCACGGCTCAAAGGAGTCGTGCAAACAGGTTTTAGTTGGGTACAGTACCGAGCCACATGTAGGCAGTGAGCGGATCTGCAGGGGTTCGTCTCTCCCGGTATTGGGGGTGAGGTCGCGCTGTGTCTAAGAGAGCCATTACACGAAGTCCTTGGCCAAGGCAGGAGATTTACTGGTAGGTATTCCAGTAGTATCTCAGGGTGTTCTGGGCTACACTCCGACACGACTTGTACCGCTTTTGGGGGTCTGACTTACCAACCCCCTAGGCCCGCCATGCGATGCTCATAGACGAACGGACCGGACTGTACGGATATTGTCACTGACAGGCTCAGTAGGGTGTCGGGATGAGTTCGCTCATCGACCTCACTTTTGGTCAATACTTGGTAGCCCGTTACGTACGGCTAATACCTCTGACGAGTTAGCGGTTAAATCCACAGCCAAAATATTGACGAGTCTTTAGAGTCCCCCACAGACAGTTTCTCAAGTTTCGGGCGAAACACTGTAGAGGCCGTATGGATATATGGCAGGGTTCGATCATATACGTGCGGTATTGCACGGATCATGATCGGACGGATAATACTAGCGGGCTTTGGTTTAAGCCGGATCCTAGTATTGTACAGTGTAGATTTTGTCTCATTGCATTTGTATTCGGTCGGAATACAAATGCGGATATATATATACAGTCGCGGGGTTTTCCTGTAATTTATTACGGGATCGTTTTTTCTGAAGTTGCCAGTTTGCTTTCCGTTTCGGCCATTTTCCTTTGTTTCTTTCTTTGGCTGAAAAATTGGTGGAAGGGGGCTTATTTGCAAATGTGCAAATTAGCAAAGTGGAGGGTGCTTTTTGCAAATGGTTGCTTCATGATGGTTCTACCATCCATTGACTTCTTTTTGTTCATCATTGCTTGTTATGATGGGTTGAGTGATGGGTTATTGATTTGACTTTAGGGTGATGGTTATTCCTCATCATCACCCATTTCTCTCTTGTATTATTTGACACTCTCCTTCTCTTTTCCATGAGATTTTTTTTTTGGGCCGGCCATTAAGGGATGGGGTCTCCATTTTTTTGAGAGAAATTGATTCATATCATTTTACACACCAAATTCCTTAGCTCATCACAAAATGGTTTAACTCCTCCACCACCACCTTGACATCTCCATAATGGCAACTTCAACAACCCCTAGAGACATGGTGATCTACGTATAGTCTACAGCAATCTTGGACACGTCGGCTTGCCAGCTTCGTGTCCGAGTTGCCTCGGTCCAGAGGTGGGACCCCGTAAAAAGACTCGGTGATGTGGTTCCCTTCCGACGAGGAGATCGAGACCGGAGATTCCGCGAGGAGATCGGGATGGTGGCTGAAGACCGAAGGACACGGATCGCTCGGTATAGCTCTCTACCCTTTCTCTAGTTAGCTAGTAGTAGGTTAATGATCTGATCCGGGTTTTATAGTCCGCGGTAGCGCCGGTTTTCAAGTAAAGAAAAGTTTTTGTTTCCGCATTTTGGTCTCGGACAGATGGTCGGGGCGCTGCCGTGCACTTACACCTTGTATATGCAAAAGGGTAGTAGGGAGTATGGTGGTGTTCCTCGTATTGTACGTGGATGACATACTCTTGATAGGGAAGGAGTTTCATATGCTACGCTCAGTCAATCTCCTCTTATCATATGGATTCTCCATATCTCCATAAAGGATCAAGGTGATACCACCTAAATCCTGGGTTTTGAATATATAAGATAGATCTAAATGGATGTTAGGATTCTTACTCGGTGTAGTGAGATGGTATCAATCGATCCTGGGGAGAATTACTGGATAGATTCCAGGATGGTAAGGACGACTGAATGTCATTCACAGGCATTGTCTTTACCCTCATTGGAGGGACGGTATGTTGGAAGAGTTCCAAGCTAGATACCGTGGCAAAATAGACGATAAATGCTGGATACATCGCTACCAACAATGCTACCAAAGAGGCAGTCTGGGTGTATATTTGTTCATGAGATGAACATCGTTCTTACCATTGTGTGACAATAGAGTTGTGGCTTTGGCCTAGGAACCCCCATCCCATCAGTGATCCAGACATATTCTTAGACAGTATCACCTGATCATGGAGATGGATGATCTCTAGGAAGATCGAGATTAGGAGAGTAGACACAGAGGATAACATGGTGGATCCACTCACAAAGGCTTATTCCCAGGAGAGACTTTTATGGGAAGGTTGAGTATGAGATACTTCAACCACTACTGATTGTTGGGTATTGGATACTACAACAGATGGCCCTAGTGCAAGTGGAATATTGTTAGTTATATGTATGCCCTAGAGGCCATTACTGTACATACGATGTATATTGTAGTGGATGCTTGGACATATATAGGGAGGACTTTCTTGCTCAATATGATAGTACGCTATCTGGTTGCTCTTTATCTTAACATGTACACTGATTGTCTCTATGTTACATGTTGATAAAGCCCTTAGGATGAGTACTTGACTACCAGGATTATGATGCAGATCATACTAGTGGGGACAGTATAGTCGCTAAGTACATCCTTCAAATGTTTCTAGTCGTGGGTGTATCGAGACAGGGGATCGATATACCAGAGTAGACTAGCGTATAGCTTCTCGACCCATGTAGATGGGCGATGGATGATCCCATATCCATTGGTGTTTGACATCAGAGATAGTATACGGGTGCTCAGTGGAGACTGGGTATACTGGACGGACTCGCCGAGAACTCCTAGATGGTATTATACCTATCGTCAGATAGCAGTTCTCTGGTGACACTGGTACAGGTTAGTCTGTAGACCCGAGATCGTCATAGAGACTTGTGTGATTCCCACTGTTCTTTGATTTCCATCTTACCATGTTCAAGAGAACGTGCAAAACGGTGGCTTTTGGGTACATTCCCGAATCACATGGAGGCAATGAACGATAGGAGGGGTTTCGTCTCTCCCGGTATTGGGAGTTGATGTTGCGCTGTGCTTGATTGGCTATAACAGGAAGTCCCTAGCCAGGGCTGCTTCAGAGATATACTGGTAAGTGTTATCAGTAGTTTCACGACCCGTTATGAGCCTCATATCGGCACGACTTATCGAGTTACTAGGGTCTGACGTTTACCACCCCTAGACGAGATATGCGACATATCAGACAAAGAGACCGGACTGTACGGTAGTGTTACTGATTGGATTCGCAGGAGTGTGAGAAGGCTTGCTTGTTGATCTTCTGATCGCTCAATACCCGGGTGGCCGTTACGTTTAGCAGACCGCTTGCAGCTTATGGGTGTTTGATATGATCATCACCTACTGCCGACGTATTGACGAGTCTTTAGAGTCCTACACAGAGGTTTCCTAGCTCAAGCGAAACGGAGTAGGAGCACATATGGGATATGTACGGGACCGATATTAATGCATGTATGTGATACCGCATTATATTCTCGCGACATGTGACATCGGTCGGTTATATGAGATGTAGCCGGGTTATCGGATCAAGTGTTGATTCGATAAGTTGTTACATATGATATTAGTCGGTTATATGTGATATAGCTGGATTATTAAATCAAGATTTGATTGGATAATATAATGTATAATTATATATTTGATATACATTAACTAGTATTTGCTCACTTAAGATTTCTTTTCTCACTTTGATTGTGTACATTGTATATATGTAATATATACAAGTGTACATAATATTGTGTCATGTTTGATGATACATGCAAGATGGGTGTATGAGACACACACATACTTATGATAATTATTAGGGTTTTTATTCATTTTGGTAATTACAAAATGGTGGCATTTTGTCATGGATGATAGCTTGTAGAAGCTTGTAGTGATCATTCACCAAGTCCACTCTTTTGTTTTGCCTAAGATATTTATTAACCCAACCAATTATCCTAACCATAGTTATGTCTCTACAAGGGTCAGCATATGATGCTTAACTCACCCATGGTTGCAATTATCCTTTGGATAATTATCATAAGGGTTTTCTTCTTCTTCTTCCTCTTAAGCTTTCTAGCTTCAATGGAGATGAGAGAAAAAATGTGAGAAAATCAAATCTAAAGTCAGCCCACTTCCTACTTCATCATTTTCGGCCTCGAAGACTTCGATGCAAGCTTGTTCATTTCTTCATGGGAGCCTCTCTAGAGTCCGGAGTTCATGATCGCAGTGAAGGGACTACTACACGGAGCTACTGAAGTGAAGGACCGGTCTACAAAAGTTGTATTCCTTGCTCACTTCTTATGCAAACTTGTTTGCATTTCATTCCGTCGCTTTTTCTAGTGGACGATTCTAGGGTTAGGGTTAGCTAGAACAGTAAAATTTGAAATTGGCATGTACGATGCCTCCCGAAACCTTGCTGTCGTGCTAGGCAACCCTGCATTAAGAAACCTAGGGTTAGTGAGACAAATCAATCCATCATCACTCTCTACATCATCTAGGCTACTTAAATTAGCATACTAAGTACCCTAGTTACCTCGATTTGTAGGTAGGAGCTCAAAGTACACACTCTCGAATGGATCATCTTTGACGCGAGGAGGCCATCGATCAAGCGCGATCCATACGTCCTTTTAGGAGCTAAAGGAGAGGAGTGAACACCCGAAGGACTTGTTTCTTTAGGTATAAATTTTTATCATAGTAGATAGAATCCTTTAGCTTGCTAGTTAAGTTTATGGTAGATCCGATGTTAACGGGTTTTTCTAGCGCCAGTTTAAATCGTTGTAAAATTTTTGTTCCGCAAACGACCACAGATGATGGCCAGGGCGTTAGTGTAACCCAACATGGTATCAGAGCCAACCCATAAAACCTTAACTAGCTAGTTCTTACGTGCTTAAAAGATCGATCGAGAAAAATTTCCGAAATCACAATTTCAAATTCCATGTTTCTGCCGATTTTTCAAAGTGTTCAAAAAATTATTTCCAGTGTCTTAAAAATTCGTGCAGGGTATTTTAGGACTCCATAAAAAATTTGGGCACATAAACCCATAAGAGGGCCGCGGAACCGCGGCAGAACAAGCTTGTTTGCCGCGGTTGCGCGGTCGAATTGGGGTTTCTGTGCACACAATTTCTTCTGAAGCTCTACTGTATAGAAATGTGATTTCTGGGATGTTTTGTTTCTGGCTCAGATTTGTTTGAGTACTAGATTGCACTTGGGGACAATACAGAAAAGTTTTTTTGTCGATCAAAATTTTAAATGCGTAAGTTTCATTGCATACATTACTATCTGCGACCATGAATGTCATTAAAAGCGGTATAACCCGTCTAACTGCTATATGTTCATTTAGACGAGTTTGCGAACATGACATTCACGTTGATGTTCTGTATTTGTGTTGTGGTTGTGGTTGGATTGTCATGGTGGATAACTTGCGGTGGAATGGTAGTAGTATAGTTAAGATTCATTTGTACATTTATTATTGTGGGGCGAGCGTCCGATATATGGAATGCCGTCTTTGCCAGATTGTATATTATTTGATTGGGGCACGACCGGGTTAAGGTCGTTGTCACCATTGTACATATTTTTCATTTTCTATACTAGGTTTACCCCGCAGTGGAGTGCACGAATAACCGGGTTCTAGAGGGAAACAAGCCCGCATCTCATGGCGTTGAGACGGAGGGGGCTTCACTCTAGAATTGGCGGGCTATTCGCCGCACTCGTAGGGGGTATAGTTTGACCCACGGAAGGGCGCTCAAGTTACCGGATCCCGTGAAATGCTGGGTGGCCTATTCACTTTGTTGATTGGGGTTACCTCACTTCTGGGATTGGCGGATAACTTGCCATGCTCGTAGGGGTCCAGGTTTTCATTGCACAGCTATCCACATGACCGGAAACGTCGGGTTTTATTTGAGGCTCAAATGAAACCCAAGGCTCCAAGATTATCCACCATTCTGTGTTACTTGCTGAGATTCTGTGATATTGCTTATTATCATGCCTGGGACAAATGGTATATATATTTATATATATACTAGTAGATGTTATATATATTTTGCACCCGCGCTAGTCCAGCCCCGCTCTGTCGTTAGTTAAGTAACCTAACGGTGCATGATAGGACCTCGTGGCAAATGCGGATAGCATATACATACATTGTATTTTCGTTCTTTTCTGGTGTGATAGGATTAATTGATGGGACCACATTAATTTTGATTAATGCAAGAAAAGAAACCTAAAAGATGTTGTTAGAACAAATTTCGAAAAACTACATTTATATTCTTTCGCTTTGCATAGTGGTATTTGGTCATGAATATCCAGCACCTCATTCCAGGAGGAAAGAGCTGAGATCCCTTCGTGGGGAGTGACCTCTTGAGCAAAAGCTTATACTATAGATTACTCGGTTTTCTTCAAAACCACGAGTTTTCAAAAGCGGAGCCTAAACCACTCCTTTTCAAAACTGCTCAGGTTCCTTCAACGATATCAAGTTCATTATGTTAAAAGGTTTTTCGCCAAAAATCCAGTCTTAGCCCTCTGTCATTTCCTACGAGTATTACTCAGTATTCGTGCTGCGTTTGTTGACCTGTCAAGACGTAGTGAACGGTAGCTGGGTAGTGCTTGTTTGGAGCACATGATGTGATTAACTAGGATAGTCACATAGCCTTGTTGACCTTGTCAATGGCTTATGTGGATGGGTCTAGGGTAATCAAGATAATGACAGGTTGAACTTGACTAGCGATTTATGATTTGTTGACCTTGTCAAGATCATAGGTCGTTAAGGGCAAAAACTACATCGGGAGTTTCAAATACACGGGAAACTTGCTAGTGTTGCATATCTTCTAGAGTGTGGTGACTAGAGTGGATTCCATCTAGGTTATCATGCAATGATAGTTGAATCCCGATCCCACTGATGAGTAGGATTACTCTTGGGAGATTATTTCACTTAACAATCAATGTTATAAACCAAGTAGGTGTCTAGAACGGTGTTAGTCGGGCTACGCCTCCAGGGAAAAGAGGTTATATAATTAAGGAACTTCGCGAAAGTGTTAGAAAACCTCCCTCGAATTACCGACACTGGCCTGGACGAAAGGTTAAGCAAGTATTGTAACGTGCGATTAATCCTGACTAATTCTCCTTTTAAGGTTTGATGGAGAATTCGAGGAAAAAGTGGGAGCCATCCTGATTAAATAAAGTAATAACCAATCTAATCTTGCAAGAGCACACGCTAAGTGTTTATTTTCTCTCTCTCCAAGTAGCAACCATTTCATGCCCTAATCAAGATAATAAAATGTATCGCTTGATCGATCCGAGTTCTTATTCGGGGCTGGGGAACGTCGGTTAGGCTCTAACTTATGACAGCAGTCATGAGTACGAGCAAGGGAAAGAGGATTGCATGAATTCCTTGATGACCCCAACGAAGAAGAAGTATATTATTGCATCTCCTTCATGTGTTCTTGTTATTGAGAACTATTTTTCGGTCAGTCCTACCTCTTGGGTACTAGATACCGGATCAGGATCTCATATCGGTAATTTGTTGCAGAGACTGAGAAAAAGTAGAATGGTTAGACCTGGTGATATGTTCCTCAGAATAGGAAACGGAACATAAGTTGATGCTGCTGCCATCGGTGAATATCACCTAGTATTACCAAATGGCAATATTATGATTTTGAACAATTGCTACTATGTACCTTTCATGGTTTGCAACATCATATCAGTTTCTTTACTTGATAAAGATGGATATAAGTTTGTTCTTGATACAAATATCATGAACATTTACCTTAATCAGGCATTGGTTGCAGAAGGTACATTATGTAATGGTATCTATGTTCTAAATCAAAATACAGTTTTCAATATACAAGACACACGTAAGAGGAAGAGTTCAGAAATGAAAGAATCCTACTTGTGGCATTGTAGACTTGGTCATATCGGAGAGAAAAGACTAAGTAAGTTGCATAAAGAAGGATATTTGAATACGTTCGAATTTTTATCTTATGAAACTTATCAGTCTTGTCTCAAGGGAAAGATGACCAAATCTCCGATCACTACACATGAAGAAAGAGCAGCAAAGCTCTTGGGACTCATACACAGTGATGTATATGGTCCGATGTCTATACATGCAAGGGGTGGGTTCTCGTACTTTATCACATTCACTGACAATCTCTCTAGGTTCGGATATGTGTATCTTATGAAACACAAATCTGAAGCTTTTGAGAAATTCAAAGAATACAGAAACGAAATAGAGAACCAGACTGGCAAAAGTATCAAGATCCTCCGATCTGATAGAGGAGGAGAGTACTTATGCATGGAATTCCTAGAATACTTAAAAGAGAATGGAATTCTCTCTCAGCTTACTCCTCCGTATACACCACAGCACAATGGAGTATCGGAGCGAAGGAATCGTACCCTATTGGATATGGTTCACTCCATGATGAGTAGTGCTGAGTTGCCTCTTTCATTCTGGGGATATGCGTTTCAAACAGCGGCACATCTGTTGAATCATGTTCCATCCAAATCCGTGCCTAAGACACCATTCAAGATATGGAATAGTAAGAGACCTGATTAGTAGAGTTTTTGCGTGCTAAGTTTCTTACCGCAATCAAGACGGTTTCGCTTGTAGCTAGCCGGTTGAGTACGGGTCGTCCGCAGGGAGATGGGAATCTTTTTCTATGTGCTTTAACGAGTTAAGTCCAATTTTCCAGGTTTGTTTTTAGATTACTTAAGTGCTAAAATGATATATATAGAGAGCTTGTTAGGGTTAGGATTAGGTTAGTTTGAGTTAGGAGTTGCTCACTTCTTTCGTTGCCACTCTTAATATCGGTGTTACGGTAATTGGCAACAACGGGGATTAGCACGACTAGGAAGGAACTTGCGAGTATAAGCTAGGCTTTCCAACACATAAGTTCTTCCTTTTGGTGCTTGTCCGTCCGTTCTTGGCTCTTAGCCTTAACCTCCGGTTAATTCAACCACAACCGGTCTCACTACGGAATCACCGCTATCATGTAGGATAGGGTGCCATAGGGAGCGGATTGTGGTTCAATTAACAGGAGTTCGATTTAAGATGTTGGGCAAGGAAAGAGTGAGAGAGATTTCCTTCTCTCAAACTTCCCTTATCCTACCCTAACAAGTATGGAAACTACTCACCCATCACAAGAAAAATGAAAATAAAACAAAGGAGGAAGATGGAAAGAAAGAGATTAGAAGATTATAACTAGCTATTTGCGACCTCACCTCGGCAAGGATCAAGCGTAAGCATCATGGTTGTTTAAGGATAAAGGAAAAGAGAACAAGAAAGAAACAAACACAAATAACAACAACTAAATTAGCAACTGAAAATTACAAGCAATAATAGTTAACAAAATAAAAAGACAAGCATGGTAAGAACAAGAAATCCTTTATTCATTCTTCACTCACAAAAGCTCACTACAAATTTTTTAATGGAGAAGAGATGAGAGGAGGAAGAAGAACAACAACATATAACCTAAAATCTAAATACAAGATTATGCACCCTTGGCTTTGGCAAGTTCTGAGCTATTTATAGGCAGGGAGATGGAAATCTAGGGCAAAATTCTGACCCTTCATGAAATGACAAAACTGTCCCTAAAACCCTACCCACTGCCGACACCGTACGGCCGCGGTTCCGCGGCCTAAGCATGCTTAGGCCGTGGTTTCGCGGCCATAGTAGGCAGTTGGGCCTTCAAATTTGGTGGCTTTCTTTGGTCTGCTGTGCTCTTTATTCTGGTATATGTTTTTTCTCATAATTTCTTCACGGTTTTTCCAGAATTTCTGTTGATCAAAAGGTGATTTGATGTGGATCTTTTTGTCATGATTTCCTCGAGCTCCACGTAGATTTCTTGGATCTTGTGTTGCCATTGAGCCTTGTGCATGAAAATGACATTGATTTGCCAATTTGTCTCTTAAACTGGTGTGTGGCAACATACGGATAGAGAGCGGAGACCCGTGTTTTATCTGTGGTTGGCAGGAACCCGGGTTTTGTCGTGCTTTTCCATGAATTTCATCGTTTAGAGCCGAGAACCTGTATCCTGCAATTGACTAGCAAACACGGCTCAAGAGTACCTACCGATAAGCAATGTGATAAAAATTGGGCGGTATAAAAATGCAAAAATCTAATATGAACAAGACCATATCATAAAAAATTTAAGATATGGGGTTGTCCGGTTTACGTTAAAAACATAATCCGGAAAAACTTGAGGCATGGTCAATTCTATGTAAATTTGTGGGATATCCAAAGAATTGTTATGGATATCTGTTCTACCATACTGAGGAACAGAAAGTGTTTGTATCTCGCCATGCTACCTTTTTGGAAAGGGAGTTTCTTGCAAAAGAAACTAGTGGGAGTACGGTAGAACTGGGAGAAATTCTTGAACTACAAAATGTAACTGAAGATTTGGAGGAACCACTAGATTCGGTAATCCCAGACGAACCTCAGCCACTCCGCAGAACTAGTAGGATTTCTCATCCGCCCGAGAGATACTATGGTTTTCTCATAGACGGGAATCAAGAGGATTGCATCTTGGAAGAAGATGATCCTACTGGTTTCAGGCAGGCCATTATCAGTAGGGACTCTGATAAATGGCTGGATGCTATGTGATCCGAGATGGAGTCCATGTACACCAATAAAGTGTGGACCTTGGATATTGCTCTACCTGAGGTAAAACCCGTTGGATGCAAATGGATCTACAAAAGGAAATTTGGCGTAGATGGGCAGGTGGAAACCTATAAGGCTAGACTCGTTGCAAAAGATTTTCGTCAAAGACCAGGAGTGGACTATGACGAAACCTTTTCGCCAGTGGCTATGCTCAAATCCATTCGGATCCTACTTACCATTACTGCCTTCCATGACTATGAGATCTGGCAGATGGACGTAAAAACGGTTTTTCTAAACGGAAGTTTGGGAGAATGCGTTTATATGGATCATCCGGAAGGTTTTGTAGACAGTGGGAGCAGCAGGAAGGCGTGCAAGTTGCTCAAATCCATTTATGGATTAAAACAGGCATCGCGGAGCTGGATCATCTGTTTTGATGAAACGGTCAAGGAATTTGACTTCATCAAGAACGAGGATGAGCTTTGTATATATAAGAAGATTATAGGACGAGCTGTCGTTATCCTAGTCTTGTACGTGGACGGTATTCTTTTGATAGGAAACGATATTCTTATGCTACAATCGGTCAAGTTGTTCTTGTCACAAAGGTTCTCCATGAAGGACCTGGGTGATGCCTCGTACATTCTAAGGATTAAGATCTACAGAGATAGATCTAAGAGATTATTGGGACTTTCGCATTCCAGGTACATAGAGCCATACTAAAGAGATTTAGTATAGAAGATTCCAAGCGCGGTAACATACCCGCACTGCACGGAATCATCCTCTCCGAAGAGATGTCTCCCAAGACTGATGAGGAGAAGGTTCACATGAGCATTATACCCTACGCTTCGGTGGTAGGATCTATAATGTATGCGATGCTGTATACTAGACTAGATGCAGCATACGTGCTTAGCATAGTGAGCCGGTATCAGTCAAACCCGGGTGAGAATTATTGGACGGCTGTGAAGAACATTCTCAAGTAGGTGAGAAGAACGAAGGAGATGTTCTTAGTATATGGTAATGGAGATATTAAGGTCAAGTCCTTTATCGATTCCAGCTTTCAGAGTGACAAGGATGACAATAAGTCTGTCTTGGGTTTTGTGTTTACCCTCAACGGAGGGGCGGTGTATTGGAGGAGCTCTAAACAGGACACCGTCGCAGACTCGACGATGGAGGCTGAATATATTGTTGCGAACGATACCACAAAAGAAGCAGTCTGGATGAAGAAATTCATTACTGAACTTTAGGTAGTTCTGTCCATTGTTGATCCGATACTTTTGTATTGCGATAACAATGGGGCTATAGCTTTAGCGAAGGAACCACGGTCCCATCAGAAATCTAGACACATCTTAAGGCGGTATCACCTAATCAGGGAGATCATAGATCGCCAGGAGATCGAGGTCCGGAGAGTGAATACAAAAGACAACACGGCAGATCCATTTACAAAGGCCCCCCCCTCAAGCGCAGTTCGAGCGATTTTTTAAGATGTTGGGTATGTGGTACGCCAACAGCTGGCCGTAAAGAAGACGTTGGGTATTCGGTAGCCAATTACTGGCCTTTAGTGCAAGTAGGAGATTTTTGGATATGTATGCCTTAGAGGCCATTATTGTATATGTATACATGTGGATGCTAGGGATATGTATGTACAGGACATTCTTGCTTAGTTATATAGTATATTATTTGAGTTGTCTTTATCAGGATATGTGTATTTGTTTCTATTGATGTTTTATCCAGCTTGCACATATTGATAAAGACATGATACAGTAGTATACTATTATGGTTTGATTTATCTTAACATGTGCATATATATTCTCGATATTACATATGGCGGTTACATGTTGATAAAACCCGTAGGATTTTGCTTGACTACCTACGTTGTGATAGCAATCATACTTGTGGGAGCAGGGTAGTCCATAAGCATATCCTTAAATGGTCCCTAGTCGCATGAGTATCGAGACTGGGCATTGATACTCCATAGTAGACTGTGTATACGTTTCTAGACCCCGACGAGGGGTGATGGTTGGTCCCGCAGCCATTGGTATAATGCACCTAAGATCGTATACAGGTGCTCACTGGGTGTGAGTACACTGGACGGACTTGCGGAGAACTTCTAGATGGTACTATACCTATTGTCAGATAGAATTTCTCAGGTGACATTTGTACAGGTTAGTCTTCGGACCTGAGATCATCATTTGTCTAGTGTGAGTTCCCGCTGTGTTTTGATCACTACCCTACCATGGCTCTACTGATTCGTGCAAATAGGTTTTGGTTGGGTACGGTCCCGAGCCACATGGAGGCAGTGAGCAATTTTTGGGGAGTTTCGTCTCTCCCGGTATTGGGAGTCGATATCGCACTGTGTTCGATTGGTCATGACCATAAGACCTTGGCTAAGGCAGTTGGGATTTACTGATAGGTTGATCAGTGGTCCTGAGCCGCATCAGCACGAATTATCGGGTTATTAGGGTCTGATGTTTACCAACCCCTAGACCCGGTCTGCGATACTCTTAAATGAAGAGACCGGACTGCACGGAGATTGTCACGAATAGGCTCAGTAAGAGTTCGAACGAGTTTTCTTGTCGGCCTTTCTTTTTGACAGGTACATGGGTAGCCGTTACATGCAGCTAGTACCGCTGACGTGCTTGTGGTTAAACCCACTGCCAGCGTACTGTTGAGTCTTTAGAGTCCCACATATAGGGTTTCCCTGTTTCGGGCGAAACGATGTAAAGACCGTATGGTTTTACGGTAGGGTTCGATCATATATGTGTACTAGATACACGGATCATAATCCGGACGAATAATACTGTTAGTTATATGTATGCCGTAGAGGCCATTACTGTACATACGATGTATATTGTAATGGATGCTTGGACATATATAGGGAGGACTTTCTTGCTCGACATGATAGTATGCTATCTGGTTGTACATTATCTTAACATGTACTCTGATTGTCTCTATGTTACGTGTTGATAAAACCCTTAGGATATGTACTTGACTACTGGGACTATGATGAGATCATACTAGTGGGGCCACGGTAGTCGACGAGTACATCCTATAACTGTTCCTAGTCAAGGGTGTATCGAGACAGGGCATCGATGCACCAGAGTAGACTAGCGTATACGCATCTTGACCCATATGATAGGCGATGGATGATCCCATATCCATCGGTGTTTGGCATCAAGGATGGTGTACAGGTGCTCAGTAAAGACTGGGTACACTAGACGGACTCGCCGAGAACTCCCAGATGGTATTATACCTCATGTCAGATGGCAGTTCTCCGGTGATACTACTACAGAGTAGTCTGTTGACCCGAGATCATCATAGAGTCTTGTGTGATTCCCACTGTGCTTGGATTTCCATCATACCACGTCCAAGAGGGCGTGCAAAAAGGTGGCTTTTGGGTACAGTCCCGAATCGCATGGAGGCAATGAGCGATAGGAGGGGATTCGTCTCTCCCGGTATAGAGAGTTGATGTTGTGCTGTGTTCGATTGGCTATAACCAGAAATCCCTGGCCAGGGTTGCTGAGATATACCGGTAAGTGTTATCAGTAGTTTCTCGAACTATTATAGACCTCATATCGACACGACTTATCGAGCTACTGGGGTCTGACGTTTACCACCCCTAGACGAGATATGCGACATATCAGACGACAAGACCGGACTGTACGGGAGTGTTACTGATTGGATTCGCGGGAGAATGTACAGGCTTGCTTGTTGATCTTCTGATCGCTCAATACCTGGGTGGCTGTTACGTTTAGCTGACCGCTTGCAGCTTGTGGGTGTTTGATATGATCATCACCTACTGTCGGCGTATTGACGATTCTTTAGAGTCCTACACAGAGGTTTCTTGACTCGGGCAAAATGGAGTAAGAGCACATATGTGATATGCGCGGGACCGAGGATAATGCGATATGAGATACCGTATTCTATTCTCGCGATATTTGATATCAGCCGGGTCATCGGATCAAGTGTTGATTCGATGAATCGGTAAATAAGATATTAGTCGGTTATATGCGATATAGCCGGATTGTCGGATCAAGTGTTGATTCAATAATTTAATGTATAATAATATATATGATATATTAAATTGCATTAACTAATATAAGCTCACTAAAACATTCTTTTTCTCGCTCGGGTAATACATTGATATATATGCGATATATGTTAATTGTATTATTTTATTTTGTTACAATAAATATTATATATGTGATATATAATATTGTAATATGATATGATTATTAATGCAACATGATTAGTGGAGATTAAACATGGTTAGGGTTTGATTTGGGTTAAGTTTTTCTAGATGATTCTAGAAGGTTTAGTTTTGTTTTGTGCAAAGATATTTTCAAGTGACTCATTCTTAACCTAACCCAAACCCTAGCCTTGGTTAATTCTCTACAAAGGTTTGGTCAACCATGGTTGCATTATTCATCATTATCTTCTTTTCATTATTCATCACAAAAAGAATTCAATGATTCATCTTCTTCTTCCTTCTTCTTTCTTTCATGGAAAAGGCTTTCAAGCTTTTTTCCAAGTGATGAAAATGAGTGAGAATAAGAAAATAAAAGAGAGAAAAAATCCTACTTCACCATCCTCATCTACCCTTGCCATTTAGATGAGGGTGTTCACATCATTTCATGAGTGAGAGCTTGTGTTAACGAAACTTCAAGGTAGATCATCTTTGTTATCGAAGATCGGAAGCAAGCTTGCACCTTTCTCTTCACGGAGCCTCTCGAGAGTCCGGAACACGATGATCGCAGCGAAGGGACCTCAATACGGAGCTTAAGAAGTAAAGGACAGGATCTACAAAGGTTGTAATCCTTCTCACTTAGTGTTAAAGTGTTTAACATGCTTGTTTTCGCCTAATCTCTAGTTTAAAGATCCGGCTTTGGGTTGTTCGGCACGGCTAAATTTTAAATCGGGCATGGTTGATGCCTCGTAGAACCTTGTGCGTGTGCCCAGCATCCCTACAGTGGTATCAGAGCCAAGCTAGAGCTTTAGGCGATGTCTAGGTGAAGTTTAAAGTCCGATAGAACCCGCATAACCCCGATTAAACCCTTCTCTGGACATTTTTTGAAATCGTGATTTTTTCAACATTAAAAATACTTTAAAAACCCAGCAGGAAATTATATGCAACACTGTGAAAAACGACAAAGTGCGCCGCCCAAAGCGCCGCGGAACCGCGGCACGAGCATGGCTTCCGCGGCGGTTCCGCAGCCATAAAGTGACGTCACACTTTTCTTTTTGCACAGTAATGTTCCTATTAAATTTCCTGATGTTTATGGGTATTTTTAATTTATATTCAAGAGTTGAGTTTTCTGGGTTGTATTGGGGACTCATTGGTTCGATCGGATAATTTAACTTCGTTTATAGTTTTTTTCGGATAATTTTAGAAACTGTTAAAAAGTTCGCACGGATATCAATAACTCACTTTTTCCCCTGTCGGAAAATTTTCAAAAGTTGGATTTTTTCTCGAGTTTGAAAGTTTCCAAAAGTCGTGCAAGTAACGCGGTGGACCCTCTAGAAGACAACAAAGCTTAACTCGATTATGTGACCTTCTTGAACTGCCTCTAAACCTTAGGGTTTGTGGCAGTACGGCGTGCCACATGTAAGGCGTTGGCTTGACCCTTCTACGGCTGGACCATCGGTACTGTGGCATGTGATGGATATTTTTGAACTCCGCTCAAGTGTTGAGCTATTTGGGAAATTTTGGGTGTTTGATTATTCGATCGGAAAGTTTAACACTGTCTTTTCATCTGGAATGTGATACAATATTTGGAATCCACAGGTAGTTATGAGATAACTAATTTGAATATTATAAACATAGCAGTTTAGTCTCAATTGATCGGTTGCCACGGAATTTTGATGTGATCAAAAGTCCGTTGCAATCACGTAGCGTACGCGGATACTCGCCGGTAAACTTAATAGATAGCCACGCCCCATAGCCCCGACAAAGTGACTGTAGGAGAACCCCGTCGCTAAAAGCATCCATTCGGGTGCTCACGGCAGCGGTGTTCCGCCTTAGTGCACTTCGTCGACGGCATCCGGGGGTGCGGCCGTCTACTAAAGTTTGCGACGAGCATTCGATCAGGATGTCGGGAATCTTGTTGAATTGTCCGACTTGATATTGAAAAGAGTTTTCAATAATGAGACTAAAATGCGGGGTTTATAATTGTTAGGCATGCGATGTCTAAGGAGGTTGCGGATTCCAACTGTTGTAGTTTTACACTTTCTTTTCTGTGACCGTAAGCGTAATATGTGGTGTATCGCCGGCTTCGTTGCTATACATCAACGACAATCGGGATACGCATACTTGCTTACGTTGATGATATGAAATATTATGTGTTGCTGTGATATGTTATATTGGATCGTCGTGTTCTGAATAGCTGTGGGTTTTATGTGAGATGAGAGTTTTTCTTTTTCATTCATGTAAAATTCATTTGTATATAATATTTTTTTATTGGGGCACTTCCGGGCTGAGGATGATGTCACCATTGTTTATTATTTACTTTTCGGCATTAGGTAGACCCAAGGCGGGGAGCACAAGTAACCGGGTTCTAGGGTCCAGTGGGAGACCATCTCGAGGAGTCGAGACCGGGTCTCCTAACCCTAGAATTGGCAGTGTTGCTTGCCGCTCTCGTAGGGGTCTAGGGATGTGGGTTTGGCTATTCATCGCGACCGTGGAATCCGTGTTTTATACAGGCTCGTATTGAAAACACGGACATCCTTGTATATCCAATATTTCATATATGTTCTTCTGCTGCAATGTTCTGTGATGAGATCATATTACTGTCTGAGACGAATGTTTATATTATATATATGAGATATATGTTATATTGCAGATTTCCTTTCAAATGTGATGCTTGTGAAGCATATTAAAATGGGACTTCATTAATGAGATTAATGAAATAAAAGAAATCTAAAGATGTTGTAGAAACTTGTTTAAAAACTGGTAGCTCTAGTTTTTACTTTGCATAGCGGTGTTCCTTGTATAACATCCAGCACCTTATTCGATAAGGAAAGAGCCGAGATCCCTTCACCGGGAGTGACCTCTTTAGTGAAACTAGCAGATGCTACAAACTCGGTTTGTCTTTTGATTGCTTCTATAGTTCTTGCTTTGCACAGCGGTATATATGATATACCCAGCACCTTATTCGATGAGGAAAGGGCCGACGATCCCTTCACCGGGAGTGACCCCTTTAGCAAAACTAGAAAAGCCTCAAAAACACTCCATTTAAAATTCACTCGATTCTACAACGATATCAAGTTCATTACGCAAAGGGTTTTCTTAAAAACCTGTCGTAGCCCACCGTCATTTCAGATAAGTCCTACTTAGTATTCGTGCTACGTTTGTTGGTCTGCGTCAACGCGTAGTGTGCGGTAGCTAACTAGTGTTTATCTGTTTATGCATATGATGCAGATTGGATTAGGGTAGTCGTGCGACTTTGTTGGCCTACGTCAAGGGTCGTGCGGGTGGGTTTAATTCAATCAAGAAATGACGGGTTGAACTTGACTAGCGCACTGTGGTTTGTTGGCCTGCGTCAAGGTCATGGGACGCTAGGGGTAAAATATTGTCGGGAATTTCAAGTGTTGAAATTTGCAACGAGATTGCATACCTTCTATGGGATAGTTGGATCCCGATACCCGCTGCGAGTAAGAGTTACTCCTGGGAGAGTTTTACACATTACAATTAGCCGATCAAGTAGGTGTCTAGAAAGGTGTTAACGGGGTTACGCCCCTGGGAAAACGAGGTTTACTTTAATTAGGTTCGTGCGAAAGCACGGGGGACCTCCCTCAAAGTACCGACACTGGCCTGGCTGAAAGATTGGCGAACTTGTAGGGTGTAATTAATCCCGGCTAGTCTTTCCTTTTCAGGTTTGAAGGAAGATTTGACTAAAACAGTGGGAGACATCCTGATTATATAAATTGATAACCAATCTAATCTTGTAAAAGCGCACGCTGAGTGTTTTCTTCTCTCTCTTTCCAGGTAGCGAGCATATCATGCCTTAATCAAGATAATAAAACGGATATATTGACCGAACCCGCTTGTTATACTGAGCTGGGGAACGTTGGTCCCGCTCCAACTTATAATTGTTATAAGACAGAGCAGGAAATTGGGAAATACCAGATTTCCCGTGCCGCCCAAACGAAGAAAGTGTATGTCTATGCATCTTCTTCGGGTGTGTTCATTACAAAGAACTGTTTCTCAGTATCCTTCACGTCCTGGGTATGAGATACCGGATCAGGATCCCATATATGTAATTTGTTACATGGGCTACAGATAGGTAGAGAACTGAGAACGGGTGATAAGTTTCATGAGATAGAAACGGTGCAAGTGTTGCAGCCAAGTCTGTTGGTCACTATCACCCTGTATTAGCAGAATACATTGATTCTGAATGAATGTTATTAGATACCGAACCTGAAATACAACATCATATCAGTCTCTTTATTAGTAAAGAAGGATATAATTTTGTATTGTTGGATAATGTTTTGAACATTTCCTATATCAAGAGTTGATCGGTTCAGGCACGTTATCTAAAAGCATAGACGTTCTAAATCAAACTACAGTTCTTAGTATACAGAATACACACAAGAGGAAGAGTTCAGAAATGAACGAATCCTTCTTGAGGTATTGTAGACTAGGTCATATCAATGCGACCCGACTAGCTAAGTTACATATAGATGCATATTTAAATTAGTTTGAAATTACATCTTGTGAAACTTGCCGGTCATGTCACAGAGATAAGATGACCACAGTTCCGTTTATTGGAAACAGAGAAAGAGTTAGTGAACTCTTGGGATTGATACATGTTGATGTATGATAGTCCCATGTCTACACATACCATGACCGGTTCTTTGTACTTCATTACATTCTCTGATGATCTCTCAAGATTCAGACATATGTTCCTATTGAAACACAAGGCCGAAGTTTTTGAGATATTCACAGAATATAAGTTAGAAGTAGAGAACCAAAAACGGGTATAAGTATTATGTCCTTTGATGAGATCAAGGAGGAGAATACTTGAGCACGGAGATCCTGGACTATTCTAAAGGAGAATGAGATGCTCTCTCAACATTACTCCTCCGTATATACCATAGCACGATGGTATATCGGGGCGGAGCAATTGCACCCTATTAGATATGGTGCGCTCTATGATGATTACTACTGAGTTTCCTATTTCCTTTTGGGGGTTATGCACTTGAGAAGCTGCATACCTATTGAATAGGGTTCAAATCAAATCAGTTGCCTACCACTTCATATGTGATATGGAAAGGGAAGAGCCCATATCTTAAGTTTGTTAAGATTTGGGGTTGTCCGGCCTATGTCTAAAAGCAAAATCCGGACAAGCTCGAGGTAAGGTCTGTCGTGTAGAACTGGAAAGGTTCCAGCTATGCAAACTGCAGCTGATGATTTGGTAAACCCGAAGGATTCAATAGTTTCCAACGAACATCAACCTCTTTGCCGATCTAGTAGGGTTCCTCACCCACCTGAGAGATACTTCGGTTTCTCTATGACAGTGGGAGCGAGGATTGCATCATGAGATGATGACCCAACTAGTTTCGAGCAGGCCATCAGGAGTGGGACTCTGTAAGAATGGCTGGATGCTTATCGATCTGAGATGAAATCCTTATACACCAACAAAGTATGGACTTTGGTTGCTCTATCTGAAGGGTTAAATCCCTATCAGGAGCAAGTATATCTTGAGAAGATTACTAGGTGTACATGGAAAAGTTAAGACTTTCAAAGCTATGCTTAAGTCCATCCAGATCCTACTTGCCACGGCTACATACCATGACTACAATATCTGGCGGTTGGGTGTCATGACTGCTTTTCTAAATGATGATTTGGAAGAGAGCGTCTAAAAGTACACAACCAGAGGGCTTCGTAGACAGTGGGAGCAGCGGAAACGTGTGCAAGATGATTTATGTGATAAATCAGGCATCGCGGAGTTGGAACATCTGTTTTGATGTGGTAGTCAAAGAGTTTGATTTCATCAAAATGGTAGATGAACCTTGTATATACAAAAAGGTAGTAGAGAGTATGGTGGTGATCCTCGTAGAGTACATGGATGACATACTCTTGATAGGAAAGGAGTTTCCTATGCTACGCTCGGTCAATCTCCGCTTATCACAAGGATTCTCCGTATAGGATCAAGGTGATACCTCCTAAATCCTGGGTTTTGGATCTATGAGATAGATCTAATTGGATGTTAGGATTCTCACTAGTTGTAGTGAGATGGTATCAATCGATCCTGGGGAGAATCACTGAAAAGGTTCCAGGGTGATAAGGACGACTGAATGTCAGTCGCAGGCATTGTCTTTAGCCTCAGTGGAGGGACGGTATGTTGGAAGAGTTCCAAGCTAGATACCGTGACATACTAGACGATTAAAGGCAAGATACATCATTAACAAGGATGCTACCAAAGAGGCAGTCTGGATATATATAAGTTCATGAGATGAACTTCGTTCCTACCATTGTGTGACAATGGAGTTGTGGCTTATGCCAAGGAACTACCGTCCGTTCAGAAATCCAGATATAATTCTTAGACAGTATCACCTGATCATGGAGATGGTTGATCTCCAGGGAGATCGAGGTTAGGAGAGTAGACACAGAGGACAACACCGCGGATCCACTCACGAAGGCTTTTTTTCCCAGTAGAGACTTTTATGGGATGGTTGAGTATGAGATACTTCAACCACAGTTAATTGTTGGGTATGCGATACCACAACAGATGGCCCTAGTGCAAGTGGGAGATTGTTAGTTATATGTATGCTCTAGAGGCCATTACTGTACATACGATGTATATTGTAATGGATGCTTGGACATATATAGGGAGGACTTTCTTGCTCGACATGATAGTATGCTATCTGGTTGTACTTTATCTTAACATGTACTCTGATTGTCTCTATGTTACGTGTTGATAAAACCCTTAGGATATGTACTCGACTACTGGGACTATGATGAGATCATACTAGTGGGGCCACGGTAGTCGACGAGTACATCTTATAACTGTTCCTAGTCAAGGGTGTATCGAGACAGGGCATCGATGCACCAGAGTAGACTAGCGTATACGCATATTGACCCATATGATGGGCGATGGATGATCCCATATCCATCGGTGTTTTACATCAAGGATGGTGTACGGGTGCTCAATAAAGACTGGGTACACTGGACGGACTCGCCGAGAACTCCCAGATGGTATTATACCTCACGTCGGATGGCAGTTCTCCGGTGACACTGGTACAGAGTAGTCTATTGACCCGAGATCGTCATAGAGTCTTGTGTGATTCCCACTGTGCATTGATTTCCATCATACCAGGTCCAAGAGGGCGTGCAAAAAGGTGGCTTTTGGGTACAGTCCCGAACCACATGGAGGCAATGAGCGATAGGAGGAGATTCGTCTCTCCCGGTATAGGGAGTTGATGTTGTGCTGTGTTCGATTGGGTATAACCGGAAATCCCTGGCCAGGGTTGCTGAGATTTACTAGTAAGTGTTATCATTAGTTTCTCAAACTGTTATAGACCTCATATCGACACGACTTATCGAGCTACTGGGGTCTGACGTTTACCACCCCTAGGCGAGATATGCGACATATCAGACGACGAGACCGGACTGTACGGGAGTGTTACTGATTGGATTCGTAAGAGAATGTACAGACTTGCTTGTTGATCTTCTGATCGCTCAATACCTGGGTGGCTGTTACGTTTAGCTGACCGCTTGCAGCTTGTGGGTGTTTGATATGATCATCATCTACTGCCAGCGTATTGACGATTCTTTAGAGTCCTACACAGAGGTTTCTTGACTCAGGCAAAACGGAGTAGGAGCACATATGTGATATGCGCGGGACCGAGGATAATGCGATATGAGATACCGTATTCTATTCTCGCGATATTTGATATCAGCCGGGTCATCGGATCAAGTGTTGATTCGATGAATCGCTAAATGAGATATTAGTCGGTTATATGCGATATAGCCGGATTGTCGGATCAAGTGTTGATTCGATAATTTAATGTATAATAATATATATGATATATTAAATTGCATTAACTAATATAAGCTCACTAAAACATTCTTTTTCTCGCTCGGGTAATACATTGATATATATGCGATATATGTTAATTGTCTTATTTTATTTTGTTACAATAAATATTATATATGTGATATATAATATTGTAACATGATATGATTATTAATGCAACATGATTAGTGTTGATTAAACATGGTTAGGGTTTGATTTGGGTTAAGTTTTTCTAGACGATTCTAGAAGGTTTTGTTTTGTTTTGTGCAAAGATATTTTCTAGTGACTCATTCTTAACCTAACCCAAACCCTAGCCTTGGTTAATTCTCTACAAAGGTTTGGTCAACCATGGTTGCATTATTCATCATTATCTTCTTTTCATTATTCATCACAAAAAGAATTCAATGATTCATCTTCTTCTTCCTTCTTCTTTCTTTCATGGAAAAAGCTTTCTAGTTTTTTTCCAAGTGATGAAAA
This sequence comes from Agapanthus africanus, assembly GCA_030015575.1. Classification (NCBI taxonomy): domain Eukaryota; kingdom Viridiplantae; phylum Streptophyta; class Magnoliopsida; order Asparagales; family Amaryllidaceae; genus Agapanthus; species Agapanthus africanus. The sequence goes on from JASDDO010000018.1 coordinate 406,960,332, forward strand.
TGAGTGAGAATAAGAAAATAAAAGAGAGCAAAAATTCTACTTCACCATCCTCATCTACCCTTGCCATTTAGATGAGGGTGTTCACATCATTTCATGAGTGAGAGCTTGTGTTAACGAAACTTCAAGGTAGATCATCTTTGTTATCGAAGATCGGAAGCAAGCTTGCACATTTCTCTTCACGGAGCCTCTCGAGAGTCCGGAACACTATGATCGCAGCGAAGGGACCTCAACATGGAGCTTAAGAAGTGAAGGACCAGATCTACAAAGGTTGTAATCCCTCTCACTTAGTGTTAAAGTGTTTAACATACTTGTTTTCGCCTAATCTCTAGTTTAAAGATCCGGCTTTGGGTTGTTCGGCACGGCTAAATTTTAAATCGGGCATGGTTGATGCCTCGTAGATCCTTGTGCGTGTGCCCAGCATCCCTACAAATACTAGCGGGCTTTGGTTGAAGCCGGATCCTAGTATTATATTCTTGGATTATTTTCGTCTCTTAGTATTCGTATTTTTCGGAATACGGATACGGGTATGTATATACGGTGAGGGGTATTCTTGTAATTGTGCAAGATTCTTCTAGAAGAAGACACCTCATTTTAGTTTTTATCATTTTGATTAAATGATTAATGAGGTGGAGGTATGAGGTGTTCATTTGTAATAAATGAAGCATGGCTACTTGGTGACTCATGTAGTGACTCATGGTTTATTATTTGGGTATGCTTGATATTTTGTGTTGTGAATTATTGGTTTGCATTATTAGTTCACAACACTTAGCTATTCTTCATTCATTCTTTCTACAACACTCTCATCTCCTCAAGCTTCATCATCTTCTATCTCAAAACCCTAAAAGTCTCATGTGTTGAGAAACCTAGGGTTAGTGAGACAAATCAATCCATCATTACTCTCTACATCATCTAGGCTACTTAGATTAGCATACTAAGTATCCTAGTTATCTTAATTTGGAGGTAGGAGCTCAAAGTACACACTCTCGGGTGGATCATCTTTGACGCGAGGAGACCGTCGATCAAGCGCGATCCGTACGTCCTTTGAGGAGCTAAAGGGGAGGAGTGAACACCCGAAGGACTTGTTTCTTTAGGTATAAATTTCTATCATAGTAGATAAAATCCTTTAGCTTGCTAGTTAGGTTTATGGTAGATCCGGTGGTAGGGTAGTGATCAAAGCACAGTGGGAACTCACACGAGACAAATGACGATCTCAGGTCCGAAGACTAACATGTACACATGTCACCTGAGAACTTCCATCTGATGATAGGTATAGTACCATCTGGAAGTTCTCGGCGAATCCGTCCAGTGTACTCACACCCAGTGAGCACCTATATACGATCTTAGTTGCATCAGACCAATGGCCGCGGGACCAACCTGTTAGTTATATGTATGCCCTAGAGGCCATTACTGTACATTGGATGTATATTGTAGTGGATGCTGGGATATATATAGGGAGGACTTTCTTGCTCGACATGATAGTATGCTATCTGGTTGCTCTTTACCTTAACGTGTATACTGATTGTCTCTCTATTACATGTTGGTAAAGCCCTTAGGATGTGTACTTGACTACCTGGACTATGATGCGGATCATACTAGTGGGGACATGGTAGTCCGTAAGTACATCCTTCAAAGTCCCTAGTCGTGGGTGTATCGAGACGGGGCATCGATATACCAGTGTAGACTAGCGTATACCTTCTCGACCCATACAGATGGGCGATGGATGATCCCATATCCATCGGTGTTTGAAATCAGAGATGATATACGGGTGCTCAGTAGAGACTGGGTACACTGGACGGACTCGCCGAGAACTCCCAGATGGTATTATACCTCACGTCAGATGGCAGTTCTCTGGTGACACTGGTACAGAGTAGTCTGTTGACCCGAGATCGTCATAGAGTCTTGTGTGGTTCCCACTGTGCTTTGATTTCCATCTTACCACGTCCAAGAGGGCATGCAAAACGGTGGTTTTTGGGTACAGTCCCGAGTCACATGGAGGCAATGAGCGATAGGAGGGGATTCGTCTCTCCCGGTATAGGGGGTTGATGTTGCGCTGTGTTCGATTGGATATAACAGGAAATCCCTGGCCAGGGTTGCTGAAATTTACTGGTAAGTGTTACCAGTAGTTTCTCGAACAGTTATAGACCTCATATCGACACGACTTATCGAGCTATTGGGGTCTGACGTTTACCACCCCTAGGCGAGATATGCGACAGATCAGACGATCAGACCGGACTGTACGGTAGTGTTACTGGTTGGATTCACTGGAGTGTGAGCGGGCTTGCTCGTCGATCTTCAGATCGCTCAATACCCGGGTGGCCGTTACGTTTAGCAGACCGCTTGCGGCTTGTGGGTGTTTGATATGATCATCATCTGCTGCCGGCGTATTGACGAGTCTTTAGAGTCCTACACAGAGGTTTCCTGGCTCAAGCGAAACGAAATAGGAGCGCATATGAGATATGTGCGGGACCGAGAATAATGCGTGTATGTGATACCGTATTTCATTCTCGCGATCAATGTGTCGGATGGTTGTATGCAATATAACCTAGTTATCGATTCAAGCGTTGAATCGATAAGCCGATACATTGAATACTAGTCGGTTGTGTGCGACATGACCGGATCATTGAATCAAGTGTTGATTTAATGATTTAATGCATAATCATATATTTGATATATTACTTTTCATTAACTAGTATTGGTTCACTTTAAATGGATTTTCTCACTTGGATTGTGCACATTGTATATGTGATATACATTTGTACATTTGATTGTATCATGTTTGATGATACATGATAGTTTGGTGTATGGATTAAACCATGGTTGGTCAATGGTTAGGGTTTCTTTTGCTTCATTTATTCATTTATTTATCCATTTTGTTTATTTTAGCAAAAGAAAATAATGAAGAGATAATGGTGGCTTTCTTTGTTTGTTTATGAACCTTCATGAAGGTTTGACCTAAGTAACCATTTTGTCTTCATGTCTTAACCCAACCATTCACTAACCCTTGTTAATTCTCTACACCTAACTATGGTTTGATTATGATAAGGATGATTATTCTTTTCTATTCTTGAATTCTCATCATAACTTATCATCTTCTTCCTCTTCTTCTTCTTCATGAAGAAACCTTACTTCATCAATGGTGGATTGATAAAACAAGTGAGAAATCCAATTCTAAAGTCTACCCACTTCCTATTTCTTCATCCTCTACCTCTTGCCAAGTAGTAGAGTGTGTTCTCTTCACAAGTTTTTGGACTTTGTAAAGTTGGAGCTTGATCTAGCGATGCCTCGACGTAGATCATCTTCGGCATCGTCGTCGATGACCTAGCCCGTCCATTCTTCGATGAAGCCGACGCTAGAGCCCGGGGTTCGACTTGGACAGCGAGGAGACCTCATTGCGGAGCTATGGAGGTGGAGCACCGGATCTACAAAGGTTGTATTTCCGTTATCTTATAGTTTAGTTGTAAACTAGTTCTTTTATCGCCTAGAAATCTAGCCAACGATCCGTATTAGGGTTTCTCGGCACCTCTAATTTTTAAAATTGGCATGGTTGATGCCTTGTGAGACCTCATTAGCGTGCCTAGGAACCCTACAGTGGTATCAGAGCCTAGCTAGAGCCTTAGGCGAAGTCCAGACGGAGTTTGAATTCCGAACGAACCCGAAACCCCAATACAAATTGCTCTCTGTACTTTTTCAGAAAACGTGGTTTTTTCCAGATTAAAAATTACCAAAAAATTCAGCAGGTAATTGCATGAGTTACTGTGAAGCACGTGATAATAACTCGACTACAGAGGCGCGGAACCGCGGCCCCCACCATGGGATTCGCGGCGGTTCCGCGGCCACTGTGTTGAGTTAGACCACGTGGCTTGCACAGTAATTCATGTTTTGTAATGCTGAGTCTTCTGGAAATTTTTAGTATTCATTCAAGAGTTGAATTTTCTGGGGTAGTGTTGGGACTTCGTATATTTGATCGGAGTATCAAATTTTGTCGGTGTGGCTTTCCGGATAAATTTTAGAATATGTTAAAAAGTTCGACCGGATATAAATACCCAATTTTTCACCTGTCGGGAAATTTCCAAGTGTTGGATTTTTCCGTAGTTTAACGACGTTCTAAGTAGTGCAAGTAACGCGATGGACCCTCTAGAAGACAACAAACCTTAACTCGATTATGTGACCGTCTTGAACTGCCCTTTGAACCTTCGGGTTTGGGGCAGTACGGCGTGCCACATGTGAGGCGTTGGCTTGACCCTTCTACGGCTGGACCGTTGGTACTGAGGCACGAACTGAATGTTGTTAGACTTATTTCATGTGTTGAGCTGTACCGGGAAAACTTGGGTGTTCGATTGTTCGATCGGAAAGTCTAACATTTTCTAATTATCTGGAATGTGATACAATAATTAGAATTCACAAAGAGTTATGAGATAACTGAATGAATGTTATAAACATAGCACTTTAGTCTCACTTGATCGGTTGCCACGGAATTTTGATGTGATCAAAAGTCCGTCGCAATCACGTAGCGTACGCGGATACTCGCCGGGTAAACTTAATAGACAGCCTCACCCCATAGCCCCGACCAAGTGACTGTAGGAGAACCCTGTCGCCGAAAGCATCCGTTCGGGTGCTCGCGGTAGCGGTGTTCCGCCTTGGTGCACTTCGTCGACGGTATCGGGGGTGCGGCCGTCTACTGAAGTTTGCGACGAGCATTCGATCAGGATGTCGGGAATCCTGTTGAATTGCCCGACTTGGTATTGAAAAGTGTTTTCGATTTTGAGACTAAAATGCGGGGTTTATAATTGTTAGGCATGCGATGTCTAAAGAATTCATTTGGTCAGGCATGCGATGTCTGAGGTGGTTGCGGATTCCAACTGTTGTAGTTTTACACTTTCTTTTCTGTGACCGTAAGTGTAATATGTGATATCGCCGGTTTCGTTGCTATATGTCAACGACAATTGGAATGCGCATATTTACTTACGTTGATGACATGTGATGTTATGTGTTGCTGGATATGTTATATTGGATCGTCGTGTTTGAATAGCCGGGGGTTTTTATGTGAGATGAGTGTTTTTCATTTTCATTCATGTAAAAACTTGTATGTAATATTCTTTTATTGGGGCACTTCCAGGTTGCGGAAGATGTCACCGTTTGTATATTATTTACTTTTCCGCACTAGGATAGACCCAAGGAGGAGGGCACAAGTAACCGGGTTCTGGAGTCCAGTGGGAGACCAACTCGAGGAGTCGAGTCCGGGTCTCCTAACTCCAGAATTGGTAGGGTTGCTTGCCGCTCTCGTAGGGGTCTAGGGGTGTGGGTTTGGCTATTCATCGCGACCGTGGAATCCGTGTTTTATACTGGCTCGTATTGAAAACACGGACGTCCTAGTATATCCAATATTTCATATGTTTCTTCTGCTGCGATATCTGTGATGTGATCATGTGATGTTCTGTGATAGATACTGTATATAATATATATGATATATTATATAGATGTTACTTATGTTTTACACCCGCGCTAGCCCTGCCCCGCTCTGCCGTTAGTTACCTAACCTAACGGTGCACGAGGGGACATCGAGGCGAATGCGGATGGCATAAGTGTACGTCGTATTTATCTGTGATGTTTAGGTACTTAAATGATGGGACTTCATTAATGTGATTAATGAAATAAAAGAAACCTAAGATGTTGTAGAATCGAATTTCAAAATAAGAAAGGTAGATACAGTTCTTGCTTTGCACAGAGGTATATGTGATATATCCTGCACCTTATTCGATGAGGAAAGGACCGAGATCCCTTCACCGGGAGTGACTCCTTTAGCAATAACTGGCAGATGCTACACACTCGGTTTGTCTTTTGATTGCTTTTAAGTGTTTTTGCTTTGCACAGTGATATATATGATATATCCCGCACCTCATTCGACGAGGAAAGGACCGACGATCCCTTCACCGGGAGTGACTCCTTTAGCAAAACTAGAAAAGCCTCAAAGACACTCCATTTTAAAATCATTTGATTCTACAACGATATCAAGTTCATTACGCAATAGGTTTTCAGAAAAACCTGTCGTAGCCCTCCGTCATTTCAGATAAGTACTGGTTAGTATTCGTGCTACGTTTGTTGACTATGTTAAGGCGTAGTGTGCGGTAGCTAATTAGTGCTTATCTGCATAAGCATATGATGTGATTGGATTAGGGTAGTCGTGCGACTTTGTTGACTATGTTAAGGGTCGTGCGGGTGGGTTTAATTCAATCGGGAAATGACGGGTTGAACTTGACTAGCACTTATGATTTGTTGACTATGTTAAGGTCATATAGCTGCTAGGGGCAAAATACTATCGGGAATTTCAAGTGTTGAAATTTGCAATGAGATTGCATACTTTCTATGAGATAGTTGGATCCCGATACCCGCTGCGAGTAAGAGTTACTCCTGGGAGAGTTTTACATATTACAATTAGCCGATCAAGTAGGTGACTAGAAAGGTGTTAACGAGGTTACGCCTCTGGGAAAACGAGGTTTACATTAATTAGGTTCGTGCGAAAGCACGGGGGACCTCCCTCAAAGTACCGACACTGGCCTGGCTGAAAGATTGGCGAACTTGTAGTGTGTAATTAATCCCGTCTAGTCTTTCCTTTTAGGGTTTGAAGGAAGATTTGATAAAAAGCAGTGGGAGCCATCCTGATTAGATAAAATAATAACCAATCTATTCTTGCAAGAGCGCACGCTGAGTGTTTTCTTCTCTCTCTCTCCAGGTAGCGACCATATCACGCCTTAATCAAGATAATAAAACGGATTATTGACCGAACCCGCTTGTTATACTGAGCTGGGGAACGTTGGTCCCGCTCCAACTTATAATTGTTATAAGACAGAGCAGGAAATTGGGGATTACCAGAATTCCCGTGCCGCCCAAACGAAGAGAGTGCATGCTGATGCATCATCTTCGGGTGTGTTCATTACAGAGAACTGTTTCTCAGTATCCTCTACGTCCTGGGTATGTGATACCAGATCAGGATCCCAGATATGTAATCTGTTACATAGGGCTACAGATAGGTAGAGAACTGAGAACGGGTGATAAGTTTCATGAGGCAGAAAACGGGGCAAGAGTTGCAGCCAAGTCTGTTGGTCACTGTCACCCTGTATTATCAGTACATTGATTCTGAACAAATGCTATTAGATACCGAACCTGATATACAAAATCATATCAGTCTCTTTATCAGTAAAGAAATGATAAAATTTTATATAGTTGGATAATGTTTTGAACATTTCCTATATCAAAAGTTGATCGGTTCAGGCACGTTATCTAAAAGCATTGATGTTCTAAATCAAACTACAGTTCTTTAATATACGGAACACACACAAGAGGAAGAGTTCAGAAATGAACGAATCCTTCTTGAGGTATTGTAGACTAGGTCATATCAATGCGACCCGACTAGCTGAAGTTACATAAAGATGCATATTTAAATGAGTTTGAATTTACATCTTGTGAAACTCGCCAGTCATGTCACAAAGATAAGATGACCACAGCTCCGTTTACTGGAAACAGAGAAAGAGTTAGTAAACTCTTGGGATGATACATGTTGATGTATGTAAGGTCCCCTGTCTACACATGCCAAGACCAGTTCTTTGTACTTCATTACATTCTCTGATGATCTTTCGAGATTCAGACCTATGTTCCTGTTGAAACACAAGTCCGAACCTTTTGAGATATTCACAGAATATAAGTTAGAAGTAGAGAACCAAATACGGGTAAAAGTATTATGTCCTTTGATGAGATCGAGGAGGAGAATACTTGAGCACGGAAATCCTGGTCTATTCTAAAGGAGAATGAGATTCTCTCTCAGCATTACTCCTCCGTATACACCATAGTACGATGGAATGTCGGGGCGGAGCAGATACACCCTATATGATAAGGTGTGCTCTATGATGAGTACTACTGAGTTACCTGTTTCCTTTTTGGGAGTTATGCACTTGAGAAGCTGCATACCTATTGAATAGGGTTCAAATCAAATCTGTTGCCTACCGCTCCATATAAGATATGGTATGGTAAGAGCCCATGTCTTAAGCTAGTTAAGATTTGGGGTTGTCCGGCCTATGTCTAAAAGCAAAATACCGGACAAGCTCGAGGCAAGGTCTGTTATGTACAACTCGAAAGGTTCCAGCTATGCAAACTACAGCAGATGATTTGGTAGAACCGAAGGATTCAATAGAAACCAACGAACCTCAGCCTCTCCGCCGATCTAGTAGGGTTCCTCACCGACCTGAGAGATACTTCGGTTTCTCTATGACAGTGGGAGCGAGGACTGCATCATGAGATGATGACCCAACTAGTTTCGAGCTGGCCATCTAGAGTAAGACTCTGTAAGAATGGCTGGATGTTTATCGATCTGAGATGGGATCCTTATACACCAACAAAGTATGGACTTTGATTGCTATATCTGAAGGGTTAAATCCCCATCAGGAGCAAGTATATCTTGAGAAGATTACTTGGTGTAAATGGAAAGGTTGAGACTTTCAAAGCTAGACTTGTTAAAGCTTTTCATCATCGACCAGGCGTGGATTGTGATGAAACATTTTCAAGTGTCTGTGCTTATGTCCATCCAGATCCTACTTACCACGGCTACATACCATGACTACGATATCTGGTGGTTGGGTGTCATGACTGCTTTTCTAAATGATATTTTAGAAGAGAGCGTCTATAAGTACACAGCCAGAGGGCTTCGTAGACAGTGGGAGCAGCGGAAACGTGTGCAAGATGTTTTATATGATAAAGCAGGCATCGCGGAGTTGGAACATCTGTTTTGATGTAGTAGTCAAAGAGTTTGACATCATCAAAATGGTAGATGAACCTTGTATAAACAAAAAGGTAGTAGGAAGTATGGTGGTGATCCTCGTAGAGTACGTGGATGACATACTCTTGATAAGAAAGGAGTTTCTTATGCTACGCTCGATCAATCTCCGCTTATCACAATGATTCTCCATATAGGATCAAAGTGATACCTACTAAATCCTAGGTTTTGGATCTATGAGATAGATCTAAATGGATGTTAGGATTCTCACTAGTTGTAGTGAGAAGGTATCTATCGACCCTGGGGAGAATCACTGGAAGTGTTCCAGGGTGATAAAGACGACTGAATGTCAGTCACAGGCATTGTCTTTACCCTAAGCAAAAGGACGGTATGTTGGAAGAGTTCCAAGCTAGATACCGTGACATACTAGACGATAAAGGCAGGATAGATCGCTACTTAAGATGCTACCAAAGAGGCTGTTTGGGTGTATATTGGTTCATGAGATGAACTATGTTCCTCCCATTGTGTGATAATGGAGTTGTGGCTTATGCCAAGGAACGTCCGTCCCATCAGTGATCCAGACATATTCTAAGGCAGTGTCACCTGATCATGGAGATGGTTGATCTCCAGGGAGATCGAGGTTAGGAGAGTAGACTCAGAGGACAACACAGCGGATCCACTCACAAAGGCCTGTTCCCAGAGAGAGACTTTTTATGGGATGGTTGAGTATGAGATACTACAACCACTGCTACAGATGGCCCTAGTGCAAGTGGGAGATTGTTAGTTATATGTATGCCCTAGAGGCCATTACTGTACATTGGATGTATATTGTAGTGGATGCTGGGACATATATAGGGAGGACTTTCTTGCTCGACATGATAGTATGCTATCTGGTTGCTCTTTACCTTAACGTGTATACTGATTGTCTCTCTATTACATGTTGGTAAAGCCCTTAGGATGTGTACTTGACTACCTGGACTATGATGCGGATCATACTAGTGGGGACATGGTAGTCCGTAAGTACATCCTTCAAAGTCCCTAGTCGTGGGTGTATCGAGACGGGGCATCGATATACCAGTGTAGACTAGCGTATACCTTCTCGACCCATACAGATGGGCGATGGATGATCCCATATCCATCGGTGTTTGACATCAGAGATGATATACGGGTGCTCAGTAGAGACTGGGTACACTGGACGGACTCGCCGAGAACTCCCAGATGGTATTATACCTCACGTCAGATGGCAGTTCTCTGGTGACACTGGTACAGAGTAGTCTGTTGACCCGAGATCGTCATAGAGTCTTGTGTGGTTCCCACTGTGCTTTGATTTCCATCTTACCACGTCCAAGAGGGCGTGCAAAACGGTGGTTTTTGGGTACAGTCCCGAGTCACATGGAGGCAATGAGCGATAGGAGGGGATTCGTCCCTCCCGGTATAGGGGGTTGATGTTGCGCTGTGTTCGATTGGCTATAACAGGAAATCCCTGGCCAGGGTTGCTGAAATTTACTGGTAAGTGTTACCAGTAGTTTCTCGAACAGTTATAGACCTCATATCGACACGACTTATCGAGCTATTGGGGTCTGACGTTTACCACCCCTAGGCGAGATATGCGACAGATCAGACGATCAGACCGGACTGTACGGTAGTGTTACTGGTTGGATTCACTGGAGTGTGAGCGGGCTTGCTCGTCGATCTTCAGATCGCTCAATACCCGGGTGGCCGTTACGTTTAGCAGACCGCTTGCGGCTTGTGGGTGTTTGATATGATCATCATCTGCTGCCGGCGTATTGACGAGTCTTTAGAGTCCTACACAGAGGTTTCCTGGCTCAAGCGAAACGAAATAGGAGCGCATATGAGATATGTGCGGGACCGAGAATAATGCGTGTATGTGATACCGTATTTCATTCTCGCGATCAATGTGTCGGATGGTTGTATGCAATATAACCTAGTTATCGATTCAAGCGTTGAATCGATAAGCCGATACATTGAATACTAGTCGGTTGTGTGCGACATGACCGGATCATTGAATCAAGTGTTGATTTAATGATTTAATGCATAATTATATATTTGATATATTACTTTGCATTAACTAGTATTGGTTCACTTTAAATGGATTTTCTCACTTGGATTGTGCACATTGTATATGTGATATACATTTGTACATTTGATTGTATCATGTTTGATGATACATGATAGTTTGGTGTATGGATTAAACCATGGTTGGTCCATGGTTAGGGTTTCTTTTGCTTCATTTATTCATTTATTTATCCATTTTGTTTATTTTAGCAAAAGAAAATAATGAAGAGATAATGGTGGCTTTCTTTGTTTGTTTATGAACCTTCATGAAGGTTTGACCTAAGTAACCATTTTGTCTTCATGTCTTAACCCAACCATTCACTAACCCTTGTTAATTCTCTACACCTAACTATGGTTTGATTATGATAAGGATGATTATTCTTTTCTATTCTTGAATTCTCATCATAACTTATCATCTTCTTCCTCTTCTTCTTCTTCATGAAGAAAGCTTACTTCATCAATGGTGGATTGATGAAACAAGTGAGAAATCCAATTCTAAAGTCTACCCGCTTCCTATTTCTTCATCCTCTACCTCTTGCCAAGTAGTAGAGTGTGTTCTCTTCACAAGTTTTTGGACTTGGTGAAGTTGGAGCTTGATCTAGCGATGCCTCGACGTAGATCATCTTCGGCATCGTCGTCGATGACCTAGCCCGTCCATTCTCCGATGAAGCCAACGCTAGAGCCCGGGGTTCGACTTGGACAGCGAGGAGACCTCATTGCGGAGCTATGGAGGTGGAGCACCGGATCTACAAAGGTTGTATTTCCGTTATCTTATAGTTTAGTTGTAAACTAGTTCTTTTATCGCCTAGAAATCTAGCCAACGATCTGTATTAGGGTTTCTCGGCACCTCTAATTTTTAAAATTGGCATGGTTGATGCCTTATGAGACCTCATTAGCGTGCCTAGTTGCCCCTCGTCAGTGTCTAGAAACGTATACACTAGTCTACTCTGGAGTATCAATGCCCAGTCTCGATACTCACGCGACTAGGGACCATTTAAGGATGTGCTTATGGACCACCCTGCTCCCATGAGTATGATCGCCATCACAACGCAGGTAGTCAAGCACGATCCTACGGGCTTTATCAACATGTAACCACCATATGTAATATCGAGTATAACATATGTACATGTTAAGATAAAGTCAAACCATAATAGTATACTAATGTATCAAGTATTTATCAATATGTGCAAGATGGATAAAACATCAATAGAAACAAATACACATATCCTGATAAAGACAACTCAAATAATATACTATATAACTGAGCAAGAATGTCCTGTACATACATATCCCCAGCATCCACATGTATACATATACAATAATGGCCTCTATGGCATACATATCCAACACTTCTTCCTTTTGCCTTACTATAATGTCATTGAGTTTCATCTCATGCGTCTTGAGCTTCCCAACAAGGTTCTCCAAAGTTAGTTAATCCAAATTGCTTGCTTCTTCAATAGCCGTAACTTTGAGTTGCCATTATTCCGTGAGAATTCTCAAGATCGTCAAGCACTTTTCCTTTTCTGTAAATTTTTTACCATAATTGAAAAGTTCAGTAATGATCTTATTAATTTTTGAATACATTAGATCGATCGTTTCATCAGTACTCATCTTGAACTGTTCGTACTCACTCATGAGACGATTGATTTTACTTTCTTTCACTTGACTCGTCCCTTCGTGAGAAGTTTCAAGAGTCTTCCAAATCTCATGTGCGGTAGTACACATTGAGAGCCGGTTGAACTTGTCTAGTGAAAAAGAGTAGTGTAATGCATTCATTACTTTAATATTCATAACTATATTTTCCGATCATTTTCACTATAAGGTCTATCCGGTGAAACGAATTTATCCTTTACAACATTTAGAATATCAAGATCAATGCATTAAAGAAAAATTCCCATCTTGATCTTCCAGAAATTGTAGTTCGTGCCATCAAAAAGTGGTGGCCGTTTTGTGGCTTGACCTTCTAGTGATCTATTGTTTTGAGTAATGTTATTATTATTAGCCATAAGATCTAAGCTTTTGGGTTTTAAGCCAAAAAGAGAGCTAACCACTTTGATACCAATTGAAAAGTGTCCTAATGGAGGGAATAGGACAAATAGCAAACAATTAAAACTTTATTGCTCAATACAATAAATGTTGCGGAAGGATAATATAAATAATAAAATTACACAAGTAATAGAATAACGGAGATCAAAAAATGCAAAGTCAGTAGGACACCGGCGATTGATAACGAAGTTCGATACCCGCGATATCTAGTCTCCGCCTAGGTCTCCTCCTAGGAACATCCATTATTCAACTCTTCTTAAGATGAAAATACCTTTACAACTGATAGACCACCTACACTTGATAATCTTTTCAATAGGCTCAGATCAAACCTTTACAACTCAGACCGATGGACAACCTCCACCGGATAATCTTTTCAACAGGCTTAGATCAAAGTTTTACAACTCACATTGATGGACAGCCACCACCGGGTAATCTGTTCAACAGAATCATATAAAATCTTTACAACTCACTTATAATACAAGTAACCCAAGCCGACTCCTAATCTTATATATGAATCAATCACAATTTTAAAACCAGAGAATTTTTAAAGCCCTTTTTTGATCTCAAAAAGATTTATAAAGAATTTAAAATGGAGATCAAGATTTTGCAAAGGAATAGAATTTAAAACCAGTTTATAAAAGCCTTTGCAAGAATTAAAACCGAAAGCTTTCGAAAAACCCAAAAGAATTTCAAACCTGCTGATAACTACGTGTTAGTTGTATGTATGCCCTAGAGGCCATTATTGTACATGATTGTATATTATAATGGATGCTTGGACATATATATAGAGGACTTTCTTACTCGACATGATAGTATGCTATCTGGTTGCTCTTTATCTTAACATGTAGACCTGTATTGTAATACTGTCTTGCTCTCACATGTTGGTAAAGCCCTTAGGATGTACTTGACTACCAGAACTATGATGCAGATCATACTAGTGGGGTCAGGGTAGTCTATAAGTTCATCCTTTAAAAGTTTCTAGTCATGGGTGTATCGAAACGGGGCATCGATATTCCAGAGTAGACTAGCGTATACGTTTCTTGACCCATTTGATAGGCGATAGATGATCCCACATCCATTGGTATTTGACATCAAAGATTGTAAACGGGTGCTCAGTGGAGACTGGGTACACTGAACAGGACTCGCCGAGAACTCCTACATGGTATTATACCTATCGTCAGATAGCGGTTCTCTGGTAACACTGGTACAAGACTCTGTAGACCCGAGATCGTCATAGAGTCTTGTGTGATTCCCACTGTGCTTTGATTTCCACCTTACCGCATTCAAGAGAGCGTACAAAACGATGGTTTTTGGGTACAATCCCGAGTCACATGGAGGCAATGAGCCATAGGAGGGGTTTCGTCTCTCCCGGTATTGGGGATTGATGTTGCGCTGTGCTCGATTGGCCATAACAGGAAGTCCCTGGCCAGGGCTGATGATTAGATTTATTGGTAAGTGTTATTAGTAGTTTCTCGACCCGTTATAAGCCTCACACCGGTATGAATTATCATGTTATTGGGGTCTGACGTTTACCAACCCCAGACTCGATATGCGACATATCAGACGAAGAGACCGGACTGTACGGTAGTGTTACTTATTGGATTTACGGGAGTATGGACAAGCTTGCTTGTTGATCATCTGATCGCTCAATACCCGGGTAGCCGTTATGTCCAGCTAGTACCGCTGACGGCTTGTGGGTGACTGATATGATCATCACCTACTGTCGGCATATTGACGAGTCTTTAGAGTCCTACATAGAGGTTTCTTAGCTTATGCGAAATGAAGTAGGGCACATATGTGATATGTGCGGGACCGAGATTGATACGTGTATGTGATACAGGATTCTAATCTCGCGATATAGGTTATATGTGATATAACCGGATTATTGAATCAAGTGTTGATTCAATAATCTGTTATATGATATTAGTCGGTTGTATGCGATACAGCCGGGTTATTAAATCAAGTGTTGATTTAATGATTTAATGTATAATTATATATTTGATATATTAACATACATTAACTAATATTAGCTCACTTAAGAAAATGTTTTCTCCAAATACATTTAAATATATATATGTGATATATATTAATGTATTTATTTTGTGTCATGCTAGATGATACATTGGACTTGGGTGTATGAGACTTATACCTAACTTAAGATAATTTGGGTGTTTAAATATTAAGGGAAAAATCAAAATTAGGTGGAAATTAGCAAGGCTTGAGATGCTTGTGGAAGCATGGATAAGTTTTGACTTAAGTCCACTAATTTTGTTTTACTCTAGATATTTATTAACCTAACCATTATCTTTAGCCATGGTTTAGTCTCTACATAACTTTATATGAGATATTTTCTCACCCATGGTTCACACTTGATCACTTCTTCATCTCATTCATTGCTCTCTAGCTCTCAAAAGTGAAGAAAAAGAAAAAGAGAAAAAAATTCTAAATTGAGCAAAATTCATACTTCACCAAGCTATACCAAACTAGCCATTTAGTATAGGTTGTTCTTCACTAGTTCATCAATTACTGAAGAGGTAGCTTGATTTATCGATTCTTCGACGTAGATCATCTTCGGTCTCGAAGATCTTTGAGCAAGCTCGTTCTTTTCGCCTAGTGGAGCCTAAGGAGAGTCCGGGAGAGCACTACTTGGAGCAAAGAGACTACTACATGAGCTTTAGAAGTGAATGACCGGTCTACAAAGGTTGTATTCCTATATCACTTAATGTAAAGTTTGTTTACATGTTATAAAAACCCTAATTCTCTAGTTAGATCCTTGGTTCGGGCTCGCTCGGCACCCTAAAATATTAAAATAGCAAACTTGATGCTTGCCAAAACTGTGTCGGGATGCTAAGCGAACCCAGCAGTGGTATCAGAGCCAAGGCTAGAGAATTAGACGATATTATTTGAATTACGTAAACGAAATAACTCCGAAATCTGGAATCCGAAACCTTAGTTTCAGTCGAATTTTTGAAGTCCTCTAAAAGTTTTTTAAACATGTGTAAAAAGCTAGTTATGATGTATCCAGAACACCAGAAAAATTTGAGGCAAAACCACAAAAATTTGGCCGGCCACATTCCTTTAAAACCGGCCTTACCTTTTTTTCTGTGGCAAAAAATCTTGAAATTTTTGTGGTGTTCTGATCTCTTGGTTTTAGGGTTTCAGGTTATGTTTGTTTTTACCAAAATTGCATGTGATGTTATCTTTCTGTAGTCGTATTTTAACAGCATTTCGAGTTTGATATTGAAATATGATACAATATTTAGAATCCACGATAATTAGTTTTGTGAAAACTAGTTAGTGTTCTGTAAATCTAGCAACTTAGTCTCTTTTGATAGATTGCCACGGAGTTTCGATTCGGGTCAAAACTCCGTCGCAATCTCGTATAGTACGCGAACATTCGCCGGTAACACTACTAGATAGCCATACCCCATAGCCCCGACCAAGTGACTGTAGGAGAACCCCGTTGCCAAAAGCATCCCCTCGGGTGCTCGCGACCACGGTGTTGCGCCTAAGTGTACTTCGTCGACGGCATCGGGGGTACGGCCATCTACTAATGTTTCCGACGAGTATTCGATCAAGTAGTCGGGAATATTGTTGAATTACCCGACTAGGTTATTGAAAAGGTGTTTTCAATATGAGACTAAAATGCAAGGTTTATATGTTAAGCATGAAATTCGGGGTGTGAGATATTACGGGTTTATGATGTCTAAGGATGTTGCGGATTCTAATTATTGTAGTTTTCATTTTCTTTTCTGCGACCGTAAGTGTAATATGTGGTGTATCGCCGGTTTCGTTGCTATACGTCAACGACAGTTGGGATACGCATATTTACTTACGTTGATGACATGTGATGTTATGTATTGCTGTGATATGTTATATTAGATCGTCGTGTTTGAATAACCGGAGGTTTTTCCGTGAGATGAGAGTTTTTCATTTTCATTCATATAAAAATGTATGTAATTTTCTTTTATTGGGACACTTCCGGGTTAAGGATGATGTCACCATTGATGTATATTATTTACTTTTCCGCATTAGGATAGACCCAAGGCGGGGAGCATAAGTAACCGGGTTCTAGAGTCCAGTGGGAGACCATCTCGAGGAGTCGAGTCCGGGTATCCTAACTCTAGAATTGGTAGGGTTGCTTGCCGCTCTCGTAGGGGTATAGGGATGTGGGTTTGGCTATTCATCACGACCATGGAATCCATGTTTTTTATTGGCTTAATTTAAAATACGGACCTCCTAGTATATCCAATATTTCATATGTTGACTTCTGCTGTAATGTTCTGTAATGAGATCATATGACTGGCTGAGACGAATGCTTTATATTATATATATGATATATAATAAACGTTGCTTATATTTTGCATCCGCTCTAGTCCTGCCCCTGCTCTGCCATTAGTTGTCTAACCTAACGGTGCATGACGGGGGCCCGTGACGAATGCGGATGGCATAAGCGTACGTTATATAAGTATTTTCGTTTCTTTATCTGTGATGCTTAAGAAGCATAAATGATGGGACTTCATTAATGAGATTAATGAAAAGGAAAGAAACCCAATGATATTGTGGAATCAAATTTTCAAAACTGGTAGCTCTAGTTCTTTCTTTGCATAGTGGTGTTTCTTGATGAACATCCTGAACCTCATTCGATCAGGAAAGAGCCTAGATCCCTTCACCGGGAGTGACCTCTTTAGCAAAAGCTAGCAGATGCTACACCCACTCGGTTTATTTTGAAAAACACGATTTTAAAAAGCGGGGCTTAAACCACTCCTTTTCAAAATCACTCAATTCTACAACAATATCAAATTCATTACGCAAAAGGTTTTCTTAAAAACCTGTCGTATCCCTCCGTCATTTCAGATAAGTACTATTTAGTATTCGTGCTACGTTTGTTGGCCTTCGTCAAGGCGTAGTGTGCGGTAGCTGATTAGTGCTTATCTGCTGCATATGATGCGATTGGATTTGGGTAGTCATACGACTTTGTTGGCCTTCGTCAAGGGTCGTGCGGGTAGGTTTAATTCAATCACAAAATGTACGGATTGAACTTGACTAGCGGCCTATGGTTTGTTGGCCTTCGTCAAGGTCATAGGACGTTAGGAGTAAAACATTATCGAGAATTTCAAGTGTTGAAATTTGTAATGAGATTGCATACTTTCTATGAGATAGTTGGATCCCGATACCCACTGCGAGTAAGAGTTACTTCTGGAAGAGTTTTGCACTTTACATTTTGCCGATCAAGTAGGTGACTAGAAAGGTGTTAACGGGGTTACGCCCTTGGAAAAACGAGATTTATTTTAATTAGGTCCATACGAAAGCACGGGGAATCTCCCTCAAAATACCGACACTGGCATGGCCGAAAGATTGGCGTACTTGTAGGGTGTAATTAATCCCAGCTAGTGTTACCTTTTTGGGTTTGAAGAAAAATTTGATAAAAACAGTGGGAGCCATCCTGATTAGATAAGATAATAACCAATCTAATCTTACAAGAGCATACGCTAAGTGTTTTCTTCTCTCTCTCTCTCCAGGTAGCGACCATATCACGCCTTAATCAAGATAATAATATGGATATATTGACCGAACCCGCTTGTTATACTGAGTTGCGGAACGTTGGTTCCGCTCTAACTTATAATCGTTATAAGTCCGAGCAGGAAATAAGAGATTACCAGGATTCCCGTGCCGCCCAAACGAAGAATGGGAATGTTGATATATCTTCTTCGGCTGTGTTCGTTACTGAGAACTGTTTCTCAGTATGCTCTATGTCCTGGGTATTAGATACCGGATCAGGATCCCACATATGTAATTTGTTACATGGGCTTAAGAAAGGTAGAGAACTGGGATTGGGTGATAAGGATATAAGAGTAGGAAATGGTGCAATTGTTGCGGCCAAAGCAGTTGGAGATTATCATCTTGTATTACCAAATGGCAATACATTGATTCTGAATGAATGTTATTACATACCGAACCTGATATGCAACATTATATCAGTATCTTTATTAACTAAAGAAAGATATAATTTTGTATTGCAGGATAATATTATGAAAATTTTCCTGAATCAAAAGTTGATTGAATCAGGCACGTTATGTAATGGCATATACGTTCTAAATCAAACCATAGTTCTCAACGTACAGAACACACACAAGAGGAAAAGTTCGGAAATGAACGAATCCTTCTTGTGGCATTGTAGACTAGGTCATATCAATGCGACACGACTAGCTAAGTTACATAAGGATGGATATTTAAATCCTTCCGAATTTTCATCTTATGAAACTTGCCAGTCATGTCTCAAAGGCAAGATGACCAAAACTCCGTTTACTAGACACGGAGAAAGAGCTACAGAACTCTTGGGACTGGTACATAGTGATGTATGCGGTTCCATGTCTACACATGTCAGGAATGGTTCCTCGTACTTCATTACATTCACTGATGATCTATCTAGATACGGACATGTGTTCCTGTTGAAACACAAGTCTGAAGCTTTTGAGAAATTCAAAGAATATAAGTGCGAAGTTGAGAACCAAACGAGTAAAAGTATTAAAATCCTACGATCTGATCGGGGAGGAGAATACTTGAGCACGGAATTCCGTGAATATCTAAAAGAGAATAGGATTCCCTCTTAGCTTACTCTTCGGTATACACCACAACACAACGGTGTATCGGAGCGAAGGAACCGCACCCTATTACATATGGTGCACTCTATGATGAGTACTGTTGAGTTGCCTATTTCCTTTTGGGGTTATGCGCTTGAGACAGCCATACACCTATTGAATATGGTCTCCACCAAATCTGTGCCTACCACTCCATATGAGATATGGAAGGGAAAGAGATCATGTCTTAATTATATTAAGATATGGGGTTGTCCGGCTTATGTTAAAACGAAAAATCCGGACAAGCTCGAGGCAAGGTCGGTTATGTGCAAGTTTATAGGATATCCCAAAAACTCACGTGGGTATATCTTCTACCACACCGAGAAACAAAAGGTGTTTGTTTCTCACAATGCCACCTTTTTAGAAAAGGAATTTCTTGAAAAAGAAATTAATGACAGAGAGATAGAACTGGAAGAAGTTCCGGCTACACAAACTACAACTGAAGAATTAGTGGAACCAGAGGATTCGATAGTCCTCGATAAACCTCAGCCTCCCTGCCGATCTAGTAGGGTTCCTCATCCACCACAGAGATACTACGGTTTTCTCATTGATGGTGGGAGCGAGGATTGCATCATGGAAGATGATGACCCAACTAGTTTCGAGCAGGCCATCACGAGTGGGGACTCTGTGAAATGGCTGGATGCAATGCGATCTGAGATGGAATCTATGTACACCAACAAAGTATGGACTTTGGAAGTTTCTCCTGAAGAGGTAAAACCCATTGGGATCAAGTGGATTTTTAAGAAGAAATTTGGTGTAGATGGAAAAGTTAAGACTTTCAAAGCTAGATATATAGCAAAAGGTTTTCGTCAACGACCAGGTGTGGAATATGATGAAACCTTTTCTCCAGTGGCTATGCTTAAGTCCATCCGGATCCTACTTCCAATCGATGCATATCATGACTACAAAATCTGGCAGATGGACGTCAAGACCGCTTTTCTAAATGGTGATTTAGAAGAGAGCGTGTACATAACACAGCAAGAGGGCTTCGTAGACAGTGGGAGCAGCGAAATGGTGTGCAAGCTACTTAAATCAATCTACGGGTTAAAGCAGGCATCGCGGAGTTGGAACATCTGTTTTGATGCGGCAGTCGAAGAGTTTGACTTCATCAAACACGTAGATGACCCTTGTATATACAAGAAGGTTGTCTTTCTTGTATTGTACGTGGATGACATACTCTTGATAGGAAATGATGTTCATATGCTGCACTCTGTCAAGCTCTTATTATCACAAAGATTCTCCATGAAGGATCTGAGTGATGCCTCCTACATCCTGGGGATTAAGATCTATAGAGATAGATCTAAGCGGATACTGGGATTGTCCCAATCCAGGTACATTGACACCATACTAAAGAGGTTTAGTATGGAAGATTCCAAGCGTGGGAATTTACCCACGATCTCAGGAATCACTCTCTCCAAAGAGATATCCTCCAAGACTGATCTGATAAGGGCTCGCATGCAAGGGACACCCTATGCTTCGGCAGTCGGGTCTATCATGTATGCGATGTTATGTACCCGACCGGATGTAGCGTACACACTTAGTGTTGTAAGAGGGTATCAATCGGATCCTGGGGAGAATCACTGGACAGCTGTGAAGAACATTCTTAAGTACTTGAGAAGGACTAAAGAAATGTTCTTAATGTATGGTAACGGTGAACTCCAAGTGGAGCCCTTTACCGATTCGAGCTTCCAGAGTGATAAGGACGACTCTAGGTCGGTCTCGGGTTTTGTCTTCACCCTCAATGGAGGGGCGGTATGTTAGACTTCCAAGCAAGATATCGTGGCAGACTCGACGATGGAGGCTGAATACATCGCTGCCAACGATGCTGCCAAAGAGGCCGTCTGGATGAAGAAGTTCATAACTGAACTTGGTGTAGTTCCATCCATTGAGCATCCAATACCTTTGTATTGCGATAACAATGAAGCTGCGGCTTTAGCCAAGGAACCCAGGTCCCATCAGCGATCTAGGCATATTCTAAAGTGGTATCACCTGATCCGAGAGATAGTTGATAGCCGGGAGATCGAGGTCAGGAGAGTTGACACAAAGAATAACACGGCGGATCCACTCACGAAGGCCATTTCCCAGATACAATTTGAGAGACTCGTGCTCGACATGATATAGAGAGGACTTTCTTGCTCGACATGATAGTATGCTATCCGGTTGCTCTTTATCTTAACATGTAGACTTGTATTGTGATATTGTCTTGCTCTCACATGTTGGTAAAACCCTTAGGATGTACTTGACTACCAGGACTATGATGCAGATCATACTAGTAAGGCCAAGGTAGTCCACAAGTTCATCCTTTAAATGTTTCTAGTCGTGGGTGTATCGAGACGGGGCATCGATATTCCAGAGTAGACTAGCGTATACGTTTCTTGACCTATTTGATGGGCGATAGATGATCCCACATCCATTGGTGTTTGACATCAAAGATTATATACGGGTGCTCAGTGGAGACTGGGTACACAGAACATGACTCGTCGAGAACTCCTAGATGGTCTTATACCGTTCGTCAGATAGCGGTTCTCTGGTGACACTGGTACAGGTTAGTCTGTAGTCCCGAGATCGTCATAGAGTCTTATGTGATTCCCACTATGCTTTGATTTTCACCTTACCATGTTCAAGAGAGCATGCAAAACGGTGGTTTTTGGGTACAATCCCAAGTCACATGGAGGCAATGAGCGATAGGAGGGGTTTCGTCTCTCCCGGTATTAGGGGTTGATGTTGCGCTGTGCTCGATTGGCCATAACAAGAAGTCCCTGTCCAGGGCTGACGATGAGATTTACTGGTATGTGTTATCAGTAGTTTCTCGACCCGTTATGAGCCTCACATCGGCATGACTTATCAAGTTATTGGGGTCTGACGTTTACCAACCCCAGACTCGATATGCGACATATCAGACGAAGAGACCGGACTGTACGGTTGTGTTACTTATTGGATTCATGAGAGTATGGACAAGCTTGCTTGTTGATATTCTGATCGCTCAATACCCGGCTAACTGTTACGTCCAGTTAATACCGCTGACGACTTATGGGTGACTGATATGATCATCACCTACTGCCGGCGTATTGACGAGTCTTTAGAGTCCTACACAGAGGTTTCCTAGCTCATGCGAAATGAAGTGGTCACATATGTGATATGTGCGGGACCGAGATTGATACATGTATGTGATACAGTATTCTAATCTCGCGATATAGGTTATATGTGATATAACCGGATTATTGAATCAAGTGTTGATTCAATAATCTGTTATATGATATTAGTCGGTTGTATGCGATACAGCCGGATTATTAAATCAAGTGTTGATTTAATGATTTAATGTATAATTATATATTTGATATATTAACATACATTAACTAATATTAGCTCACTTAAGAAAATGTTTTCTCCAAATACATTTAAATATATATATATATATATATATTAATTTATTTATTTTGTATCATGCTAAATGATACATTGGACTTGGGTGTATGAGACTTATACCTAATTTAAGATAATTTGGGTGTTTAAATATTAAGGGAAAAATCAAAATTAGGTGGAAATTAGCAAGGTTTGAGATGCTTGTGGAAGCATGGAGAAGTTTTGACTTAAGTCCACTAATTTTATTTTACTCTAGATATTTATTAACCTAACCATTATCTTTAGCTATAGTTTAGTCTCTACATGAGTTTATATGAGATATTTTCTCACTCATGATTCACACTTGATCACTTCTTCATCTCATTCATTGCTTTCTAGCTCTCGAGAGTGAAGAAAAGGTAAAAGAGAAAAACAATTCTAAAGTGAGCAAAATTCCTACTTCACCAATCTATACCAAACTAGCCATTTAGTATAGGTTGTTTCTTCACTAGTTCATCAATTAGTGAAGAGATAGCTTGAGTTAGCGATTCTTCGACGTAGATCATCTTCGGCCTCGAAGATCTTTGAGCAAGCTCATTCCTTTCGCCTGGTGGAGCCTAAGGAAAGTCCGGGAGACCACTACTTGGAGCAAAGGGACTACTACACAGAGCTTTAGAAGTGAAAGACCGGTCTACAAAGGTTGTATTCCTATATCACTTAGTGTAAAGTTTGTTTACATGTTATAGAAACCCTAATTCTCTAGTTAGATCCTTGGTTCGGGCTCGCTCGGCACCCTAAAATATTAAAATAGCATACTTGATGCTTGCCGAAACCGTGTCAGAGTGCTAAGCGAACCCTGCACTACGGTTTCGAAAACTTTGATGGATAATGAACTTTTAGAACCAAGAGATGATCATAAAGATTAAAGAATGCAAGAATTACTACTGATAAAATTCGACCAAGACAGTAAATAAAGAGTTGGGAAAGAATCTCACAAAACTGGAAAGAAACATCTTAAGAAAGATTTCAGGGATTTCAAACGGTCAACAGTTGAGCCGGCTCAAAAATATATGAGTCATCTCATACGAACAGTGAAAAAAAATATTGTGCAGGAAACCAACATGAGATGACTCAAGATATGGTGAGTCGGCTCAGGGTAGAAATATTAAGGAGCAGCAGTTTATGTAAGACGACTCAAGATAGGGGTAAGCCGGCTCATGCCAATAGAACAAAAAATGATTTTACAGGGAATGGATATGAGGCGGCTCAAGATTAGGATGAACCGGCTCATAGCAACAGAACAAAAAATTATTGTATAGGGAATGGAATTGAGACGGCTCAAGGCTATGGTGAGCCAGCTCAAGATATCAAGAACAAAAGAAAGAGATTAAAGACAGAATGAGATGGCTCAGGTCTATTTGAAACGGCTCAAAACTTGACATATATGATATTTGAGAGATTTTGAAAGTTTAAAATTGTGTGACTCATACGAGATGACCTACGACACAATAAATGGATAAAATACAAGTTTTAATCATTTGTAGCACCTTCTCTGAGTCGCTTGGGTCTTTATCTCTCAAATCATGTCCATTTTGATAACTTTAGCTCTTTGTCATGAAAATTTCTTGTCGCTGTGTCTGTATTCTTTCTTTGATATCGCAAAACTCGTTCTATTTGATTTCCTCATCTGTGCATCTTGTAAGTTCATATCATCATACTCTTTTGCTATTTGATATCGCTATACTTATCCCTTTTTTATTTGCAATATTTATTATGTCTCTCACATTGAAAACATAAAACTTAACCATAAGCATCGTCAGTGTATAAAATAATTAAATAGTGTTTTGTCCAATAACAAAACCAAGGTGATATTACCCAACAAGGTCAACATGCAATGCACATAATTAAATTAATAATGCTAAAGGAGGGGTGTACGGAGCACGTGCAAAAGAAACCCTTTAATTTGTCGCCGTCTAAGCAGCAGTGACGTGTCAACTTACTGTGACACATGCAATGCACATAATTAAATTAATAAGATATAGAAAAAGGGATTTGTTAGTTTTTTTTAGTTTAAATCACTTTAATTTTTAGTTTGAGAAATATCTTAAATACTTTTAGTTAAGACAATAAAGCTTTGAAAAATTATTTAAGATAACTAACTTGTTAAATTTTTTATAAAAAAAAACCTGTGAAAAATCTTTAAAATCTATATCATTTTAACTAATTTTTAAAAAATAGTTTCAAATCTTTGTTTATGTTAAAATATACAAACGTGTATCACATACTAATATAAACAGTAAAGAAATTTGTTAGTTCTTTTGTTTAGATCTCACTTTGTTTGAGAAATATCTTAAATACTTTTTAGTTAAGAAAAAATATACAAACGTGCATCATACGTGCTAAATACTAGTTATATTATAACCACAAAACTTGAGGGTCTCCAAATTGATTTCTATTTGATGGTCTAACGTAGCCTAAAATAGCGCCACGTCAGCAGTAAAAAAAATTAAATATAGAATTTTCTTTAACAAATATTTAATAAATACAATCATCAACTGAATCAGTTATAACTATACAATTATCTGCTGACATTAAATAACTACTAGAATCATTATGAATCATTTTGAAAATAAATTAAGTCCCCTCTCCTTCTTCCTTACCCCACTTGAAACTCATCTCCTTACCATGCCCCCTTCATATCAAAACTTGTGATGCCTAATTGATCCTATATTAAAGTATTTTCTTTGCAAATTGAAATGTTTGTATAAAAGCATATATGCAACTATAATTTGTTGCATATAAGTTTGATAACATGTCAATTCTTGATATGATTTTCTTTTGAGTATCCTAAATAATGGAGGGGAAATATTTTTGGACACGAACACGTCTTCGAGATAGATTTATAATTAACTTTTTTATTCTAAAATTCTAATAAAATTAGGTAGAGTAATAGATAGATTTTTACACGCGCTATGAAAATTTCAGATTGAACCGAACTACGATTATGTTTTACGTTGCTTTTAGTCACTATTTTTGTAACTATGAAAACCGTTTTTAAAAGTTCTCTTCAAAAATTCATAACTCTGTTTTTAGAGATCCAAACTAAGTGATTTCAAACTGTTTTGACAACTAGATTGAAATATATAGATTTTCTTAATTCAACTCGACCTCTGAAAATCGACGGAATTAACCCAATTCTGTCTTTTAAAATTGTGTGTCGAATTTGGACAGAATCTGTTCTGATCTGCGCCTACTTTTCAAAATGCTATATCTCGAACTACAAAACTTAGATGTATGGATGCCACATTGACAGACCTACAACTTTACTATATAACCCGAAACTTAGAAATGTGTATATCGATCCGATATATGCTCTGCAAGTAACCCACTCCTTGCTGTTCAGAAAATAAAACCGTTTAAAACCCTTAGATTAAAATATTTGTAACTATAGTTTCAGATGTCCAAATCAACTTAAGTTGTTTTGATAACAACAACTGAGTCTTTTATCCCAAGCATATGGGGTATGCTACATGAACCAATATGAGAATCGTGCCGGGTCCAGCACATGAATCCTCCGCCTCCACTCACTCCTATCGAACAATATACTTTCATTGAGACCTTTGGCAACCATATCTTTTCGTATCATTTCTATCCATATTTTTTTCGGTCTCCCTTTCGACCTTTTGACATTGTCTATATCGAGAGTATCCATTCGTCGAACTAGTGCTTCCATAGGTCTACGTCGCACATGACCAAACCATCTTACCCGGTTTTCCCGTATCTTCTCCTCCACATGTGCTATACCAACTTTTGCAACGGTGGGGTTTTCAAATTGTTTAGATAACTATACTGAAATACCTATATATTTCTAGTTCAACTCTAGATCTTAAAACCGACAGAAAATATCGCAAACTATGTTTTTAAAACATATGTCGATGCTGAACAAATTTTGATCTGCTCTGCGTAGCGAACCAAAACGCGTCTATCTCCCAAATCAGTAGTCGTAATTATATGAGACTTGAACCCATGTCTGCAGAACATCTAGGACTACGTTATTTGTTTTATTATTGAGTTCATATGGGATGAGTAATTAGTAGTTTCTAACATTTCTTTAAGATACTGTTTCTAGTATATGCTTGTATACTCCACTTATATCATTTCATGCCATGTGATTTCCTCATTTTATTGTATCTATATGAATCACATAATTAGATATATTTCATGCCCGATACCAACCCAACTCGAACCGTGAATACGTAATGACATGAGCTTGACTAAACATGACATGAACTTGATATGAACTTTCAACCCTTCAACGTATTCATGGATTCATGTAGCGCTTGTGTCAAACTCTATAACTTAATATACGCGGGGGGAAAGTGGTAGTTTGGTAATGAACGTATGTCATGGCACGAGAGTCCATTAAAAATCACTTAACTTGAATCTCATGTGCCATTGTCGATTGTCCCGTGAGTTTGACGGAGCTTAACTCAACGTGCTGTTGGTCCGTGGGTTTGACGGACTACTCTCGTATACACGCATACTTTTATTATTGTACCACAACAAAACACGTAATCGTAAAACCACCATGTTTATTTAGTCTGCCCTATTAATTGCCATAACATGCTCGTTTACAGCATCATACTTTTCCTTTCTACTTATATCCTTGTCGTTTATTATTTTTACAATTATACTGTAAATTAGGGAATTACCGAGCGCAAGATCACTGACATACATTTCATTGTTTTTTTCTTCTTTTGGGAATGTTCGTTAGATGGTTTAGAGACATGAGAGATTGAGTCGACTAAGAAGGACTCTTTCGCAGCTGTTTTCTCAAGCGGAACTTCGAGCAGCATATCTTTCCTTGTCTTTCAGTATGCCTATTGTTTGGGCTTTGTTTATTTCTTTTTCGTTGTATCTGTTTTTCAGACTCATTGTTAGTTGTTTGAATATTATGGAATTTGGAATGTAATAATGTAGTTGGATTTATATTCTCTTACTTAATTCTTGTTCTTATATATATTGCTTACTATAATGTTTAATGTATTTATTTCGGAAAAAGACCATTTTCTCGGTATAAATACGTCGCGGATCTCGTCACGTACATGCTATTGTTTTTTATTAAGCGGGGCGTGACACCCTAAACTAATCCCGATTATTAACTCCCTAAGCATGAATATAAAGAAAAAGGTTAAATAATTTTTGAAGGTTTAAATCCAAAATTTAAAACTAAAAAGATATGGATTTAGAAATATTAATAAATAAAATCTAAGAAGATTTGAAAAGATTTATTTTTAATTTCTGATATATTCAAAAATAAAATATATAAAATATTTACAATCACTTGCCAATAATTTTATGTGTTAAAAATTTAAATAATTTTTAAGATTTAGGAATAAATATAAAATGTTTACAACTGTTTTAAAAATATAAAAATAAAAAAATTTGCAAACTATGGAATTATTTTATTAATTTACATTCTATTAAATTTTATATTAAAAGTAAATTTAAGAATTATTTTTTTAAGACCTCCTCATAATAAATAATTAGGTGAATTTACCTAATTTATGATTTCTTATATATGTCATGTAGTGTTGTTATTAATTTTAAGTTCAAAAGGAGGTAGATAATATGCTACGTACGAATTAACTTGGAGGCTATAATACAAATATGATACGGATATGTAATATGATTATTTATTACCGAAGTAGATTACATCCTCGTACATAGCATGTGCAAAAACCTAGTAATATATAATTTAAATTAGAACCTATTAATAATAAATTAAATATAATAATTAGTTAAAACTTTTATCATTTTAATGCTAAAGGCAAGGTATTTTCAAATTGCAAATTGCTAGTTTAATTCTCATAATGACAAATGAAAAATTGTCATAGTTTTGAGAGAAAAAAATTTTTAAAATCTAATTTAACTATTTAAATCTTCCTAAACTTCTTAGAGTAATAAATTAATAGCATCTTAATGAAACTTTATTATGTGTGGTTACGATATGCTCCTTCTAACTAACATTCATGGAGCCCCTATGTGTGAGGTGCGTCCCACCCAAACCCTAAGGTCCATATATATATATAAAAAAATTCCTTCTTGACACTGCATCGACGGTAACGAATTAGCTACGGTCCATCTGCATTGCAAGAAATCTCTTGTTTTTTTTCATATCTATAGTTAGAAAGACAACTAAATACACATATTAATCATAGTGCTACGTGCAAAAATATTATTGATTCTAGTTTTCAAGGCTACACACAGCTACTTACATGAGGAATGTGGTTAATCTGAGATCCATATTTATTGGATCCAACTCACATCGATCACACCAGAAATAAGTAAAGGAATCATTCTAGCCTTCGGGGGGGGGGGGGGGGGGGGGGGGGGGGGCGCCTAGAGTAACATATAATTTTTGTTTATTCATGGTCTTGCATGTGGATGCAATTTGGAATGTTCTTTGATTTGGATGGCAGCGAGGAATATAAAATATACTTTGAGTGGATTAGAGGACAAGTTTGCATGCAAATGCTCTTTGATGTTGAGGCTTGAATAGAGAGTTAGAGATCACGTACACATGCAAAAAAAAATTTTGTTTTTTTGTAAAATAATTATCTTGTCATTTTAAAGATCTTTATCCATTTTTTTGAACATGCATGTAGCCTAAAATATAATAAATTGCATATGAGTATATGACACTCTTCATTGATGTATATTTTTAAAAGTAAAGGCTTAATGTCATCATTGTTCTTTCAATACAAGCACAAAATGAGTTAGGGAAAAAAATGGAAACCTTCGTATCTCCAAATATTGGAGAAGAAGAAAGAGCTTTCCGAGCTAACTTTGTGTGCTGCACAGTTTTGCATCCATTGAAGGAAAGACCTTAATTTGTAGATCAAGCTATACTCGCCAATTATAGTTGGACTTGCCAAGAAGTTAAGCATTTAAAATATTTGACCTGTCACATTTGGGGAGTTGGGGGCCATCTTAATAGCTTGGAAAACACCTAAAGCTTTCTCATATTAAGAATCGACGTGCGACCGCTACTGCTAAGACAGCACATGTTGTCTCAAGAATTTTTTGCTGATGAAATGCAATGTAGCATTCGTACTTGAAACCTTTGGGATTAATATCTATCGGCTCTGGACTATATATATTGACATTATTATGAATTAATTGTTGGGATATAAAATATATTCACTCAACTCTCGTCATAACTTTAGAGTTTTGGTGCAGTGGCATGGACATTTCACAATAATATATGTTGAATGAGACATAGATGAAAGGATGTTACATAATTAGTCTTTTAAGAGTCTGTGTTAGTCTCAAGTTATTCAGAACTGCCGTATAAATTTTCTATCGCGAATACCAAGGTGTGTGATAGCGATCCTATGTTCCATAAAATGGATCGAAATCAATAGAAACTAGATTCATAATGTGGTCGATCTGTTAATTACATCGGATTAGAAGTATATTCCTTGATCTTTTTTGGCAGACAAATATGTAAGGGGTAAAGCCGGTTCAAAAGCCGGTCTCTTTCTCATGAAGCTCCGCAAAATTATTGGAAAATCTTTATCTGATCCTCGGTTGTATCATTTATTGATAAAGATTTTATGAACAACTTTCATTTCAACTGTTTTGGATATGGATTTATTTGTGGTTGGATTGTTTATCAAATTGGATGGAGAAAAGGTTTCAAATTACATGTGTTCAAACATTTGTAGGTATTCATCAAGTAAAACCATTAACTTGAGAGAAAAAACCCAAACTGATGGAGATGCAAAGCCCATGAAAAGGCTTACTAAAAGCCCAAGGACAAAATTGTTATAAGGTTAAATTGTCTAAAAAACCTTGGCCCGCTTGGGAATTGTCTTAAAATCCCTCATATTTTCAAAATTATTGACAAGGGGCCCTAGTGTTCAAAAGCATTGTGAAAAAACCTTTGGGCCGCAATTCATTTAGGTCTTTATTTCTTCCAACCGCTTAGATATTACAAGCAATTTTTTAGATATTATATACCACAAGTATAAAAGGGGTTTTAATTGGGCCCAGGGTTTTTTTTTAACAAGAGCAAAAGGCCCAGAGTTTTTAACACAAGTTTGAAGTAGGTGTTTTTTTTCGATGATTTACCCTTTTTATAAACATGAAATTAACATGCAGTCCCTTAGTGGGGGGGATTAGGGATGGTAAATGGGCCGGGGCGGAGCCGGGGATCGCCTATACCGTGGCGGCCCCATGCTCTACTAGGGTGAGGAAAATATACTCCATCCCCGCCCCAACGTGGAACCCAATTCTCTGCGAGGACCCCATATTGCCCAATTATATTGTGTATTAGAAGTCGTGTGTATATATATAATGAGAGATATAAAATGTGTTGTCTGTCATTGGCTGCTATGAGAGAGAGCAATAGAAATCGTGTGTGTTTATATAATGAGAGATATAAAATGTGTTGTTTGTCATTGGCTGTTATGAGAGAGAGAGAGAGAGAGACAACGATGGTCCGATCAACGATACTCAGGTAATCGTAGATCAGTTGTGAGAGTGCAAGCAAAACCATGACTATGTGAAAAATAAAGACTGTCGAGTGCAAACATGAGCGCTGGAGAGGCATTTAGAGTTACAAATGAGATAACGAGTATTTATATACGAAGCTACATAATGGAAATTATATTATGAAAGAAGATATTTTAGCAATTATCTATATTACGAGATGGGGCACGGAACGGGGGAAGCTAATACCATCCCCGTCCCGTGCCCCGGTCAACGGTCAAAATCCCAGGCGGGAATTCACAATACTGATTTTTGAGATAGTTCTATAAAAGGAAGAGATAGAATGCTGGAAGGGACATTGCTAGTGTTTAAAACTTGTTGGCTTTCATTTTGAGTCAAATTAACATGTATATTCACAAATCTCGGAGACTCATGGGCTTGCAATATATCAAAATGTGAATTTTTTCCCCTCGCTTGTCAGCCCGGACAATGTCCACATATTAGCTTAGTGTGTAGATTAGGCTCGGATTAGCAAGCCAAAATTAGTATTACAAACTAATTATTCCTAAAATTAATTAATTAATAGATAATTAATTTACGAATAAGCCAAAAAGAAACTTTACTACAGCAAAAGTTTGTATGACTCACCAAAATGATGGTTCATGTGCATAGCAAATGTTGTAAATATTGACCTCTGAAATTTGCATCACATTTCAACCCTCGTTTTTAAAATGTAGCCCCAAAAACAAAAAAGATGAGTAAATGGCCATAAAATTCTAACCAAATTGTATGCGCTGGTTCTCGGTTTCAACTGCTAGCTTTCTTATGTTTTACCACAACTTTCATGTTACGCTTTTTTCGTTGGCACTCACACTTTTCATCACGTCTGTACAAGAACTTTCCTAATGACCGCTAGCAGTATTGGATATATGAGCATCACTATTCAAATTAACCTGTAAACAGATACATGGTGCATTCTTTACGGGGACCGTTGCATCTACGTGTCCATCGATCAACTCAATGCACTCATACACAAGTTTCAGGCGTTGCTTGTAATTTCAAATGACATTTAAGACAAACAGCAAAACTTAATTAGACAAACTTATTGAGTATGAATGCCAATGAGAATTATTAATGAATTTGGAGAAGTAGCACATGTTGATTACTTCATGAAGTGGTTGCCAATAGCAAATATTTGAATGTAGCTCTCAAGACTAATTCATCGAATTACTGACTAATAGTATCATCCCATCTTATAAATTAAATTATGATCTCACCCCTCTATTTTTGGCTGTGTCCCACTGTATGAGGAATATGACTAATTGCTCTTGGATACATGAAAAGATGTCTTTCAGTATTCATCAACTCTATAAAAGATATATATTATACATATTCAATAGTCATCAACCAGTACAATTATTATTTAATATCGGATACATGTGCACATTTTACATAGATCTCAAGGAACGCTGCTGTTATTCCTTTTGTTCGTTATGGTTGAGAATCGTATAAGCTGTTAGCACAATGGATACGCTGGCCGCACCTCTTCAAATGCAAATTAACATATTGAGGCTTTACTTTTTTCTCAAAACCATAAAATATTTATAATCTTTTTGAAAGAAAAAAACAAATTCTGTGCCATTACACTCATCACTCTATTTAAGCCTAGGGATCTGAATGGGAATGCTTCTTGCTTCATCTAATAGCGAAAAAAATTCTCTCATGAAAAGTTAAGCTCATAACAAAAAAGATTATAAACTCTCTGACGAGGCTCATAAACGAGTATTTCCAGATCACGACACGTAGCGGTTGACGTGTCATCCAAGTAAGCCCGCTAGATTTTTAGGGACTACGGAGCTGGAATAAGTATGATGCATTGGGAACATTTTTCGACACCTCGTCTCCAGGGTTGCATCCGACCTTTTGGAGATATCTCCAGAGTACCTTCCCTATTCGTCTAGCAACTAGCCGACAGTTCGCCTCCGAGCAATCCTACAGCTGAGCTTCCTCGGCCTCCTCGCTCGCCTCCGAGCTATCCATCGGACTGAGCTTCCTCGGCTTCCCTGTTCAACCGAGAGCACGGAGCCCAAGCGTCCCCGTAACGGCTCTGTGTATCTCGCCACGACGAGATCCCCGCCGTTCCATAACCCGCATCTAATGCTAGCGTATCTCGCTATTAATAGGCGTGTCCCGCCATCGACGCGACGTGATGCAGGGACGCAGGGACGCAACGGACGGAGATAATCTCGCGCCGGTTCACATCATGCGACCACTATATAAACCCCCTCCACCAGACGACTCAGGTAAGTCGAATTCATTCCAATACGCTGCTCTGCCATTATTCCTCGGTACTTACTCGATCGTCGGAGGGTCCTACGGTAGTTTCTCACCCCGGGACTTCCCTTGCAGGTAGCTCGGCGTCAACAACATCCTACAACCCATTGAGATCCACACAGTCAATTCTCATTTTCAATCACAACCGTTCAGAACCGCCTGCTGCAAGATTGACGGAGGATAACATCTGAGGGAGATTCCGATCGCCATCAGTTGGCGCCGTCTGTGGGAAGAACTTCCTTATCCACCCAAAAAGTTGATCTTCCGCCTCTGATTCAATGACAAGTGACAACCGCGACGATACCAGCACGAGCCATCCCATCCTCCACAACGGGAGCGGAAACGGCCCTACTCCCCCTCCTAACGTCATCAACTCCTTATCTGCTTGAATCGATAGGCTCACAGCAATGGTGGATACGCTCGCCCGCATCCAAGCGGACGGCCATGCCCGCCAAACCGCAGCATCCCTTCCCCGGGGCGACGACGTGCGCAGGGAAACGGAAGGGCGTGCTTAGGCTCCTGACCTCACTCGCACTCATCTTGATGTTGCCGAACACCGGCGTGCCGATTCCGGCAGTCATGGCCCGCATGCGGGACATGATTCCATGACCTAGTGGACCCCAGATAGCTCGATACCCCGATCTCAAGGGATACCGGGCTATCACTTCAACGCGCGCCGCGCTTTCTCGCCCCCTGAGGAAGTGTCGGTCAAATCGCCTTATTCCAGGCTCGACCCGCGCCGCCACTTCCTTCACGGTCACGCATATGACGAGCGCCGAGGCTATCCACGAAAGGTCCGCCTTGAAGATTTAAGGAACGTGATTGACCAGAGCCGAAACCGCTCCATCGCGCAAGCCAGGATCAGAGATAGCAAGTGCTCCGACTGTGAAGAATTCTCAGGGCACCAACAATGAATCGAGGCCCTCGAAATGAAAATCGAAGACATACGACAGGATGACCGTATGGCTAGCGAAGGCGCGAAGTACTACGCTGATTCACTCACAAAGCCCTTTACCAAACAGCTACTAGCTAAGCGTGTCTCGTCCAGGAACAAACTGCCCAAAGTGGCCCTCTTCGATGGGAAGTCCAACCCGAAGGACCACTTAGACGCGTTTACGGCAGGCATGAGTTTCCAAGACAACTCAGACACGGCTCAATACCGAGCCTTCCCCACTACCTTCATCCGGGCTGGCGATGATTGGGTCCGAGGGGTCGTGCCGCGCTCGATCTCGACCTTTGACGAGCTGGCGACTCAATTCCTCAGTCATTTCGTCGGTAACCGACGGCAAAAAAAGACAGTCGACTACCTGTTCACCATCAAAAGTGGAGATAAGAAATCCTTCAAGGGGTACGTCATCCGCTTCTACAATGCCCTTCTAGAGGTTCCCGAGCATCGCGACGAAACAATTATCACCACCCTGAGGTCAGGTCTTAGGCACAAGAGTAGCTCCGCTCTTTTGCATTGGCGCAACCTAGGACCATGGCCGAAATAAAAGCATGGACCGAGCGAGAAATCCAACTTGAGTCAGAGGTGAATGCCAACCTGCCACGGGGCGATCAAGCGGACCGGGAAAAAACGGGACAGAGAGGACAAAAAGAAAACCGACTCTCCAAAACCTTATTCCCCGAGATTACATGAGTACACTCCTCTGAACATCTCCCAGACAGAACTGCTAGAGGAGGCTAAAAGAGAGAGGTTTTTCAAGCTCCCGCCGGCAACCCAAAGGGTGGGCAAGCGGCTCTGGGGCCCGTATTGCGCTTACTACAGGTCGCAGGGACACTCGACCGAGAGTTGTAAACAACTCCGTGGCTATATTGAGGAACTGATCCGCTCTGGCCACCTGGTAAAATACTTACGAGACAAGCGGCAGGCAGAACAAGAGTAAAAGGACCAACCCCCTCTCGGGGAGTTAACAATCGGACAGATCATGGTCATTTCGACGCATCTGACTCTGGACAGGGAAGGGGACCGCCGCCCCGTATCAGTCATGGCCATAAGTGATCCACCCCATAAGAAGCACAGGAAGGATTACCCGATCACCTTCACCGATGAAGACCTTCACGGCATATCACTCCCACACAATGATGTTGGGTTATGACAGCGCCCCGGCCATCAATCCGTGGCCAAATGCGGAACAAAAACTTTTAAAACCCGGCGCTAACGGAACCCTAATCGACGGATCATACCATTAACCCTATACTAGTTATACAAAAGGAGTTTAGAGAGGTTATACGATCGATCTGTGTCCCTCGGTCTTCAACCTCTGTCCCAAGCTCCTTGCGGCTTTCCCGATCGAGTTTGATCTCCGGTCTCCCCACATCGAAGAAGATCCACGTCGAGGGTTCGTAATACGGGCTCCCGCCTCTGTTGGGGTCAAAATTTGCACCCCAGTTGACCAAGTCAAAGTCAAGGTCAACCCCAAGCCAGGTGGGCTCAAGCCCATATCAAGTGGGTCCACGCTTCAGGTCGAGACCGAACATAAAGCGGCCGGCCCCCCTCCATGCCAAGATAAAATCATGTAATAAATAATTTTTATGTAATTTTTTATGCATGAATGGGCATAAAGCCAAATTTTTGTAAAGCCCATGGCTTATGTGCAAAAAGAAATGGCACATGAGCCATGAGATGGACAAAATGTCATTTTGTAAAGCATAAGGGGCTATGTGTAAATGTGTAAACCTATATAAGGCAACATGATGATGAATAAAAAAAGACAACACTTTTTCATTCTAAAAAATTAGGGCATGTGCCTCTTTCTCCTTCCTCAAGGTTCTAAAAGGTTCTTCTTTCTTTTGAATTAAATCAAGAGTTTTACTATTTCTTTTCCAAAACTAAATAGTTTTTCACCACAAAACCCATAAAGGGGAGCTTGGATCTTCCATTAGATCTCAAAAGGGGGAGATTTTTAAATCTCACCCCCCTTTCTCCAAGATCCGGCCAAACGACAGAAAGAAGAAGAAGACCCATATTCAGAAACCCCACTTTGGGGAAGATCCAGGGCTCAAGGGGAGAAGCCCCCTTCATCAACTTCAAAATATCCTAGGAGTTTAACTCCTCATATATATATAAAATAATAAGTGTTCCATTCTGAGAGTACAACTCCCATTGCAGGGACCAAGTCCTTTTTGCCTCCTGAGCGCCCACGTGCCTGGCACGTGGGGTGCTAGCGCTCAAAGCGCTAGTGCCCAAAGCGTTAGCGCCCGAACGCCCACGTTCCTGGCACGTGGTACGCTAGCGCCCCAAAGCGCTAGCGCCTTAGCGCCCAAACGCCCACGCGCCTGGCACGTGATGCGCTAGCGCCCTTACGCTCAAAGCGCTAGCGCCCGAACGCCCACGCGCCTGGCACGTGGTGCGCTATCACCCTTACGCTCAAAGCGCTAGCGTCCGAGCGCCCACGTGCCTGGCACGTGAGGCGCTA
Organism: Agapanthus africanus; assembly: GCA_030015575.1. Taxonomy (NCBI): domain Eukaryota; kingdom Viridiplantae; phylum Streptophyta; class Magnoliopsida; order Asparagales; family Amaryllidaceae; genus Agapanthus; species Agapanthus africanus. The sequence goes on from JASDDO010000018.1 coordinate 406,997,450, forward strand.
GCGCCTGAGCGCTTTCTCCCACGCATCCTTTGGATGCCTTTTTCCCTCTTATATATATATATATATATATATATATATATAGACACACACACACATACTTCACGACACTGTCCCTGTTAGAAAAAAATTCTAACGGGGCGCTGCCCTGCACCCCGCAAAGGGGCTATTAGCCCCTTTGACCCCCAGCCCGCAATCCGGGTAGAGGGACCCCCGTAAAAACTCTGCGGGGCCCCCGATATATCCAAAGCCCCCCTTTAAAAAACAACACTGCACATTGAGTTCGCATGACCGGTTTAACCCGTCGATCGGAGGTTCCCTCGCTCCAAAGGCGATGGGTAATTAACGGCAGCTTAGTCCGCGGCTGCCGGAGATTCAGATCCCCACAATTAATAAACCCCAGCCTACCCTAGGCAGGGGGAATCTGTAATACGCCTGACAAGCGCGCTCATTCCCATCTCAATGGGGTGACGAAAAACACCCTACAGATTCTGGCACACCCAGTGGGACGAAGCACTCCTCCCATATTTCGGGTTAAACGTTCATGCGAACTCAATCAATATACATATTGATATTTATACTAAAATAATGCAGGACTTCAAGCGATCAAGCCTCAACCATGTCTCCAAGGACGATCTCAGCGCTCAACACGGCTCCCATCTCCTACACGATGAGGACGGACGCCAGGACGGTCCTTCCGGCCAGTCTCGGGCAACAATGGGAAGAGCCGCCGCTACCATTCGGCTCTATTCTGATCGTGTCAGCTAACGCCATCCCAGCTCCTTAAGCCCCGGTGACAGACAAACCGGTCTCGAAAGACAAGAGGCCAAATATGGTGGTCTCGAAGGCGCCCCAACTCAAACGCAAGTCGGTGTTTGAACGACTCTCCTTGGCCCCAACTGGGGGCAAGGCCATCAACACCAACAAAGCAACAAGGCGTCTCGAGTAAGCTCCGGCGGTTCCCCTGACAACTGCTCGATCGGGTGTCTTCTCTAAGCTCCCCACTAATCGACTCACGGTGGCTTCCCAGGAAACAGATGCCCACCAAGCCCTTAAAATTGAGAAGCTAAAGCAGAAAAGGCTCAGATATAGAGCTAACAAAAAGGCTAGGGCTCCTACTAGGCTGAACCTCATGAGGTTCGAAGAACAGGGTTACCCCGCCAAAGATGAGGAAATGGTTGGATATGTGGTCCACACTGTCTACATGGTGGGCACGCGCAGCAAGAGCAAGGACGGGGCCACCACATCTCAGGTCCAATCTGGTATGAATGTGGCTGCCACTTCCCAAGACCAGCATCCTCCGGGAGGTAATGAAAACCCTTCCAGTAAGGCTGATGAGCAGAGAGATCCCTCGGTTCATGAGGAGTCGAGCTCAGAAAGCGAAGATGAGCCGATCTTCCATCCTAAGAACACATAGCAGCAATTTCTACAAGGGCTCCGAAAACAGCTCAGAAGTAAAGGCAAGGAGATGGCCAAACTTTACTCCAAAATTGACGACTTGACGAATGTCGTGATGCAGCTCACGGCCCGACTTGCCTCTCAGCCGCCCAATCAACCGCAGGGCTCTGCGCATGAACTGGGAAACGACGTCCCAAGGAAGCCGACGCCTATTCCCTCAAATCCAAAGGTGGGCGGACCGCATGAAAGTCAGTCGCATCCTATCTCGGGAAATGTTTTGGCTACCGATGACAGTAGCCCGCTAACTCAAGATCAAATCATGGATTTGGTTGCTAACAAAGTCAAAACATTGGTAGCTGAAGCTAAAGCGCAAAAAGATGTTAGCAGTAGCGGGAGACCATAGCCTGCTCAGTATGATCTGGTAGAATTTCATAGCTGCTATGTCATCCCTAAATTCGGAAGATTCGATGGGACGGGAAATGCGAATCAGCACATCGCCCACTTTAAAGCCTCATGCGGGAATACTGGGGGCAATGATGCGCTTCTCCTCCGCCAGTTCGTTAATAGCTTAGCCGATGTTGCTTTCAACTGGTACGCGAGCATACCGGATGGCTGATTTGTGTGTCAAAAACTATTTCTATAACCGCAATCAAGAACGGCGTCGCATGAAGCTAGCCGGTGAGTACGGGTCGGTCCACAGGGATGTTGTGAATCTCCTAATCGTGCTAACGAGTTAATTCCGAAGGGTGTTCGGATTGGTTATTAAAACTAAAATCTAAATTATTCTATAAACTAAATTAATCTAGATCTATTCTTGCTAGGGTTAGGTTTAGGGATGGTTTGGAAATGCAATTAAATCTCAACGCTTTCATACCCAAATGAAGATCTATGAGGAGTTATGGTAATTATCAATAAAGGGGATTAGATCCATTCGGGAAGGTGTTCCTTCCTCTAGGTTCTTGTCCTTCCTTTAGAGATCCTTACCCTAACCTCCATGGAAAACGCGCGCAACCGGGCCTTTACACTACGGTGTCACCGCTACCTCGAGGGATAGGGTGCCGTAGGACGCAGTGTGTGCGTGTATGCATGGAGTCCTATTCAAAATGTATTATGGGTAAGAAAGGGATGAGAGATCTCATCTCTCAAAATCCTTCCCCAAAGCTAACTCTAAACAAGTTCCTAGGACATGAAATTAAATCTACCTAGGGCAAAGAATTGAAATCTAAACTAGAGCGAGGAATTAAATCTACTTACAGATGCATTTCTCCAATCATCAATGCAGGGTTGTCAGATCTGAATTTCTGAATTGAAGAGAGGCACCGATGCTCTCCATAAAGAATTTTGGAATTTATTATTAAAGGGAGGCATAAGAAATTACAATCTTTAGAGTCCCTATTTATAGAAGATAGGAAACCGTAGGTTACATTTGACCCGCATGTCTACAATTACAAAAATAGCCCTATAAAGACCAGTCAACGCCGCCACAAACTTTTGGTAAAAACCAATCTTCCTTTTGTCTTCTTATGGCCGCGGAACCGCGGCAATGGTGGGCTTGGGCCGCGGTTCCGCGGCCCAATAGTTGAATCACATGCTGAAATTTTCAGGTATTGTTTTGGGCTTTCTGGGCTTTAATATTCTGTATTTCTTTTCTCAATTTAGCTTCTGACTCTCTTCCAGATTTTCCAGTGAACATTGTTGTGGACTTTAACCGTGGCTTTGTGTTGACGTCTTGAACTTTGCTTTGTGAACTGTTTCTTATGTAGTCTTGATCAAGATCTTCTGTTCATTGGTTAAAGTCCACTTTTTCATCGTCTTTACATCGTTTTCACTGTTTTCTGTCCAAGAACCTGTAACCTGTAACATGTAGCAGACATGCGTCAAAAGCACCTGTTTATTTATAAAAAGAATAAGAATGGGGAATATAATAATGCAATATTCTGGTGTGAACAATGGCTCCGTCACAACTTTCGTCCAAATGGAGTCTCTGTTTCGGCAGAGGTTCATGAGCGTTAGCGATAAGATCACCATCACCGACCTCGTAAGGACCAAGCCAAAGAACAACGAAAGCAGCACGGATTTTATAACCCGATGGCACAATCTTTCCGTCAAATATGAACCGCCAATAGAGCAGGACCAATCTGTCAGTGTCCTCGTCGAAAATCTCAACAATTGGATGACCACGTTTCTATGTACCGCGGGTCTCAAAACATTCCAAGAGCTGACCAGAAAAGTCTAGATGTTGGAGCGCTCAAAGCAGGAGACCTCATCGGATTCCCAAAATAACAATAGGTCCTGGAGAAACCGAAAGGACGATAATCGCAAAGGCGGAAATTCTGACGATTCGGAATCTTTTAACACTTCGGCTAACCGAAATAAGCAAGGGATGAGCAGGCCTAATGCCAACCAGCCTCGGAAGCCAGTGTTCGGAGAGGGAGGAGAATCTCCACTGAAAGAGAAGCTAGATAAGGTCTATTCCTTCAGAAGGGACAAAATCCGTAAAATATTCAAAGATGCCCTGAGGAACGGTCTACAACTGCCAGAGTCAAAAAGACCGCAGGAAGAGAATATGACCGACGACCCCAAATACTGTCCCTATCACAGAGTAATAGGTCATGCCATTGAGGACTGCTTCGTCTTCAAAGATTGGGTCGAAAAGCAATACGAGGCAGAAGAGATAGAACTGTCTAAAGGCGTGTTAACAAACAGTCCAGCTGCGACCGCCAATTTCATATAAACGGAGACCGAAGTTCTTCGTGAAACTGATTCTCTCAGACATCTTCCTTTCTCTGAAAACAATCGACCACCATGTCATTAAACTGGGGACAGCTGACCACCGTGTCATTAAACTGGGAATAAACGACCTCTAAGTCTTTAAACTGGGAATGTAAGAATATGTAAATAAACAAAAAAATGTGTAAATAAATGAATAAAAAGAAAAGCCGAAATGATGGGGCAACTCGCAATAAAAATCAGCGAGAAAATAAAGATGAAAAATAAAGCCGAAATGATAGGGCCCCCGCGAATAAAAACCCGAAATGATAGGGAAATCGCGACCTTCGCGATAAGAAAAACTGAAATGATAGAGCGATCACGGTAAAAAAACAAAAAAAACGGCGAATGATGAGTCGCTCCTGATACCATATTTCAGTGCAGCGATGCAGACGCCAACCCAAAATCCAATTTTCCAAAATTCTCCCGGCCCTACGGCCAGTCCCCAAATTGACTACCGTATACAATTTACGGGCTCAAATAATTCTCATCATACCCATATCCCACTGCAATCATCAGTCCAGCGGCCGGTCTTCGCCTTTGGAATTATGCTTCATTGGGGAGACCCACTCATGTATCCTCACGATACATGAGGAGAACAAACCTTCATGGGATCCTTATGACTCACAAAGGAAAAACACACTTAGGTGTCCTCACGACTCCTAAGGAGAAAATGCACCTACGGGATCCTTACGACTCATAGGGAGAAAATGCTTTTATGGGACCCTTACGGCCCATAAAATTGAAAAGCCTTAGGTGATAGGGATCTAAACCTATCTCTTAAGTCATCGCTTCCCAATAGGCAATGGCGAATGATGAGTCGCTCCTGGTACCATATTCCAGTGCAGCGATGCAGACGCCGGCCAAAATCCAAATCCCCTAAGTGGCGAATGATGAGTCGCTCCAGATACCATATTCCAGTATAGCGATGCAGACGCCAACCAAATTCCAAATCCCATACCCCAACGGCGAATGATGAGTCGCTCCTGGTACCATATTCCAGTGCAGCGATGCAGACGCCAACAAAGTCCCAAAATTTTGCCGGCCCTACGGTCTGGATCATACATCATGCAAAACCGTATACAATCCACGGGCGTAAACGACCCCTATCTCTCCCAAGTACAGCCGGTGAGACTACTTTTAAAGTCCTACCAGCCAAATAAATAAAATAAAATAAAAAAATAATACGGTATGTCCACAAGCAAAACGGGCACGGATGAAAACCCGAAAGGGCTCCGTGGGTAAAAACAGCAGGACTGCCGGCGAGTTTGTGAAAACCCGAAAGGGTGCAAACTCGTAAAAAAGAGATGAAATGCACTCGCAAAGTCCTCTCGACTTTGTGGGGAGAAAATTCCCGCGTGAGATCCTTACGACTCACAAAGGAGCAACACACTTAGGAGTCCCCACGACTCCTAAGGATAAAATACACCTGCGAGATCCTTCCGACTCATAGGGAGAAAATGCTTTTATGGGACCCTTACGGCCCATAAAATTGAAAATCCTTAGATGATAGCGATCTAAACCTGTCTCCTAAGCCATCAATTTCCAAATCCTCTCGGGGCAAATGATGAGTTGCTCCTGGCATTATTCCAGTGTAGCAATGCAGATGCCAAACAAATCCCCAAATCCTCTCGGGGCAAATGATGAGTTGCTCCTGGTATTATTCCAGTGCAGCAATGCAGACGCCAAACAAAAACCAAAATCCCTAAATCCTCATGACAGATGATGATTCGCTCCTGGTACCATATTCCAGTGTAGCGATGCTGATGCCAACCCAAATCAAATCAAACCAACAAGCTCTGCGGCGGAATCATGTTTCGTCCCAGAATTTACCCCGTATCGAAATTATGCTTCGACTCGGAATCAACCAGCGATCTCCTCGTCGGAATTAAGCTCTGCCTCGGAATCAAGTCGACCAACAAGCTCTACGCCGAAATCATGCTTCGTCTCAGAGTGTACCCCGCGTCAAAATCAAGCTTCGCCTCGGAGTATCTGCCTTCCCTGTCGGAATTATGCTTCGGCTCAGAATCAACCAGCGACCTCCTCGTCGGAATTATGCTCTGCCTCGGAATCAAGTCAACCAGCAAGCTCTGCGTCAGAATCATGCTTCGTCTCAAAATGTACCCCGTGTCGAAATCATGCTTCGCCTCGGGGTACCTGCCTTCCCTGTCGGAATTATGCTTCGTCTGGGAATCAACCTCTGCATCGAAATTATGCTTTGGTCAGAATGTCTGCTACTCTTCGGAATGATGCTCTGATCCCCGAAATTATGCTCCGACCCCCTGGAATCATGCTCCGCTCTTCAGAATGATGCTCCGATTCTCGGAATGATGCTCTGACCCTTTAGAATAATGCTTCGCTCATCGGAATTATGCTCCGATCCCTGGAATCATGCTCCGCTCTTCGGAATGATACTCCGATCCTCGGAACCCTTTAGAATCATGCTCCGCTCTTCGGAATGATGCTCTGATCCCAGGAATTATGCTCCGACCCCCTGGAATCATGCTCCGCTCTTCAGAATGATGCTCCGATCCTCGGAATGATGCTCTGACCCTTTGGAATCATGCTCCGCTCATCGGAATTATGCTCTGATCCCTGTAATCATACTCCGCTCATCGGAATTATGCTCTGATCCCTGTAATCATACTCCGCTCATCGGAATTATGCTCCGATCCCGGAATTATGCTCCGATCCTCGGAATTATGCTCCGACTCTTTGGAATGACCGACTCTGGAATTATGCTCCGCAAATCGGAATAATGCTCCGATCCCCGGGAATCATGCTCCCCGAGGGATTCTCCGCCCCCGGAATGATGTTCCACCTCGAAGTCCAGCTTCAAGATCCATCAATTTCATCCATACAACTCAAATGTGCGGTGTGCATTTATTGATGGTGGGGCACTTTGTTGGGATCAAAATTTGCATCCCGGTTGACCAAGTCAAAGTCAAGGTCAACCCCAAACCAGGTAGGCCCAAGCCCAGATCAAGTGGGTCCACGTTCCAGGTCGAGATCGAACATGAAGCTGCCGGCCCCCCTCCATGCCAAGACGAAATCATGTAATAAATAATTTTTATATAATTTTTTATGCATGAATGGGCATAAAACCAAATTTTTGTAAAGCCCATGGCTTATGTGCAAAAAGAAATGGCACATGAGCCATGGGATGGGCAAAATGCCATTTTGTAAAGCCCAAGGGGCTATGTGTAAATGTATAAGCCTATATAAGGTAACATGATAATGAATAAAAAAGACAACACTTTTTCATTCTCAAAAATTATGGCCTGTGCCTCTTTCTCCTTCCTCAAGGTTCTAAAAGCTGCTTCTTTCTTTTGAATTAAATCAAGAGTTTTACTCTTTTTTTTCCAAAACTAAATAGTTTTCACCACAAAACCCACAAAAGGGAGATTGGATCTTCCATTAGATCTCAAAAAGGGGAGATTTTTAAATCTCACCCCCCTTTCTCCAAGACCCGGCCAAACGTCAGGAAGAAGAAGGAGATCCATATCCAGAAACCCCACTTTGTGGAAGATCCAGGGCTCAAGAGGAGAAGCCCCCTTTATCAGCTTATATATATATATATATATATATATATATATATAGACACACACACACACACACACACACACACAAAAAAAAAAATAATAAGTGTTCCTTTCTGGGAGTACAACTCCCATTGGAGAAACCAAGACCCTTTTGCCTCCCGAGCGCCCACGTGCCTGTCACGTGGGGCGCTAGAGCTTTTGCGCTCAAAGCGTTAGCGCCCGAGCGCCCGCGTGCCTGGCACGTGGGGTGCTAGCGCCTGAGCACCCGCGTGCCTGGCACGTGGTGCGCTAGCGCCCTTACGCTCAAAGCGCTAGCGCCCATGCGCCTGGCATGTGGTGCGCTAGCACCCTTGCGCTCAAAGCGCTAGCGCCCAAAGCGCTAGCGCCCGGACGTCCACGTGCCTGGCACGTGGTGCGCTAGCGCCCTTGCACTCAAAGCGCTAGTGCCCAAAGCGCTAGCGTCCGAGCGCCCACGTGCCTGGCACATGAGGCGCTAGCGCCCAAAGCGCTAGCGCCCGAGCGCTTTCTCCCATGCATCCTTTGGATGCCTTTTTCCCTTACACACACACACACACACATACACATACTCCACGACACTGTCCCTGTTAGAAAAAAATTTCTAACGGGGCGCTGCCCCTGCCCCGCACCCCGTAAGGGGGCTGCTAGCCCCCTTGACCCCCAGCTCGCTATCCGAGTAGCGGGACCCTCGTAAAAACTCTGCGGGGCCCCCGATATATCCAAAGCCCCCCTTTAAAACACAACACTGCACATTGAGTTCGCATGACCAGTTTAACCCGTCAATCGGAGGTTCTCTCGCTCCAAAGGCGAGGGGTAATTAACGGCAGTTTAGTCCGCGGCTGCCGGAGATTCAGATCCCTACAATCAATAAACCCCAGCCTACCCTAGACAGGGGGAATCTGTAATGCGCCTGACAAGCGCGCGCATTCCCATCTCAATGGGGTGACGAAAAACATCTTACAGCCTCTAAACCGAAGCAACTCGAGTATCCAGTTTGCTAGCCTAGATACCCAAGATGAAGTAGAGATAGTGTGTGAATACTTTGTCTCAAAACACCCATGGATTCTCAACTCATGAGAGAGATGGGTGGAGGTTGAAGAAGATGCCCATGAGAGGAAAGTGTGAGCTCAAGAAAAAGAAAAGAGCAAGTGAGGAAATGGTTTGTGTTGTGAGTGATATTTTTGTGAGCACATAAAGAAAAATCAAGGAAAGAATAGTGACCTGCCATCTCTCGCCAAAAATATCCCACACAATAATAATAGCCTCAAAAACAATCTATGTCACAATGAATGATCACTAGATCCAACACCATGAGTCACCAAGTGCATGTGCAATGAATCAATGCACAAGGCCAAGACTTGCACTCACACTTTCCACCACAACAAACATTTAAGCTAAATGTTTAATCCAAAAAAGAAATGGCATCAACTAAAGAAAACTTGTAACGGAATTACAAGAATATCCCTCATCCGTACATACATACCCGCATCCGTATTCCGACTGAATACGAATACAACGAGACGAAAGTAATCCAACAATATAATACTAGGATCCGGCTTAAACCAAAGCCCGCTAGTATTATCTGTCCGATCATGATCCGTACACAAGTGCACGTATATGATCGAACCCTGCCATAAAACCATACGGCCTCTACAACGTTTCGCCCGAACCAGGGAAACCCTCTGTGTGGGACTCTAAAGACTCGTCAATACGCTGGCAATGGGTTTAACTACAAGCACGTCAGTGGCACTAGCTGTACGTAACGGCTGCCCAGGTATTAAGCGAAAGGGAGGACGACGAGCAAACTCATCCTGAAACCCTACTGAGCCTGACAGTGACAATATCTGTACAGTCCGGTCCATTCGTCTATGAATATCGCATATCAAGTCTAGGGGGGTGGATAAAGTCAGAGCCCTAATAACTTGACATTTAGTATCGGTATGAAACTCATCACCACCTGAGAAACTACTGATCCTAGATCAGTAATTCTCGACTACCTTGGCCAAGGATTTCTGGTGATGGCCATCCGTGCACACCACGACATCAACCCCCAATACCGGGAGAGACAAATCCCCTGACGATCCGCTCACTGCCTCCATGTGGCTCAGGACTGTACCCAACTAAAACCTGTTTGCACGATTCCTTTGAGCCGTGGTAGGGTAGTAATCAAAGCACAGTGGGAACTCACACGAGACAAATGATGATCTCAGGTCGATAGAATAACCTGTACACATGTCACCAGGGAACTGCTATCTGATAATAGGTATAATACAAACTAGCATGTTCCCGGCGAGTCCGTCCGGTGTACTCATAACCCAATAAGCACCTGTATACATCTTAGGTGAACCAACTGACACCAATGGCTTGTGAGACCGGCCACCGTCCCTCATCGGGGTCTCGATCCGTATACACTAGTCTACTCTCGGAATATTGATGCCCAGTCTCGAAACTCCCACGACTAGGGACACTTTAAGGATGTGCTTATAGACCATCCAACTCTCACGTATATGATCGTCATCATACTGCTGGTAGTCAAGCAAGAATCCTATAGGCTCTATCAACATGTAATAGTGATCTGTAATGTCACCTGAAGCATGTACACGATGATAAAGACAAACCAAATAACATACTATTATCTCGAGTAACACTGTCCTACCGGTATAGGTCCTCCCTCAATCATTGCAATCACGTGCCTGCGATCTAATAATTGACTTGAGGGCACTATAGCCAACAATCTCCCACTTGCACTTAAGGCTAATTATTGCGGTGTCGCATACTCACAGCCCGTGTGATACCGAACACCCAACTCCTCTACTAATCATTTTCACAAATCTCGTTTGTGAAACTATTGCGTTCGAGAAATAGCCTCGGTGAGTGGATCCGCTCCAATGTTTCTTTCTATGTCTCTCTTTATCTCAAGTTCGCGGAGAAAGCCATCTCCCGAAATGAGCAATACCTGTCTTAGAATATGTCTGGATATCTGATGGGACCCAGTTCACAAATGAACTCCAAATCCAGCAAACTTCTTAGACTGTATCGTCCACTGAACTTAATCAGTATCCTGCGCCATGCCTCCCTCAGTATCCGCTTGGACCACCTGTCCAAACTACTGCCCCTCAAAAAGAGGGAAAACTATAACTCTGACAGTCACTCTGTAATTCAGGTCACCTTGGAAACCTGGAATGATAACTGTCTCCCGAAGGAGGCCGCCGTTACCAAATCCCTAGAACATTCACTTATGTTCATAAACTGCTTCCGAATGTTTCTCCAGGATTGGATTAATATATACTTATCGCATCTAGTGCAAAAACAGCATCTGGTGCGGTACTTGACATCTCATGATTGACTCAATTGCCTTAGCAAGTGATATGTCTATCATGCACATCCCTCTCCCCTTTAGTCTGTAAGACATCTTTAGAGAGGGTGACTCCATCACCTGCAGGTACACCACCTTGCCAGGAGTCGTTCATTCTAAATACCTTTAGAATACTATCTAAGTACCCAGATTGAGAAACTACCCAAATCTAGATCTAAAACCATATATCTGGTAACCAGAATGCCTGATATAATATCCATATCATATATGAAGAAACCACTGTGTGACAACCACAGTGTAACCGATCGTAGTGTAGGAATTTCACTTCCTACAAAGTGTATGTCATCCAAATACCAGGACATCACACCCTACTACCTTCTTAACAGATCCATCTCCTATTCTGACGAAGTCAAAACCTATGACTGTCACATCAAAAATAGATGATCTATCTCCGCTATACCTGCTTTAGTCTATAAATAGACACAAGCTACTTGTCCACTATACTTCCGTTGCTCCCACTAACTATAACAACCCTCTGGCAGAGTCATATACACATGCACTTCTAAAGCTAGTTTAGAACGACGCTGTACTCGTCCTCCTGCCGGGTCTCATAGTCTAGAACAGAAGTAATGGCAAGTCTGGGTAGACAAGAAACTCTCTGTCACCGTCTTTGAGGATACCGAAGTACCTCTCGGGCGCTTGAGATTACCCACCATATCTGCGGAGTGGCTAATGGAATGTCAAAAACCAATTGAATCTTTAGGTTCTATTAAATTTTCAGTAATTGTTTGCGGTTCTGGAATCACTTCCAGTTCTACCATACTTCCACTACTGTTTTCTGGAAAAAAAAGAGTCCATTTTGCTAAAACGGTGGCGAGTCAAGAACAATATCACTATTGATCTTCCAGATGGTAGAAAGTTATCCTTCGACATGGCCCGGGATAACCCACAAACAGCCATTACTGAAACGTGCCATGACTTTATCCAGAGTCTGGTTTCAAGCGTAAGACGGACAACTCCATATACCTTAACATCGTTAAGATATGAACCATTCTATATACAATATAGAAATAGAGGCACTAATTTAATTGGAACCAGATTCAAATCATGCGTCTCCAGTGCATGTCAACTAAATGGAGAGAGGCCGGCCAGCATTACTCAACTAGGAGTGCATCCAGATATGAGTAACCTGAAAGAGAAGCAAATTCTCAAAACCATTGCTATCAACTGAATACCAAACACAAGTATCTATATCTTCGATCACCTTGAAGGATTCCGATATTTGCAACACATGGTTCTCTACTTTATTCTTGTACTTATAATTTCTCAAAACTTGGACCTTGTATTTCTACGAAATACTTGTCTAAAAACTAGAGAAGTTACAAGTAAACAGAATATAGTACGAGTACCAACCCCTTTGTCCTAATGGACACTGGACAATATACAATATTTTGTATAAGTCCCCTGAGTTCAATAACTCAAACCCTGTGCGTCGTAGGTTGAAAACTGTACGATGGTTAAAAAGAATTACACCGTTGTTGAATTCTCCTTACCTAACCATCAACTGATATAGGTAAATGTTATAAACATAATTTCAAAAAGTTATATCTCACTTTATAAAATAAACGTACAGATATATCAGTTTGAAATTGGTGCATAACAACGGATATTCAAAACCAAATATTTGCCGTCAGGCAAAAACCCAGGTGATTTCCTCAAATATCACCAATTACAACGAATTCCGATATAATGAGGATATAATCACCTAATTCCCAATAACTTACTCCCACTCTTCATCTGAAAAACCATACAGATGTGAGAATCAAACCCGGTAAATACATACCCTGGAGTAAGGATCTAATTGGGAAATCAGTTTTCAATTAACAACGCATAGTGAAATTGAAACATTAAAATGTTTCGAAGGGGTATCCAGGTATTCCTAATAATGTCTCTTCCATTATCCAGATTCATGACTATAACCGTATATATCCTTGCCATCTCTCCAAATCCCTTTACTTGTCTTTACGCATTACCTTTTGTACACCACTCTTAGGCTAAATAGTTTTCTTCCTTCCCTACCGTTCGGCACCAGCCTATGGTTTGGAAGAAGACTATCCAATAAGCGTAATAGGTGTACTCTTCTAATCCTAGGAGCCCTCGCAACCTGAGAGAAGGTAAAGATAAAAGACAACTGAATAATCCTTATTCTATTTCTCCCAAACCAGAATCCATTCTCGAACTGGAACAAATTCCTTCGAGTACGATGGATTATCCAATAACTGTGGATCTTCGTAGTGATACGGGGTGTTCTGGAGAAAATCAAAGGTGAAGTAGGAGCGGCGATGAAATACGTGATTTAGTCGTGAATGATAGCAGTCGCAATTTACTTTGCCTTCTTTCTAATCCCTTTATTTTTCTTTACTTATTACTTTATGTACACCACACTTAGGCTAATTGGTTTTCTTCCTTCCCCACCTTTCGGCACCTGCCTATGGTTTGAAAGAAAATTATCCTATAAGCGCAATAGGTGTACCCCCTCCTAATCCTAGGAGCCCTCACAACCTGAGAGAAGGTAAAAGAAAAAGACAACAGAATAATCCTATTCAATTTCTCCAGAACCAGAAACCATTCTCGAATCTGAAACAACTTTCTTCGAGTTCGTATGTAACTATACGATGGTCATATCCAATAAATATGCGGATCTTCATAGTGATACGGAATGTTCCGGAGAAACGCAAAAGGGTAAAAAGTAGGAGTGGCAATGAAGTATGCAATTTTGACAATCCAAAAGGCAGTGTTTTAAGAAAGTTCGGTTAACTTGGTTACTGAGTTATAGTCTAGGGTTGGGACATGCTCGCTGCCAAAAAGAGAGAGAAAAGAAACACTCTGTGTGCACTCTAATCTAGATCAGAATGGTTAATCACTTTATCTAATCAGGATGTCTCCTGTTGTATCCTTAAATTCTTCTCCAAACCTGAAAGAAGAATTAGCCGGGATTATCTAAAATCACCCGAGAAGTAAACCAACTCATCAGTGGGTATCGGGATCCAACTATCATCGCATGATAACCTGAGAGAATCCACTCACGTTATCACACTCCAGAAGCTATGCGCATGCCTGGCAAGTTTCCTATATGTTTGAAACTCCCGATGTGATTTTTACCCCATACTCTTATGACCTTGACGAAGGTCAACAAATCATAAGTCACATGTCAAGTTCTATCCGTCATTATCCAGGTTAATTTGAAACCACTCATACTCGCTCTTGACGAAGGCCAATAAGGCTGTACGACTGTTTCAAACCAACGCATCTATTTATGCAACAGAAAAGTAACAAGCAGCTACCATACACTATGCCTTGACGAAGGCCAACAAACATAGCATGAATACTAAGTGCTACCCGTCTGAAATGACGGAGGGCTACGAATGGTTTTTGGCGAAAAACCTTTAACATAATGAACTTGATATCGTTGAAAGAACCGGATAGTTTTTTACAAATATATAGTGGCGAAAACTTTTGCTAAAAAGGTCACTCCCGGTGAATTGGACTCTGTTAAAACGTTTGGGCATTGTTAATTGCCGCCAAACTTGAATTATAGCCGTTGCTTGCTGACGGGTTTGAAACCCATCAAATGAAGCCCATTAATTAGCAACGGTTAAATAGTCAAAGTCAATTTAAAGATAAAGTGCCCGTTGGAACATGGATGAATGGCTGCAGGCCTCTGATTGTAAGAGCATTATTAATAGCCTACCATCTCTTCGTTTCTAAAAGGTAAAAGTAAAGCTTGACTAAAGACAAAATAATATAAGACTTTCAAATATATTATTGTATTTTATTATTTTATGTAACAAATCCTTACGTACCATTTATGTCCGAAACGGATGCCATTTGGATGGAAAAAGGCTTAAATGTTTGTAATACCCAGTTCCGGGTATACCATTACCGTGTCTAATAAATAATTCCCAAATATTTTCTCCCAAAATTTCCTACATAATTTTCTCTAAATTTTCTATATTTTTCTAAAACCTAATAACCTAAACCCTAACCTTCAATTAATAAATTTATTTTCCAAATTCTTTCTAACCCAACCCAAGCCCAAACCTTTTCCCTCCATCCTGAGCCCGGCCCACGACCCCTACCCGAACCCTAGCGACCCGACCCGCTCCCCGCTCCCCTCTTCTTCCTCTCTTCGCTCCCTTTCCCGCTCGTTTCCTCTCCTTGCGCCCACGACCCGTTCCCTCACCCCACATCCCCGCGACCCGCTCCACCCCAGCGACCACGTCCTCGCCTCCCTCAACAACCCCAACGGTTCTCCCCCACGCTCGCACTTACCCCCGCGAGACCCGTGCCTCTCCAGCGTCGCCACGACCCCGTACTCCTCGCAACGCCCCCGCCATACCCTCAACGCCCTCCTCATCGCCCATTCCCTCTCTCTCTTCACCGCATTCAGTTTCCCTCTCCCTCACACCCCAAGCCTCCATCGCTGCCACCATCGCACCCTCAACCTCCACCTTGTCTCCCTCTCATCCTTCCCTCACCATCACACCGAGCGCCACTTTCTTCCCTCGACTCCAACCCTGAGCACTCCATCGTCGACGACCCCAGAGCAACTTGGAGCCCACCTCGACAGCACCACCTCCCTTTCCTTCTTCCTCTTTGCTTCTCCTTCAAAACCGAACCCATCATTACACATCCATCATAAGCCAACTCTGATTGCCGCCGGCGACTCCTGCCTACTTCCGACCGTGAGGGACTCCACCACCGAGTTTCCAACGCCCCTGCTCACCCGCGAGCTCCTCACCTCACCGTCGACCACTTTCTTCCCGAGCAACCGCGCCCGCGGCGAACCCAACAGCTTCACCTTGTCCTGCACCCCTTCGCCGGAGCTCATCGCCGTCGAGCTCCTCACCACGTCGCTGCAGCAACCATCCCTACCTCTTTTCTCTCCTCCCCTCACCTTTCTTCCCTACATACCCATCTCCGGCGACCTCGACTTTCCCCAAGCACCTTCGCCTGCATACTCCCTCGCCGAGCTTCCCACCTCGTCGGAACCCTCACCGCACCGGAGTCGACCACCACCAGCACCCACTCCTGGCCGCCTCCTTCCTGCAGCCGAGCCCCTGCACCCACTGCCTCCAGCCGCCACCCGAGCTCGCTGTTGCCACCGCTTGTCACTGTGGCTGCTCCCTGACCTCGTCACCTTCCTCCGACGACGTCGCCGCCGGCGCCAGTGCCACCCGAGCCCCTGCAGCTACGAGCAAGCGTCTGGATTCTTCACTTAAACTTGGAAAGAGTCAAGATGAAGAGGTAATATGCTATTGTTTGCTGTAGGTGCAATGTTTATTTAAAGAAGAGCTTCTGTAGAATCAAGATTGTAGACATTAGCCTTTTATGACATCGTCAACACTCAACACTATTTTCCTTTTATGAATTATAGGTTGCATCAACGTTGGCAGTCACAATTTTGATGTTTGTGTATTTCTTAAAAGATAATACATATTAAGCCAAGCCTCGTAGTTGCTGAGCCCAAGCACCCCATCTCATCGAGCTCACCTCGTTGATATTGCCACGGTCGTGCCGTTGCCGGTGTCATGTTGTTACTGCTGCCTCGTTGCGCCGTCGCCAGGCAAGTTTCTGAACTTGCTATCATGCTACATATACCCAAATATACTTATGCATGTGTATGTGATAAATCAATATAAAACCCCATAGTTATGATTACTAAAACCCGATAATCATCTTTTGATATGTATATATCTGTTCCGGTCAATTAAAATTCCCGTTTCGTGATATATAGATCGTGTACTGATAATTAACTACATGTTGGGATCTAAATGTTAATGTTTCTATATTGAAACAATATCCCTGAGAACCGACGCTGAATCTGGAAATCCCCGTACATATCACGTTGTAAAATTAACAGTAAATTAAATACAAATCTAAATGCAATCTTATATAGCTCGTATAGAAGCCAACAGATAAACCTACAGCACCCCATAGTTTATCTTAGGATTTTGATAAGTTGTAATGATGAATACTGAGGCGATTCGCGGCCCTGAACTGCAGTCCGGGGCAGTGCTCGTTTTGAATACCTAGGTTTGGAACACCTGTATACCCCTTATTTAAACTGAAAATGTGTGGAGCCTCATATGGTCGCGTAGATAATTTAGTTATCTAACACCTGAATCTGATCCCTTGCAGTTTCACCATCATTTGATATCTAATTGGCATTTTAACGTACCTAGGTATCCTGCAGTTTTCTGCAGTGACAGTTTGTACACTTTGATATTAAACTGAACATATCTCCCAGCGCACAGTGGATGTTATCAATATGTATGATGCGTTGGAAACCTAACTGTTAAACCTAAATATTATCCAACTGTAGTATCGCCTAATTATGCTCCCAACTGGGAGTAAAACGTGTTACGAAACGGACTACCAGTTCAGAAATTGGATTTCCAGCAGTGAACACTTAAAATGAAATGGCCACAACTAGAGAACCTGAAACCCGATTGACACAAAACCAATTTTGATGGACAGATAATTAAACCTACTGCTTATCTCTTTTATATTGTTTTGCTAAATTCTGCGCATGTGATTTATGGTAAATTATTCAAGTGGTAGGACACTGGCTGCTGATATTTTATTCCTATCGTAATTAGTTGCATTCTCATCATATCATGTAGTAGTTGTATCCTCATTTGAATAGTGGTCACATACATTGATAACCTAGCGATCGTGTACATTACCCAGTGATAGATTAGTGTTTGGATTGAGGCAAGTACGTTAGTGTTAAAACGTGAATGAATAAGTGAAGTGACGCGTACTTGTACACAATCAGCGGAACCAGTTAAATTATTGCATTGTCGACGCTTATGAGGCATATGTAAGTGTAACTATAACTGGTATGGTACAGTTATGGAAGCACTTATATTAGTGTCATAGGTAAGGCGTCAAACACAGTCCATTTATCTTGGGTACCAGTCGAGACATGCTTGATAGAGATCCTGTCTTCAGTTCTCGCGTAGACTTGTCATGGACCGACTAGTATTTGGGTTTATGGTCGGTGTTTGATGTAGACCATAGGGTATGGGGGTAGTTTGAGTGTGAGTTCAACGGAATCTCGGGAGTCCCATTACCGGCATATACAGCGATTCTGGGAGTCATATGGGTTATATTACTGATTATTAGCGAGCGTGTTTCGGGCCCGTGTTCCCTTGCCCCTGGGGCCCTACCCTTGGGTTGGGGATACTCCTGCGTGGTTGATGCTCACACTTGGACCGACGATAGGTTTAGCGACCTGGACAGTGAGACTTAGAGACTGATAGGTTTAGTGACATGGTCATGCATTTATTTCTGATTTGATATACCTACTTTACTGTTTACATGTACTGATTATTTCATGCGCGTCATCGTTCTATATTTACTGCTTCATGTTCATCATCATTGCAAGTGTTTACTTTTGCATTTATATATACTGCTATTGTGTCGCTCTGACGACCTGAGTATGCATGCTCAAAGTGAGAAGTGGACTTAGCTCGGATCAGCACCTGTCGTACCTTGAGGACATCGCAGCATCTAGATCAGCGACGTCAGCGCTATCTTTCCTTTGACACTATCTGGTTAGTTTTATATCTGTTTTGATTCAGCTGCATTTCTCATTACCCGTGCATTGATTACCGATTACCACGTAAAGCTAGAAGCTGAAGTGTGACTACGGCAGGATGTTTCCTCGACCGTAGGAGCATGGATGGCCTTGTCAACCCCTCGTATTCCGTATTTTGGGAAGCGGAGCGTGACATGGTTTTGTTACTATCAGAGAGCCAGGTTTAGAATGGGATTACAGTTTCCGTGTAGAGCTTGACAATCTAAGCCACCATTCGGTCTAGATTGTAAACTTGTTATCCTTGATCTTGATTCATATAGTGTGTTCTGCTACATATTTTGATCCATCCGCTAGAGTTTTGGGTGACTTAGTAGAATTATGTGATTGTAATATGAACTGCAGCATAGTAACAATACTGTACTCTGTTTGAGTGACTTGGAGTTCTACATTTGATTTCCACTCGTTTGAGTTTCACATCACCCGATATTCTTGTTTTGTTGTCTATTCTATATCTTATTTTGATTCTTATTCCTTGTACCTTATATCGTCCTTAAATTTGTTGTTTCAGGACCATAGCTTCCAACAACTCTTCTTCCAACTCTACTCGCCAGAATCATACCGTCGAGATTTTGAGTGTACTGCAAGACTTGAAGGAAGCCCAGGAGCGAACAAACGATCTCTTAGCTGAAGGACTAAGAAGGCAAACGGCTCGAACACCAGCAGGAGCCCCCAATCGGAAGGGAATCCCTGTTAGACGAAGAGGTGGTGTATGGAAGAAGCGTTCCTTTGTTCCTCAGCAATAGAAGCAGCGGAGAACCCAACGTTGTGGTTATTGCGGGAGACCAAAACACTTTCAGAGAGACTGTCGCAGGGCTAAAGGGCAATGCCTGATTTGTGGATCCAACGAGCACCTTATCAATGGTTGCCCTCGAAGGAAAGAGCTACAAGGAGGAGATTCGTCCACGCTCTCCACTTATGCTAAGTAACTTGGTTGTTTCGTAGTTCGAGCTTCGAGGACAGTACGGACCCGGCGCGGGATTCAACTCACTTGACGAGAACGCATCGGTCTAGATATCAACGCAGAATTATCACCCTTCTTGCTTTCAATAAAAACCCTGTTATTTTATTTAGTATTTGTTTCTTTTCTTCCGAACCTTGTATTTTTGTTGAATCCTTGGTTAAATGAAAAAAATGTGTGAGCTGTGATTATGTATCATTCTCTTGCCACTCATTATCCTTATACTACTTTGTTTACCGCCGGAAACCGGGAAAGGCGGACGTCTTCCCTGAATCTGGGGGCAGATGCTATTTGGTTTTATCCGTCCACCTCTCCGAAGATACCAAGATGATTTATGGCACCGTGTACCGGAGGTTTAGACGGATGCGGCCGATGTAGCAGACTTCGTCAGATTCCCCCTCGCTTGAGGGGTTTTTGATTGTGGGGACGCTCTTCCTTGCAGGCGCAAGCCCCTGCAGTTAATTACGTTACCGCATCGCGGCAACAACTTTCTCCTTCTCCAGAATTTCACTTCATGTCGTGGGTATTTGTTTTGTTTATGGTTGTCCGTGGATTGTATACGGAGACTAATTTATGTCGTCGCCCGTAGGACGTGGATTAGTCCAAATCCGTATTTACTTAGACTTGGGTTTGGTGTTTTAGTTTAAAGATACGCTAGCCATATTGAGGCTAAGATCAACTTAAACGTTCGTTAAGGATACATTAGTCTGATTTGAGACTAAGATCAACTTAACGGAAAGAGCATTTAGGGGCTCTATTGTTCTAGTTTAGGGACGTAGTGGTCCATTTAATATATAGCCGTCGGGACCCGTCACCTCTCTGACGACGTTGAAGGATTACAACGACAGGTGTCAGAGGAGTTTGGAGATATACCCTTGAACCAGAGTTGATTGGGGGTCTTATAATCCAATTTGGGACTAAAGTCTGTTTGAATGTTTAAGGATACGTTAGCCATATTTGAGGCTAAGATCGACTTAAACGGGATCGTTTAGATCCAACAAAAGAGCGTTTGGGGGCTCTATTGTTCCATTTTAGGGATGTAGTGGTCCATAGCTAGTTTAGGGATATTGCGGTCGATTGCTAGTTTTAGGGATGGATATTAGTTTAAGGACGCATTAGTCCAAGGGTTTAAGGACCCCATAGTCCATATGGATATGTTTAAGGACGCATTAGTCCATTAGTTTAGGGACGCATAAGTCCATGGGTTTAAGGACCCCATAGTCCATATAGATGTGTTTAAGGACACATTAGTCCATTAGTTTAAGGACGCATAAGTCCATGGGTTTAAGGACCCCATAGTCCGTATAGGTGTGTGGTTGTCGGGACCCGTCACCTCTCTGACGTCGTTGAAGGATTACAACGATGGGTGTCAGAGGAGTTCGGAGATATACCCTTGAACCGGATGTAAATTGATTTAAGGGAGCAGCCGTGCTCAGTCAATTTAATTTGAGGACTTACGGCCATGATTGGGCTAAGTCCAGTTGAAAAAATGTTCAATGTTTTTATTTATCTTTGGCCTATTAGGCCTGTGCTAGGGCTTTGCCCCTTTTTAGTAATGCACTGCATTTTATTCTGGCCTGCTAGGCCTTTTTGATTTGGGCTCGGTCCCTTTGTAAATGATGCAGAGCATCTGTTTGGTTTGGGCTCTGCCCCTTTCTTTTTAAAATAATGCATTGCATTTTATTTGGCCTGTTAGGCCTTTTTAATTGGGCTCGGCCCTTCTTTTCAATAATGCAGTGCATTAATTATCTGACAGTGGTCATGTGGCCTGTCAGGTGCTTTGCGCTAATTAATGAGCGCAAGCGCTTATGGTGGTGACACGTGTCACGCAAGCGCTTGTGACTTTTCATGATGGAGGCGTCGTCGAGCTTTGGGTTAATCACTGCAGGGAAATCGAGGTCCACCTGCATCAATCGGAGCTTATGCGCCCTGCTCCCGAGACCTTAGCCGCAAGCAATCAAAGAGCAGCATGGATTGAGCAAAGTGCTTCTAATTTCCATCACCTGGAACAAGAAGCGACTTTAAGGCTGAGGGAATGCCAAGAGACCTCAAACGAGACGGCTCGTCTGCGCGCTGAGGTTGAGGTGAACGCTGCCCAGGTGAAGGTTATTTTCGAGGGCCTTCTGGAGCGTATCTCTAATGGGCTGAACCTGAAGCAGAAACTCGATGCTGCCGAGCGTAATGCCCAAGGCCGCGAAGCAGCTCAGCAGGCCGTTGGGGAGCAGCTTGCATCCTTCTTGCAGCAAGGGACTCAAGTGGAGGCGGAACTGGCGGTGGTGGCCGATCAGGAAAAGGCATGGAAGGAAGTGCGCGAACAACTGATAGGGCTATTTAAGACGCTTCCTTCCCAGTAGCTGCCTTTGTATCAATATACTTGTAAAAAATTTCTTTTTCGAATAAGATGTATCCATTCTTTATTCTTTTGTACGATTCACCTTGTACTTGATTGAATTAATAAATAAAGATACACATTTTTTCTTTGCAATGTCTCGTATGCTCTTTTGCTTTCTCCCTTTCTCTTATTATCAGCATGATGTCTTAATAAACAGGGTTGACAGATAATGGAGTATCTTAGTTTCTTCAAGAGATAGTGATGGCTTAGGCCGCAGGTTCAGATCTACTGCCTAAGACTTTTCAACTCTATGAGCCATGAGGGTCACATAGAGACTTTTCTCCCTACGGATCGAGAGGATCTCGTAGGTGGATTTTCTCCTTAGGAATCGTGAGGATTCCTAAGTGTGTTTTCTCTTATAAGTCGTAAGGATCTTATAAGAGAATTTTCCCTCTTACGAGTCGAGAGGACTCGTGAGCGGTTGTTTCCCTCCTTGTCGAGATCCGACTTTGGAGAGTGAGACCCGTGGATAGTATGCAAGAGACCGTTTTGGGCCGACTTGCAGGGTCCCAGTGCTTAGGAAACAAGTTTTTTAATCCCCGCCGCCTAAGGCTTTGTCTTACGAGTCGAGCCGCATCGAGAAGTTCTCGCAAAGACATCAATTTCTTCACAAGTCAAGACGAATCGAGCATTTCTCGCAAGAATATCCTAACGTCACAGTTAACCTCTGCTCTTTACGACAGAAGTCCGTTAGGGTCTGTGGTACTTAGGGTTTTGGCCGTCGTACCATCGCATCAGCTGATATACTCCTCGATAGGCAATCGTGCTGTTCGAGTAGCCCTGCAACTGCCGTGTCCCTGATCCCTTCAGGGGCTGAACAAGACGTCTTCAAGCAATCCTCCTTGGCAGTTTAACCGTCGGAATAGCAAGCGTTAGGAATTTTGCCATGCCGCTTTTTACTTGAGGTTAGGCTCATTTTGGAGAGCTCCGATGAGTCATAACCATTCCGTGCTGGTGTGGGATGATCTCCGATAGTCTTTCAGGTTTTATGTGAGTTGCCGTCAAGACCCTGAAGCTAGGAATTTAGCCTTTGCTTCGTTTGCTGGTATCGCGTCTGCTGTATCGAGACGAATGTCGCAGTTGTCTCTAGGTTGCTGGTGAACCGTCGAGATTTGGAACTAGGGATTTTACCGTGGCTCCGTTAGTTTGATTGTCGCGTCTGAACCCTGCTGGAGGAAGAACGATGGGGTGACATCTCGCCTGCTGTATCGAGACGAACGTCGAGGTGGTGACCATTCCGCACTGGTGCAAGATGATCTCCGATTGTCTTTCAGGTTTTATATGACTTGCCGTTAAGACCCTGAAGCTAGGAATTTGGCCTTCGCTTCGTTTGCTTTGTCACGTCCGAATCCTGTTGGAGGAAGAACGCTGTTGTGACATCTCGTCTGTTGTATTGAGACGGACGTTGAGGTGGTGACCATTCCGCACTGGTGCAAGATGATCTCCGATTGTCTTTCAGGTTTTATATTACTTGTCGTTAAGACCCTGAAGCTAGGAATTTGGCCTTCGCTTCGTTTGCTTTGTCACGTCCGAGTCCTGTTGGAGGAAGACCGCTGTTGTGACATCTCGTCTGTTGTATTGAGACGGACGTTGAGGTGGTGATCACTTCGCGCTGGTGTGGGATGATCTCCGATCGTCTTTCAGGTTTTATATGAGTTACCGTCAAGACTTGGCTCCGTTTTCTGATGGAGTATGGGGAGGGAAGATGTGTCTCCTTCTTTGTTTGCGCCCATGGATTGTATACAGAGATTGCTATGCTATCGTCAGTAGGGCTTAAATTTCATTCATCATTTTTTTTGTATTATTATTTTATTTCCGCGATGCTCTATCATTTCAGCTTTTATATCGCGAAGGTCGCGATTGCCCAATCATTTCGGCTATT
Organism: Agapanthus africanus; assembly: GCA_030015575.1. Classification (NCBI taxonomy): domain Eukaryota; kingdom Viridiplantae; phylum Streptophyta; class Magnoliopsida; order Asparagales; family Amaryllidaceae; genus Agapanthus; species Agapanthus africanus. The sequence goes on from JASDDO010000018.1 coordinate 407,021,388, forward strand.
TTTCGCGGTGCCCAATCATTTCGGCTATTTATTTTACTTTCACTCGCTGCTTTTTATTGCGAGTTGCCCAATCATTTCGGCTATTTTGTGTGCATACGTTTTTACTTGCTGCTTTTTATTGCAAGTTGCCCCATCATTTCGGCTATTTCGTATGCATGTGCGGCCTGCTGGCTTTTCGCTGTAAGCCTGGAATTAGACACCGATTTCGGCATTAGCATCGCTACAACTGGGATATTGCCAGGAGCGAATCATCATTTGCCTCTGTCGATGTCGAACAAAGGTGGCTTAGCGAACAGGGTTAAGGTCCCGTCGACTAAGGCTTTTGACTTCATAAGCCGTAAGGGTCTCACAAAGGTATTTCACCTTACGAGTCGTGAGGATCTTGTAGGTGTGTTTTCTCCTCAGGAATCGTGAGGATTCCTAAGTGTATGTTCCCCTGTAAGTCGTAAGGATCTTACAAAAGGGTTTTCTCCTTATAAGTCGAGAGGGCTTACAAGGGTTGTTCACTGTACGAACATATCCCTAGTCACGGATGGGACCTGGTTAGGGAAATATTTATTCGCGCCCGTGGATTGTATACAAGGGTCAGTGTTGAGCCACTTGTAGGGCAATATCGAAGGTTGTGGGGGTTGCTTAAGCACAGGTTTGGGTCTCTGTAACTTAAGACTTTCAAATCTTATGAGCCGTGAGGGTCCCATAAGGGAGTTCTCCTTACGAGTCGTAAGGATCTCGTAAGTGTATTTTCTCCATAGGAATCGTGAGGATCCCTAAGTGTGTTGCTCCCTTGTGAGTCGTAAGGATCTCACGCGGGTGATTTCTCCTTACAAGGTCGAGAGGACCCTGTAAGTGTCCTTTAACGAGGTTGCGCCCTTTCGGGTTTTCACAAACACTCGCCGGTAGTCCTGTTGTTTTTACTCACGGAGCCCTTTCGGGTTTTCATCCGTGCCCATTTTGCTTATAGGCGTACCGTTTTTTTTATTCTTTTTATTCTCTTTTTTTTTACGAGGTCGCGTCCTTTCGGGTTTTCACGAACACTCGTCGGTAGCCCTGTTGTTTTTACTCACGGAGCCCTTTCGGGTTTTCATCCGTGCCCATTTTGCTTATGGACATACCGTTTATTTATTTATTTATTTTTTATTATTTTTTTATCTCTTTTTTTATATCGGCTTTGTGATGTTTCAATCCACCGTAGTTTATCGACATCTCAGTCAACAGCTAGTTTCAGGACGCAGTGGTCCGTCATTAGTTTAAGGACATTTCGGTCCGCCGTTAGTTTAAGGACGTTGTGGTCCGTTGTCGCCGTATTCGAGGCGAATCTCTAGTTTACTGACTTTTCGGTCTATGGGGCTTTCTCTATGAATGAGCATGATGCCCCCGGTGTCTCCATCTTTCCCATCGCGTGCGGTTGTGGCGGGCTCACCTTCCAGTTTTCGGATATAACGAACTTGCCTTGTTGGTATTGATCTTCAACCCAGTTTTTGAAGACGTAGCAATCCTCGATCAGGTGACCTACCGTTCGGTGGTAAGGGCAATAATCGAGATCGTTGACATCGCATGGCCGCAACGGACGTTTTGGACTCGGCAGGTTGATGAGTCTGTCACGCACTGCCAGCTCGAACAGTCTCCTTGTTTTATCATGAGGAAACGAGTAAGGACGTTTCAACTTTTTCTGGAGGGGTTGCCGCTTGTTGTTTCGGCAAACAACCGATCTAGGGCCACTCGATTGCTGTTGAGTATTGGCTACAAGGGCTGTTTTTCCCTTCTCTTTATCCTTTTTGCTCGATCCTTTGTTTGCGAGGCCGAGATTTTTTTCGAGTAGCGTGCGATTGCACGGCTGAACGTTCTCGCAACTCCTCAATTCTTTCATTTTTGAAATGGATTCCTTGAGGAGAGGGTTGAGGGCATCTTCTTCATCAGAGTCGCTTCCGAAGGTGATAATTTGCGATCCCTTGGAGTCGGCTATGTGACAGTCGGCGGCGGCTCTTTTGCGCCCATCTATCGCATTTTTCTGATGTCTACGAGCTCCACGCTTTGTCCTGTTGAAGTGTTGCTTTTGAGCGACATACCCTTGCCACCAACACTTAAAGGAGTCACAGTCTTCGGTAGAATGCATGATCTTCTGATGATACAAGCAGAAGTTAGGATGTATCTCCACTCCACCGAGAGTATTTTCTTCAGAGGGTGGTAGCTTCATTCCCGCTGACATGGCTTTAGCAAACCTTTTCCTCGTCTTGAATTTGTTTTTATCCGCAGCGGATGGCTTTTGATTTGACGAGAGTGCCTCGACTCTTTGGTCCAGTCGTCGGTGTTTGGCTCCTTCCAGTATGGCCATCTCACGCTCTTGATTGGCTTTAACTTTCAGACGAATCTCATTCAGGAAGGCATCGATCAACTCGTCTGACGGCCGTAGAATTTCTGGTTCAGGGTCCGCCCTCGGTTTCTCGGCGCAAGGAGCCTCTTTATCATCCGCCAATGAGTGAGAGATCACATGACAACTAGCTACGTAGTCTTCGGATTCATCTGATGAGTCTTCTCCATCGTTTTCGTCCTCAACAAAAGAACAAGCTGCCCCCCTCGTGTCCGTCTTCTTTGGAGTGTGCGGCTGTGGTGGGTTTACCTTCCAGTTTTCAGACAGCGCAAACTTGCCTTGTAGGTACTGATCCTCGATCCATCCCTTAAAGACGAAACAATCCTCGATCGGGTGACTTACCGTTTGGTGGTAAGGGCAATAATCGAGATTATTGAGATCACCTGGCTGCGACAAGCGTTTTGGATTCGGCAGATTGATGAGTCTGTTGCGTACTGCCAGCTCAAACAGTCTTCTCGTTTACTCTGAGAAAACGAGTAAGGACGTCCTAGTCTCTCCTCGAGGGATGGGCGTGGACGCACGTCGTTTTGGCGAACGACCGGCTTTGAGTTGCTCGGCTGCTGTTGAGCATTGGCGACGATGATCACTTTCCCTTTTCCTTTCTCATTTCGAGAGTCTGGTTTTGAGGAGACGGTCCATGGCCCATCTGGTCCATTTGGGCTAATTTGTCGATTAAGGCCTGGAAGGTGGTCGGCCTGAAGAACATCATGAATTGCGAGATGGTCGCTTACGGATCGACAGTGCCCACGAACATGCCTACCGCAGGTGCCTCTTCTATGCGTTGTTCACATTTCGACCATAGGTTCCGCCATTGTGTTGCGTATTGGACCCACGCTTCGCCTGGCCTTATCCTGGCATTTATCAGTGCTGTTATCGGGGTGCGTTCACTAGCACTCGCGAATTTTTGTGTAAACAGTAGCTCCATCTCCGCAAATGTTTTGACAGAGTCGTTAGGTAGCTCTGAATACCATTCAAAGGTTGTTTCTGCTAAGCTGCCGACGAATTGGCGGAGCAACAATTTGTCATCGCCTCCAGTATTGCCGCATAAGGCCCTGAATTGAGCGACATGCTGATGCGGATTCCCTGTCCCTTTATATACGTGGAACTTAGGGATCGTATATCCCGGCGGGTAACTGATTTGGTCATACCAACCCGGATAGGGTCGTCCAGTTCTAACAATTTGCCCAGCCGCTTCACTCGCCTGATGAGCTCGTATTTGCTGAGCTATATAGTTATCCAGTGCGGCCTTGGAAATGGTTTCTTCCTTGACTGCTGAAAGAGCCGGAGGAGGATTAGATGTCTCCCCTCTGTCGTCTCCAACAATGATCGGAAGATCTTCAGCTGGAGGGTCCGGGTGTAACATCATCCCTACCATATCTTGGAAGAGGAGCGCCATTTGTTTTATGTTGGCAGCTTGTTCTGCTGCCTCTTTGTCCTTCTTTTCGAGGACTCTGCGTAGATAGTCAGCGTCAGTTTCTTGTTCATGACGCTGCTCTGATGATACTTCCGAACTTTCTTTCGGTTCGGTAACTGCAGCCATCGCAGTCATCATTTCCTGAAGCTTCTGTTGCTGCTCCTGGGCTTTTGTCACGGATCGGGTGAGCGGTCGATGACCGTCGAAGCGCGGCTTTCCTCCTTTCCGGAAGCCATATAAACAGTGTGCACCACCATGCCCCCAGACCTGGGGCGTTTGTGTTCAGCGCTTTTACGCTTCGCCATGTTCACAGGGGCTCTTTGCGGCCTCATTTTCCTTTGAGGGATTGGAGATGAGGGGGCCATTGCAGTGGGCACCCAAGTAGCTGTTGCTTTTTGTGGCTTGACGAAGTAATTCTTCTCCTGCCGCACCTTCATCTTTTTCTGTCGGCAGAGATAGTTTTCATCAATCACCGACTCTTGGACCTGTCGCCAGACTTTGTAAATTTTAGAGGACAGCCGCTGAGGGGGCTGCTCCGGCTTCTTCTCTGGAGCATTCTCCATAGGTGAAGGAGTTCTCTTCAGCTCTGCAGTAGGAGAGTTTCTGCGCACCTTGTTGAGCAGTTCAAAACTGTTCTCGGTTGGAACAGCAGCTTTGATTTCCACCATCGGAGCTGGCGATGTTATCCCGAAGGGGGAGTTGCCCCCAGCCTTCCTCACTCGGCGCCAGTAACGACATCGAGCGTGTCGTGCGGATGGAGTTGTTTCAGTTACATGCCCCCTCTGGGCGGGGGAAGCAGCTTTGAGAACCTCGCCTGGAGCAGAAACCGGAATGGGCAGCCTTGTAAAAACTGACTTCTTGGAAGGAGGAGCCTTTTCAATGATTTCTTCCGCTTGAGTCGGGATGGATATCCGCTTTGGGATGGCAGCTTCGGGTATCGCGGGTTTGTAGACTTTCTGGCCCAGTCTGTTGAAAACTGAGGTATTGAAATTGGGCGACCCGTTGAGAGGGGTCGCGGCATTGGTAAGTCGATCAAAGACCGGCTTCTTTGGAGCTTCTTGCGATGTCATTGGGGCATTGAAGCTCATCAGTGGGAGCATGGTCCCGAAGAATAGTCCAGCGGTGGCTTGAGTTACCTGCTCCACTGGCATCTTGAAAAGGGAGACCGCTTGGGGCCCATAAGTCACTCCTCCAGCAAGGACGGAGCGAGAGTTGCAGTTGCAGGCAGTGCAGTTTGAAGCCATTGATCTTCTGTTTTCTGCATGGAGAAAGACACCAAATCTTAGTATCTCGAATCCACAGGTAACCACAACAAACCGCGAATCGTTCGCGAACACGACACACGAAGTGAGGAGTGGAAAGAGGAAAAGGTCCCACCGGACGTGCCAGAATCTGTTTACCGCCGGAAACCGGGAAAGACGAACGTCTTCCCTGAATTTGGGGGCAGATGCTATTTGGTTTTATCCGTCCACCTCTCCGAAGATGCCAAGTTGATTTATGGCACCGTGTACCGGAGGTTTAGACGGATGCGGCTGATGTATCGTCAGATTCCCCCTCGCTTGAGGGGTTTTTGATTGTGGGGACGCTCTTCCCTGCAGGCGCAAGCCCCTGCAGTTAATTACGTTACCGCATCGCTGCAACAACTTTCTCCTTCTCCAGAATTTCACTTCATGTCGTGGGTGTTTGTTTTGTTTGTGGTTGCCCGTGGATTGTATACGGAGACTAATTTATGTCGTCGTCCGTAGGACGTGGATTAGTCCGAATCCGTATTTACTTAGACTTGGGTTTGGTATTTTAGTTTAAGGATACGTTAGCCATATTGAGGCTAAGATCAACTTAAACGTTCGTTAAGGATACATTAGTCTGATTTGAGACTAAGATCAACTTAACGAAAAGAGCATTTAGGGGCTCTATTGTTCCAGTTTAGGGACGTAGTGGTCCATTTAATATATAGCCGTCGGGACCCGTCACCTCTCTGACGACGTTGAAGGATTACAACGACAGGTGTCAGAGGAGTTCGGAGATGTACCCTTGAACCAGAGTTGATTGGGGGTCTTATAATCCAATTTGGGACTAAAGTCTGTTTGAATGTTTAAGAATACGTTAGCCATATTTGAGGCTAAGATCGACTTAAACGGGATCGTTTAGATCCAACAAAAGAGCGTTTGGGAGCTCTATTGTTCCAGTTTAGGGACGTAGTGGTCCATAGGTAGTTTAGGGACATTGCGGTCGATTGCCAGTTTTGGGGATGGATATTAGTTTAAGGACACATTAGTTCATGGGTTTAAGGACCCCGTAGTCCATATGGATGTGTTTAAGGACGCATTAGTCCATTAGTTTAGGGACGCATAAGTCCATGGGTTTAAGGACCCCATAGTCCATATAGATGTGTTTAAGGACGCATTAGTCCATTAGTTTAAGGACGCATAAGTCCATGGGTTTAAGGACCCCATAGTCCGTATGGGTGTGTGGTTGTCGGGACCCGTCACCTCTCTGACGTCGTTGAAGGATTACAACGATGGGTGTCAGAGGAGTTCGGGGATATACCCTTGAACCGGATGTAAATTGATTTAAGGGAGCAGCCGTGCTCAGTCAATTTAATTTGAGGACTTACGGCCATGATTGGGCTAAGTCCAGTTGAAAAAATGTTCAATGTTTTTATTTATCTTTGGCCTATTAGGCCTGTGCTAGGGCTTTGCCCCTTTTTAGTAATGCACTGCATTTTATTCTGGCCTGCTAGGCCTTTTTGATTTGGGCTCGGTCCCTTTGTAAATGATGCAGAGCATCTGTTTGGTTTGGGCTCTGCCCCTTTCTTTTTAAAATAATGCATTGCATTTTATTTGGCCTGTTAGGCCTTTTTAATTGGGCTCGGCCCTTCTTTTCAATAATGCAGTGCATTAATTATCTGACAGTGGTCATGTGGCCTGTCAGGCGCTTTGCGCTAATTAATGAGCGCAAGCGCTTATGGTGGTGACACGTGTCACGCAAACGCAGTGCGCTGCGCCAGTACGCTGAACTGTTGCGCTGCTGACACGTGGCGCGCTCTGATGAGTTGCGCCAACTTTAAAGAGCAATGCTCTATTTTTTAAAAGCGCATAGCGCAAGTGGTCTTGGAGCTGACACGTGGCGCTCTCTGGTGGCTTGCGCCAACCCAAGAGCGCAACGGTGCAGATTTGCAAGTGCAAGGCACTGTTTTAATGACTTAATCCAATTTTGAATTTAAGAGAGGAATCTTTAAGATTCCAGAACCAATGGTTCATAAAAAAGTGCAAGGCACTGTTATTATTTATTTATTTTTTTTATTGAAGATCATTGATCTTGTTCTTAGATCAATGATCTATTCAGAAGAAGTTCTTCTTTTATAAAGGTTTTTACCTTTTTTTCCTCTTCTTCTTGAGTTTCTTCTCAAAATTCTTCAGAGTTCCCTCTGTTTTGTTATTTTTGAAGTTCTTGATGTTCTCGATGTTGATGATCTTTGAATTGGGGTCTAGGGGCCTTTATATAGTGCCCATAAATTTGTTAAATTTGTTAAAGAGATCATTCTCTAAGTGATTTGGGGAATTTTCCCCACCGTTGGATCTTTGATCCAAGGGCTTCTGTTTTACAGAAGACAATCTTCTTGTTTCAACAAGAACAGAAGGATCTTACTAGAATTTTAATTCTGTTTGGTGAAAACGCCCCAGCGCTTGACACGTGTCACGCAGCGCAGAACGCAGCGTAACTGTGCTGCCACGTGTCGCGCAGCGCACAGCGCAGCGCAACTGCGCTAGCGCAACTGCGCTGACACGTGTCGCGCAGCGCACAGCGCAGCGCAACTGAAGCGTTGCTTCCTTTAATTTTGTTTTAAATAGAACCTTGCTCTGATTGGGCGCGCTGCCTTGGGCGCTGTGCTAACATATCAGCTTTTGACACGTGGCGCGTTGCGCGCAGCGCAAGGGATTTGAAGCGTTGCTTCAATTTTTGAATTTTGAAATTCAAACAGAGCTTTGCTCTGATTGGGGGAAACATGCTTACTGCATCATTATTCAAAATTTGATTTTTCAGTCCTTACCTGCCGTATATTTTCCATATGCTCTACATCCTTGGTTATTTTCTTTGTGTATTCCACTATCTGATCATGACTCTCTTTTCAGGCTATGGCCAATCTTGGAGCAGCGCCGCCTCTCGATGAGGATACTCGGTCGTGCGTTTCCTTGGACTGCATGCTGGTGGGTTCAGATGACGAGGTCGATGGCCCACAGGTTATTTTCGGCAACAACGATTCCGAGGACGAGGGAGTCGCAGCCCTAAAAGTCGACATGATCAGCGACTCTGACGACGAAGAAGAGGACCCGATGGAGTAAGATCCTGAGGAGAATCCAGTGGAAGAAAACCCAGTAGAAGAGAATCCAGTGGCAGAAGATCTAGAAGAGGTGAATCACGTGGAAGCAGACCACGATGAAGAAGCTCCAGCCGAGGAAGAGTCGGAGGATGAAACCTCGAGTGAGGAGGAATTCGAGGCAGAAGAACCTCTAGTGGCAATCCCTGCGAGGCGCTATGGAAACGGACGCCCCTATCTTAGCGCGAGAACTTACCGTAACCTGTTGAACTTCCATAACCGCAACTGACGCGACTTATCTTTGTTTCTTCTGGCCAAATAAATCTATGTATAGTTTATGGCCACTTTTATCTTTCGAGTATGCCTTGTTTGAAATCTTTCTGGAAAAATAAATAATAATAAAGTTTCTGAGTGCGCAAACCCTTGAGTATTGATTCGCATGATACCTTGACTGTTTTCCCTCCCCAATAAATTTCTTTCCCTCCTGAGATTCATTACTCTTCATCCTTGCACCTTGTAGTAACCTGACCCCAGTCTCTTCAACGCTCTAATTAAAACACCGCATTCCGGCTTCTTTTGATTAGGCCATACTCTACTGTAATCCGTACCCTGGCTAGTCCCTTATACATTATTAATTTTATTCAGTGACGTTGTTATTCGAAATTTAGTTTCGTTATTTTGTGTTTATCGAAAAATTGTGTGTTATTAACTACTTCCGTTTTACTTATTCTAAATGCTTTACTATTCTTCACATTTTCAATGGCGCTAACATATATCACACATACTATTTTGTTTTATTTTCTATTGTTTCGCCATATGGGTTTTCTCAAGTTATTTTAAATTGCTTGATCGATATTTTTACTAAAATATTTTGGCTTATCAGCCAATTTTTCACTATTGTTTATTATTGATATTCATTTTTCCGTGTATTGTGTATATAGTTCATCATTATAGATGGTTATGCCTTGTGCTTACTTATGCCTATTCTTTTACTTACGCTATTTCTTATACATATATAGACCTTTGACTTTCATCTAGTTGCTTTTGCATAAATCGCTATATAGTAGTATTTGATTTTGTGGCTTTTCGCATGGTATTTTATAGCTTATCGTTTATTTTAATTTCGAGGACGAAATTTTATATAAGTAGGGTATGATGTAATACCCAGTTCCGGGTATACCATTACTGTGTTTAATAAATAATTCCCAAATATTTTCTTCCAAATTTTCCTACATAATTTTCTCTAAATTTTCTATATTTTTCTAAAACCTAATAACCTAAACCCTAACCTTCAATTAATAAATTTATTTTCCAAATTCTTTCTAACCCAACCCAAGCCCAAACCTTTTCCCTCCATCCCGAGCCCGGCCCATGACCCCTACCCGAACCCTAGCGACCCGACCAGCTCCCCACTCCCCTCTTCTTCCTCTCTTCGCTCCCTTTCCCGCTCGTTTCCTCTCCTCGTGCCCACGACCCTTTCCCTCACCCCACATCCCCGCGACCCACTCCACCCCAGCGACCACGTCCCGCCTCCCTCAACGGCTCTCCCCGACGCTCGCACTTACCCCCGCGAGACCCGAGCCTCTCCAACGTTGCCACGACCCCGTACTCCTCGCAACGCCCCCTCTATACCCACAACGCTCTCCTCATCGCTCATTCCCTCTCTCTCTTCACCGCACTCAGTTTCCCTCTCCCTCACACCCCAAGCTTCTATCGCTGCCGCCATCACACCCTCAACCTCCACCTCGTCTCCCTCTCATCCTTCCCTCACCATCACACCGAGCGCCACTTTCTTCCCTCGACTCCAACCCTGAGCACTCTATCGTCGACGACTCCAGAGCAACTTGGAGCCCACCTCGATAGCACCACCACCCTCACCATCTTCCTCTTCGCTTCTCCTTAAAAACCGAACCCATCATTACACACCCATCATAAGCCAACTCTGATTGCCGCCGACGACTCCTGCCTACCTCCGACCGTGAGGGACTCCACCGCCGAGTTCCCAATGCCCCTGCTCACCCGCGAGCTCCTCACTTCACCGTCGACCACTTTCTTCCCGAGCAACCGCGCCCGCGGCGAACCCAACAGCTTCACCTTGTCCTGCACCCCTTCGCCAGAGCTCATCGCCGTCGAGCCCCTCATCACGTCGCTGCAGCAACCATCCCCACCTCTTTTCTCTCCTCCCCTCACCTTTCTTCCCTGCACACCTGATTAGTCGAAAATACTATATCTTTTAACCGGCAATTTCCCTATCATTTGCATTCATATAGAAGTGTTCGGCATTCATATTTCACATATTAGCAAAACAGTCGCAAAATATCAGATTACATGTGTTAGACCTTAAAACCGGCATTTCTAGGGAAATTAACTGCATTTCATAGCATGCCATCATTTCTATATATCGCAACCCGTGTTTTGAAGTCCGTGCAGGAAAATCAGAAGCTTGCTCAAATCTACACTGCTAAAAGATACGTCAACTCAAGGATTTGGAATCTGGTAATGATCTAAAGGGTATTCAGAGATTAAACATATCAGAGAATGTACTTGAAGACATAAAAAACCAACACAGAAAGTTTGAAGACCCAAGGAGCCAACTTGGCCGCGGAACCGCGGCCTAAGCCTCCTATTGCCGCGGTTCCGTGGCGCTTCTGCCACTTCAGATCCCCATTTTTGGTGCACAACTCCTATCTCAGTGTGTACAGCTCAGAATGACACAACAATTTCCAGAAAGACCCAGAAGCTTCTGCCAGATCAGCAAACCCTTGGATCTACACTAAACCAGCCTTGTATTCTACAAACTTCTCCCTAAACCCTAGCTTAAACCCTAAGCTAAGCCTAACTAACTACTTCTAGAAGTCTTTCAAAAAACTTTTGGAGGGAACTTCTATTTCAAACTCAAGGCTTAGGGTTTGGGAAATCTATAAATAGGACCCTAGGCTCACTTGTATTAGAAAATTATTGAATGATCAAAGATCCAATCTTAGGATTTTAGATATCATCCCAATCTCTCCCATTCTTCATCTTCCCCAATTTCCACCCACAAGTCTAGTGACAAGGCTTGTGCCAAAACCCTAACCCTAATCCAATCTACAAATACCCAATTCAAGATTCATGGAGTTCAAGAAAAGCAAGTCTTCGATGACCCTTTAGAAGCAAAGCCGGACTTCATTGGAGCACGAGGTCGAAGCGATCCAAGACTCAAGAAGCCGAGCGATGCAAGATTCAACGAGCGATGTTCCTTCCTCTTGTAATTCTTGAGAGTTGTAACTTCTTGTTGATATAATAAAGGTGAAGATTCTTTAAACTTGTTTACATTTTAATTCTAGCATCATGATTTCTTTTCAATTTTTGAATGCATTCTTTGTGATGATGTGTGAATAAACTCCGCTCGTGGAGGAATCGAGATGATTGTAGAATGATGGTGTTGACGAATCTTTAAACATTTTCTTAAGTCTTATAGCAATTGTGAATTCTTGAAAATAGAATGATCGATGATCTAGATCGATGTGAAATGGGCTCTTGATTCTTTTCGCACGATCTAGAGAATCAACGATCGATCATTGTATTTTCAAGAAGCTATCTAGTGAATGTGATTCATCGAAAGGACAAAGGATAGGATGAAGAACCCTAATTCTTCGCAAGATCCTTAAATCTCGATCAATCGACATCAAGTTAGCATCAATTCGCTAATGGATAAGAAACGTTGATTTCTAGTCTTCATCACATCTACAGTCTAATCGATTCCTACGAGTTCTACTTCAAATCTTGAAACCCTAAGTGATTGGAATTCCAAAGAAACTCGATTCTTGATGTTTATCATTTTCTTGATTCTTGAATAGAATAGTGACACTTGAAACATTTGATAAATCTTGAATCATGCTTTCTTTTCTTCTCTATTAACTTTTCAATTCAAACAAATCAAAATACGAACGAATCGCAAAATCCCTGTGGACGATCCGCACTCGCTTACGATCTACAACTGACACCGTAGTTGATTGCGGTCAAAACAATTCTTTGGTTGTGATTTCTATATACAATTTTCTAAATACCGACACAAGATACTGTTATCGATCAAATGAAATCGTTATCGGGAAACAATTGATTCGATACACAATTTACAAACACAAACCAAGAAATCGAAATTCAATCAAATGGCGCCGTTGCCGGGGATTGCGCGCTAATTCATTTTATATTGAAGTTTGAATTGAAAGATTTATTCCATTACATTTCTTGAGATCGAAATTCGCACAAACCCTAAACAATTTGTTGTGGTTTATTGCAAGGAGATCTGGAGCTTTCTGTGAATGTGAAATAATTTTTGGAGATTTCCAGAGGACTAGGGAAGTGATCAGGAGTATTCTGCAAATTTTCTTTTCAAGTGATCTGACTAAGACACCGCGGAAGCGCGGCATTAGGCACCAATTGCAGCGGAACCGCAGCCCTTTTGAGGGTTCTCTGAAACCTTTTTCTCTCAGGTGATTTCTTACCTTCTCCTCTCTCCTCTTTTTAGCTCCAACTAATAATTTTCTGCAGGCTTCTTTGCAAAAAAAAATCGCAACGCCGCTAAAAAGCAAATTAAATTTGTGCGTGTTTTTGTTTCTTGGTTGTTTGCATAATTAATACGGATATTAAGGGGCAAAGACCAAATCCAAATTAGGTGGGGAGTTCATTACCCTTCCTAGGCCCCGAAAATCGCAAAACTTGCATCCGCATTGACCCACATTAACTAAAAAATATCTAGAGATGACTCTAAGGACCGTCGCGCTCACTTAGGACAGAAGAAGGCCGTGGGTAATTCATTGCTTATCCGCGTTTTCTTGTGGTGTCTGAGGCAAGTGTGTCGAAGGCTAGTGGTTATTAATTAGGCCCACTACTTACGTAGTGGAGTACCTTCCCACTTACCTGGCACTTATCCGACCACAGGGGGACAAAGAGGCAGTGGAGGATTCTATCCTGCGACTTGTCTTTTGGCGGTTAGGAGCGGTCTAGAGCCGGACCTAGGTGACCACTAGATTCTAGGGTTTTTGTTGCTGCATTTGTTGTGTCGCATCATTTTTTCAAAATCCGTCCCTTTTTCAAAGCAAACACCGCATTCATTCATACCCCTAATTATAAATTCACGCTGCTACTTGTACTAACCCTTTTTAGTGCAATATAGGCTGGACACGGGATTCTAGTGCCCGTTTAGTCCGCGTACCCTTTATCGACTCCGAAGTCGGTATTTCTCCATTTACTTCTTCTTTACCCACTACCACACCCACATCAATGGATCCACCTCCATCGAATTTCTTTAACCCTAATCTGCCGCCGTCCGTTGGTGCGCAGAATCCACCCCGCATCTCTCTCCAGGAGAGATGCGGCCCCATTCGAGGTCCTCTTTTGACCTGCTTATCCATTCCACCAGCCAACGGGGAAAATTTTGAAATTAAACCCCAATACATCAACCTTCTACCTAAATACCACGGTCTCGAGACTGAGGACGCTTACGTTTTCATTACCAAATTTGAAAACGTATGCGCAATGATGGGTACGTCACAACTTTCAGTGGATGCTATGCGTCTACGACTTCTTCCATTTACTTTGTACGATAAAGCCGAGAAGTGGCTATATAACACCACCGCACACTCAATCACAAATTGGAAAGAATTCGTAGCGGCATTCCTTAAGAAATTCTACCCTAATCATAAGACAGCTCGAGTCCGCAGCGAAATAAATCAATTCAATCAGCTTCCAAATGAACCATTTTCAAAATATTTTGACCGATTCAAGGATCTGTTGGTTCAATGCCCACATCACGGAATCCCGAGATGGGAACTGTGCCGAATCATATATGAGGGCAGTAGCCCTAACACTAAACAGAGTCTTGAAAACATGTGTCAAGGAAATTTTATGAACAAAGACGATGGAGAAGCTTGGAAATACTTAGAAGATTTCGCTGAAAAATCTTTACAGTGGGAAAGTCCATCATTTAGGAGTGGCAATAACCAATCGGATGTTTCCATAGGAGTTAGAGCTGACATTTCAGCTATACACAAGAAACTCGAGACTATGGAAAACAAATTTTTAGCTGCCTCCCTTAATCAAATGTCACTTTCCAAAACTGTATGTGGATGCTGTTCTGATCCTTCTCATTTGACGGAAGAATGTCCACGAAATTCTCCGTTTCAAGGTCATGAGCATACCAATGCCACATTTCAAAGACCTAGAAACGATCCATTTTCTTCCACATATAATCAGGGTTAGAGGAATCACCCTAATTTTGCTTGGAACCAATCACAATCTCAAAACACAGTTCCAAACCAAAACAATTTCCAAAGGGTCCTCCACCACAACAGCAACCACAACTTCAATTGAGTCAGCACGCCTTTCAAACACATAACTTTCAAAATCCGGTCAACACCCCTGCACTGTCTAGTCCTTTACAGTTGACCGGAACTGATGAATCCTCTTCTTTTGCACAATACATGAATTTGGTCTTAACAAATATCATGCAAGTTTCGGCTGAAATGAAGTCTTCTGTCGATAAAATTGAGAAAAACTCTGCGTCCCAAAACGAGAGTATTAAATCGATGGAAGAAGAAATTGCACGATTAAAAGCCGAAATGAGTGCAAGAGAGAAAGGGAAACTTCCAGCTCAACCCTTACCCAATCCTGGCTATTCACATCATGTGAATGCAATCACCACGTTGAGATCTGGAAGAGTGTTTGACAATCACGTTGGGGAAGAAATTGATGATATTGAAAATCTTATCAACACCCCGGCTGAGACCTTTCCTCACACACACACTTCTACTTCTAATTCTGACCCCAGTTCTTCTACCCCACCACCTTCTTCCGAGCCTATTCTTCGTTTCCAAAAAGGCTCGCCACTTCAGCCCACCTCTTCTACTCCTCCACGGACAATCCCTACTTCTATTCTGGGATCGGTTCCACACACACTTCCTTCTCCCATGATGGACCCAACGCTTATTGCTGAAGCACCTTATCCTAATCGGTTAAGAGCTAACACACCAAGTCCACATATGGAGAAGATCACTGAGATGTTTAAACAGGTTAACATAAACATCCCTCTTCTAGATGCTATCCAACAAGTCCCCGCATATGCGAAAGTTCTTAAAGACTTGTGCACTAGAAAGAGGAAGAAACAAATGCCCAAGAAGATATTCATGGCAAAGACTGTAGACACGGCTTTCCCCCAGCAATTACCGAGGAAACGTAAGGATCCTGGCTATCCTACGATTTCCATTTCTATCGGGAAAAAACACATTAACCATGCTCTACTAGACCTTGGGGCAAGTGTTAACCTGCTTCCTTTCTCAGTCTATGAGCAGTTAGGGATCGGAGAGTTGAAGCCATCTCCTTGCACTCTCCAGATGGCTGACCGATCAATCACCAAACCTAGGGGTGAACTAGAGGATGTGTTAATAAAAATCGGGGAATTTATATTCCCTGTGGACTTTATTGTAATTGATACACAGCCTGTAGCGAACTCACGGAATCAAATTCCGGTGATTTTAGGTCGCCCTTTTTTGGCCACTTCCAACGCTATCATCAATTGTCGTAACGGTTCTATGACCCTATCCTTCGGGAAGAGGACAATTGAGATGAACATTTACAAATTGGGAAGTGTACCCTCCGAACCTACTGCTCAGGTCTGTTCTGTCGACTTAATGGATGTCGACAGCAGCGAATTTGATGATCCTCATGATACTGATCTAGACTCTTTTCATATGTTGTTGTTTGACCCAACTTTGTATCTTACACATACGGACTCTTCCACCGAAATGTCCGGGTCAACAACCAACACTGATTATGAACTGTTTTTAGAGTCTGAAGATCACTCCGCACTTTGTGATGATATTATTCTTCGGGGTATTGATGAAACTTTTGAGGAGATCTTCGCTGATGAACTCGCATTTCTGAATAACACGGGTGTTGAGATGAATCAGGTTCCAATCATTAAAATTGAACCTCCACCCCTTCTTCTGACTTGTAAGAAGAATGCGAGTAATCCATCATACTCACTGCATCGTCTCTCCAAAATGAGACACACACACATTCTTTTCCACCCCTTTCCCTTTCCACACTTCTTCTTCCACCAACCAGAGCACTGCATTGATAAAATTTTCGAATGGTTGGTGTTGATATTCGGTCTTTGCAAAGCTTGGCATCGACCACTGATTCTTGACCCCCTCATGTGATTTTCAAAAGATTAACATTGCATAACTCAAGTTTGGGGGGTATATTTTTCTGCTTTTGAAAAGAAATTTTTTGTAAAAATTTTGAGCCAAGAATAAGTTTGGGGGAGGGTCTTCACTTATATATTTTGCCCCCACTAATAAATTCCTCCCAAGCTTACAGTTTTTTTGGAGATTTAGCGGATGGCAACGGTGAGGACACTGTTGAAAACAAGTTTGGGGGAGGTTTGTGCTTATTTTCGCATCATTTGCACATCACTTTGCATAAGCACAAAACATTTTTTTGAAAACCTATAAAAATTTAAAAATTTTCAAAAAGAAAAACATATTTTTGTACATAAATAAGATAATAAAAGTTTAGATAGTGAACAATTACATCCATGAGATTAGAAAAATTTAAGAAAACTAAGAAAATTAGAAGTTTTCTTATACGAACTAGTAATAAGTAGTTATGAGCCGTTGTCCCAAGGGTTAGTAAGATGAAGGACGTCACTAATCTGAGGATAAAACTAAGTCTGAAAAATAGTTTCTATTCTGGAAGCCAAACATTTTGAACGTTGCTACCCTGCTATTCGCACTTACACACGTCTTGAAACCTGGGATAGTAGAGGATACCTTGAAATGCTCTTGTCTTAAAGCCGATGTATGAAGGAAATAAAAAAATAAATAAATAAAAAATGAAGAAAATATAAAGTGGTGAGAAAAATGAACACTGGTTTTGTTATCACCAAGGGCAATAAAAAATATATAGTGAGGGTGCCTTTTCACCTAGTGCCCTAAGGCCAACTGGTCTGGGAGTCACTGCTATGCCTGAGGTGGTGCAAGACGAGGAAAATACACTAAGTAAGCAAGCACAGGAGTAATCGGTCGGTTAGTACCTCAAGAAGTATTAACGGTCGCATGAAAGTGTGTGAGCAATCTCATCTAAATATTCATTAATTAAAAAGTACTGAGGCTGATAGGCAAGAGTATGATAGCTTGAATTGAATTCTCCGGGTGTAGGGATGTCTTTACACACATGCAGGGTGATATGATCGATGTTTGGAATAAAGATAGGAATGAAGAATAAGACGATGTTTTATTGAGGGAGGAAGTGATTTCTAATATTTTTTCATGACTATTAAGATAGGGCTCATGACAACCGAAAAGCTAGCTTAGTTGGAAACCCTAATTTTCAAGGCTTTTTTTTTACAATTCTTTTCTTTAAATGTAATATTCATGATCTTCCTTTTATTATTGGATTTTGTGGGTGCAATCCGCTGAAAACCCTCAGGAGACAACACTCCTCCTACTAGGGACACCTAGAGGTTTAAAGGCTTGTTGCACGTGCTCAGTGCAATCGTGTTGCCTACGAAAGTGTGCTAGTTAGTTTTTCTTTTTCTTTATTTTCTCCTTCTCTTTTTAATAAAAATTTCGCTCGAGACGATCGAAATTAAGTTTGGGGGAATTTGATTAGTCGAAAATACTGCATCTTTTAACCGGCAATTTCCCTATCATTTGCATTCATATAGAAGTGTTCGGCATTCATATTTCACATATTAGCAAAACAGTCGCAAAATATCAGATTACATGTGTTAGACCTTAAAACCGGCATTTCTAGGGAAATTAACAGCATTTCATAGCATGGCATCATTTCTATATATCGCAACCCGTGTTTTGAAGTCCGTGCAGGAAAATCAGAAGCTTGCTCAAATCTACACTGCTAAAAGATACGTCAACTCAAGGATTTGGAATCTGGTAATGATCTAAAGGGTATTCAGAGATTAAACATATCAGAGAATGTACTTGAAGACATAAAAAACCAACACAGAAAGTTTGAAGACCCAAGGAGCCAACTTGGCCGCGGAACCGAGGCCTAAGCCGTCTATTGCCGCGGTTCCGCGGCGCTTCTGCCACTTCAGATCCCCATTTTTGGTGCACAACTCCTATCTCAGTGTGTACAGCTCAGAATGACACAACAATTTCCAGAAAGACCCAGAAGCTTCTGCCAGATCAGCAAACCCTTGGATCTACACTAAACCAGCCTTGTATTCTAGAAACTTCTCCCTAAACCCTAGCTTAAACCCTAAGCTAAGCCTAACTAACTACTTCTAGAAGTCTTTCAATAAACTTTTGGAGGGAACTTCTATTTCAAACTCAAGGCTTAGGGTTTGGGAAATCTATAAATAGAACCCTAGGCTCACTTGTATTAGAAAATTATTGAATGATCAAAGATCCAATCTTAGGATTTTAGATATCATCCCAATCTCTCCCATTCTTCATCTTCCCCAATTTCCACCCACAAGTCTAGTGACAAGGCTTGTGCCAAAACCCTAACCCTAATCCAATCTACAAATACCCAATTCAAGATTCATGGAGTTCAAGAAAAGCAAGTCTTCGACGACCCTTTAGAAGCAAAACCGGACTTCATTGGAGCACGAGGTCGAAGCGATCCAAGACTCAAGAAGCCGAACGATGCAAGATTCAACGAGCGATGTTCCTTCCTCTTGTAATTCTTGAGAGTTGTAACTTCTTGTTGATATAATAAAGGTGAAGATTCTTTAAATTTGTTTACATTTTAATTCTAGCATCATGATTTCTTTTCAATTCTTGAATGCATTCTTTGTGATGATGTGTGAATAAACTCCGCTCGTGGAGGAATCGAGATGATTGTAGAATGATGGTGTTGACGAATCTTTAAACATTTTCTTAAGTCTTATAGCAATTGTGAATTCTTGAAAATAGAATGATCGATGATCTAGATCGATGTGAAATGGGCTCTTGATTCTTTTCGCACGATCTAGAGAATCAACGATCGATCATTGTATTTTCAAGAAGCTATCTAGTGAATGTGATTCATCGAAAGGACAAAGGATAGGACGAAGAACCCTAATTCTTCGCAAGATCCTTAAACCTCGATCAATCGACATCAAGTTAGCATCAATTCGCTAATGGATAAGAAACGTTGATTTCTAGTCTTCATCACATCTACAATCTAATCGATTTCTACGAGTTCTACTTCAAATCTTGAAACCCTAAGTGATTGGAATTCCAAAGAAACTCGATTCTTGATGTTTATCATTTTCTTGATTCTTGAATAGAATAGTGACACTTGAAACATTTGATAAATCTTGAATCATGCTTTCTTTTCTTCTCTATTAACTTTTCAATTCAAACAAATCAAAATACGAACGAATCGCACAATCCCTGTGGACGATCCGCACTCGCTTACGATCTACAACTGACACCGTAGTTGATTGCGGTCAAAACAATTCTTTGGTTGTGATTTCTATATACAATTTTCTAAATACCGACACAAGATACTGTTATCGATCAAATGAAACCGTTATCGGGAAACAATTGATTCGATACACAATTTACAAACACAAGCCAAGAAATCGAAATTCAATCAACACCCATCTCCGGCGACCTCGACTTTCCCCAAGCACCCTCACTTGCATACTCCCTCGCCGAGCTTCCCACCTCGTCGGAACCTTCACCGCACCGGAGCCGACTACCACCAGCACCCACTCCTGGCCGCCTCCTTCCTGCAGCCGAGCCCTTGCACCCACTGCCTCCAGCCGCCACCCGAGCTCGCTGCTGCCACTGCTTGTCACTGTGGCTGCTCCCTGAGCTCGTCACCTGCCTCCGACGACGTCGCCGCCGGCGCCAGTGCCACCCGAGCCCCTGCAGCTACTAGCAAGCGTCTGGATTCTTCACTTAAACTAGGAAATGGTCAAGATAAAGAGGTAATATGCTATTGTTTGCTGTAGGTGCAATGTTTATTTAAAGAAGAGCTTCTGTAGAATCAAGATTGTAGACATTAGCCTTTTATGACATCGTCAACACTCAACACTATTTTCCTTTTATGAATTATAGGTTGCATCAACTTTGGCAGTCACAATTTTGATGTTTGTGTATTTCTTAAAAGATAATACATATTAAGCCAAGCCTCGTAGTTGCTGAGCCCAAGCACCCCATCTCACCGAGCTCACCTCGTTGCTGTTGCCACGGCCGTGCCATTGCCGGTATCGTGTTGTTACTGATGCCTCGTTGCGCCGTCGCCAGGTAAGTTTCTGAACTTGCTATCATGCTACATATACCCAAATATACTTATGCATGTGTATGTGATAAATCAATATAAAACCCCATAGTTATGATTACTAAAATCCGATAATCATCTTTTGATATGTATATATCTGTTCCGGTCAATTAAAACTCCCGTTTCATGATATATAGATCGTGTACTGATAATTAACTATGTGTTGGGATCTAAAAGTTAATGTTACTATATTGAAACAATATCCCCGAGAACCGACGCTGAATCTGGAAATCCCCGTACATATCACGTTGTAAAATTAATAGTAAATTAAATACAAATCAAAATGCGGTCTTCTATGGCTCGTATCGAAGCCAACAGATAAACCTACAGCACCCCATAGTTTATCTTGGGATTTTGATAAGTTGTAACGATGAATACTGAGGCGATTCGCGGCCCTGAACTACAGTCCGGGGCAACGCTCGTTTTGAATACCTGGCTTTGGAACACCTGTATACCATTTATTTAAACTGAAAATGCGCGGAGCTTCATATGGTCACGTAGATAATTTAGTTAGCTAACACCTGAATCTGATCCCGTGCGGTTTCGCCGTCATTTGATATTTAATTGGCATTTTAACGTACCTAGGTATCCTGCAGTTTTCTGCAGTGACAGTTTGTACACTTTGATATTAAACTGAACATATCTCCCAGCGCACAGTGGATGTGTAACACCTTAGATTGTGATTAGTGGCTAATTATATTTTAATGTGTGGGTTTTAGTAAAAAGTATACCAAAACGATTTTCAAATATTTTATCAAAATTTATGAATATTTTATTAGATTTTATATAAGCTTGCACACACATGTGTATGTAAACTAGGGTTAAATTAGGGTTAGACCATGATTAGCAACCATGGTGGACTAACCATTTTGTTACGCTAATTTGATTTTAATTAAGTGTTTTGGTTTTCCTTTTTAAAAAAATGAAAAATGAATTAGTTTAGGTATTGACTTGTGTAGGTAAGGGAGAGAGAGTGGGCATGATGGCTTGAGCCCATGCTTGCATTTAATGAGAAGAGAGAGGGGGGTTGACTAGCTTAGGCTCTCATTCTTCTTTATTTTGTTAACTCATTTACACTTCTCTCTCTCACTCACACACACACACACACACACACTTCAGCTGAAGCAACAGCAGCAGGTGCAAGCAGCAGCAACACCCAGCAGCAGCAGCAGCACAAGAAGCAGCAGCAGCAGCCACATGCAGCAGCAGCTCCAGCAGTAGCAAGCAGCAACAGCAACAACAAGCACCTCCACCTCCTTCTTCTTCTCCTTCTCCTTGCACTTAGAATCCCTAGGGGTATAATCTCTGAACTCAATTCCTTTTTGCTAAGCTTATGTGTTAATTAGCATCGGTTAGTGTTAAATATGAGTTTTGGTGCTAGAAATGGTGATTAGTGTGGATATTTGGCCGAGTGGTGATTTTTATGGTTAGCTTAGCTTAACTAAGTGTTATTAGGCCCTTTAAACTGAGATTTAAAACTAGATTTCACTAAAATACCATAAGGTTTCATTTTGGTGTAAATTTAACGTTTTAAGGTAAATTTCTAGGCTTTATAAATCTGCTGTTGACCCGGTTACTTCAGACAAAATCTAAGATTACTGGAGCATGCACACTAGACCTAGGCCACACACACGAAGTACGGGACCCCAAATCCCCAAGTTGGCCGCCGAAATATTCATTCTGGCTGCAAATTGCGGCCAGATGGGGGACCTGGGTGTCGGGGTTTGTTGGGTTGGTGTCTGCTACATTTTTCAGGCCTGTGGTACATGCGACTTTTTCTAACTCTGCTTGTATAAAAATCTGGAGCAAATTACCGTTTTTCCATTACGTTTAGTTTGCGCGACACGTGTGATACGTGAGTGGGTTTAGTGTTCCTGCGTGTCGCGACGCGTCGGGGTAGTTTCAGACTCGTATACACACGTTTCCGCGTATCGGATACACACGCGTTTAGTTCACGACGCGAGTTTCTCGTTTGGTTTCGATATCGCGTTTTTGCAGGATTTTGCTTATGTGTATTCTTTGTGTAAATTCTAGGTTCGCAGGCGGGTACGTCGGACGCCGCAAAGAAGGGGAAACAAGTGGTCGGCTACGCTTAGCACGAGACCAGGTGAGTAGATTTAACATCTATAGGGAAATCGCCCGTATGGCGTTAAGCGTCAGGGCGTTATAGGATATTGTAGTCGCATATATTTATATGTATATTGCTCGCGCATAGGTACTATTGTAGCATACCCCTCCTTGTTGCATATAGAAATGGTAGTTATATAACACCGCACTGTCACTAACGGTTCAAGCTGCACGAGCACTATTTGTATGTTACACTCGCACCGTTAGTGATTGCCATGACACTCGCACTATAGGATTGCTACAAACCATACATCATTTTGACTACCGCATCATTGATGATTAGACATGCACACGATATATTCATATTGGTGCACACATACATTGATATATCCATACTTGCGCACATGCACGCTATATATTCATATTTGTGCACACATACATGATATACCTATATTGCGCACATTCATATTGTATATTGACATTGATGCACACATACATGATATACCTATACGTGTGCGCACACACATTGTATATCCCTATTGGTGCACACACATACTTTGACATATCTATACCTGTGCACATACACACGGTGTATCCATATTAGTGCACATATACATTGCTACACTCATATTTACGTATATATCTACTTGCACATCCATACCTATATACATACATATGTTACATACATGGATGATATTGACTTGATTTCCAGAAAATAAGGACCGCATGAGATATTTTCAAAACTGGACCTTTTTAAAAGAGCGGTTTTCCCTTTTTATTCTTAGTAGCATACGTCACATTCATGGATTTACGCATTGAGTTTTGGATTCATGTGATTTCTGGATTTGAGGACCGTGGTATTATTTTAAGAAAGTACGCACTGTTTTAAAAACCCGGTTTCTCTTGATATGATATTTCAGTGCGTCCACCATGCGTTTTCTCGGTTCTGAGACGTGTGACATGTGAACCCGAATCGAGGAGCTGGATGAGGCCGATTGCGGGTATATGGTGGACCCGGTATGGTACCCCGGGGCAAGAAAGGGATGCTGTGTATACAGACGATGAGCCTGGCAGAGGGACTACTACCTACCGGTGATTGGTTGGACCTGGCGGTTATTCGGAGGATACTGACCAGAGTCGAGAGATGGATACGGGACGACCCGTACTGCCGGGGTCGAGGGCCGATTCCGCAGACGGAGCCTGTGGGCCAATCTGGACTGACGGAGCCCGATAGATGAGGATTTGCGTGTCGCTGCTTGACACGAGTACTTCATGATGTTTTTGGTGCCGATGTTGGGCACCCCGCTTCTATGAGATTTACAGGATCGAGGGCCGATTAGAGTGACGGCGCCTGAGTTTTTACTGGGATTTGGGTGTATTTGATGGACACCGGGTATTTTTTCCACGTTGATATTCCGTGTAGATGATATTTTATCCCATGCTCAGCATTCATTGTTATGCATCTCATCCTGTAGTCGTAGTACCTGATAGAGTACTTTGGCATGATTATTGCATACCCTGCTCATCATATATAGATGTTATTAGATTGCACTTGTTTTGCATGATTGTTGCATACCCAGCTCATTATTGAGATGTTATCTGTTGATACTTGTTAGAGTATCGCAGTACGTGCATACTCGCAATTACCTTTATATGTTATCTACTATTCACGAGTTGGCAACTCACCCCCGTTGTGCCACAGTGTTGCAGGTGGCCCCTCAGAGTAGTTGCGGCAGGGCTACTTCCTTGTACCTTTTGCTACGGATACCACTGCAGTTAGCGCGTGAGCCCTTTTGCTGATATGTGGGTTTTTGCGGTATCCGTTTATTTTCCAGTTGTACACACTATTGTATCTAGTACTCTCCATCTACTATTCATGTATTGACTTAGAGACCAGTTGTGAGGACGATGTATATTATTTTGTACTCCGGTGTCGAGCTCGTTGTGACCCGACTTTATTTATGCAGTTTTATCTTTCATGATATTTTTCCACTTACACTGCTCATTTCTTCGCTACGGCGTCATATATTATTATTGTGGTGGTTGTTTCCGCCGTTGGGTGTGATTGCTCCCGTTTGGGGATACTTTATTCTTATTATATGTTATTTTTACTTATATCATGTTTTGTACTCGTTTTCGGGCTAGATTTTGCAAAGGAGGTGCTGCCTAAATTTTTAAGAAAATAGCTCAAATTTAAATGATTTTACTCAAGTTTTCTAAATATTTTAAACCAATGTTTTCAACACTCACTACTTTTAATGGTTTTGATTTCTGGGTTTCGGCTTACTTAGTCGCGTTACGCCTGTAGACGTTACGTGGTTAAGTGCCGGTTACGGGCCGAACTTCGGGTCGTGACAAAGTTGGTATCAGAGCGTAGGTTTTACCTTTCGGAGTGTAGGATGACCCTGGTATGATGGAGTAGGTAGCTGAAGCAGAGTGGCGTAGCGTGTGTATGTTCCGCGGCATACTCACGATACGGTACTCCGCCTAAGCGACCTTAGGACTTACTGATTGAAATTCCTTCATGATTGTATACATTCTTGTGATTCGATTTCCGTATCCTTATCGAATCCTACCTTCTTTTCAGCCATTATGCCGCCAAAGACTACGAGGGCGCAGAGAGCAGCCGCGAGAGCCGAGATTAAGGTTGACTCGTCTGAGACGAGGACCGACCCGGACAGTACACCCGTTGTACCAGAGCAGACTGTTCCTCCTTTGACAGACCAGATCGCCATGCTAGGGGCCGGTATGCAGGAGATGCGCCAGATGATGGGGTCGTTAGTCGAGGCACTTCGAGCGCAACGACCAGAGGTAGTTCCACCCGTTACGGGGACCGCGATGGTACCTTCAGTACAGGAAGTTGCCCCTACAGCCACAGAGGTTATCACAGTATCGCTATCAGAGTTTATGAGGCTGAAGCCTCCGGTCTTCACAGGCACCGATGCAGCCGAGGACCCACAGTCATTTATCGATAGGATGGCCCGGATATGTCGTTCACTCAGATGCTCAGATGCGAGATGGGTGGAGTTCGCGAGCTTTCGTCTGGAAGGTCTTGCGCAGAAGTGGTGCGAGTCGATGGAGAAAGGCAGAGCAGCAGGTCTTCCTCCTATGACCTGGACCGAGTTTGTGACGGTGTTCCTTGCCCGCTTCCTTCCGCAGAGTGTCAGAGATTCTAGAGCGCGTAGGTTCGAGTCTTTACGTTAGACTCCGGAGATGACAGTAGCAGAGTACGACGTACTGTTCACCGAGCTATCTGTTTATGCCCCTTATTTAGTGGCTACTGAGGAGATGCGAGTCAAGAGGTTCGTTCGAGACTTGCTTACCCCACTGTTCCTTGCGATCAGCGCACAGCATTGAGAGACTTATGCAGCAGCTGTAGATGCAGCCTTATTAGTCGAGGAGCGCCTTGCTGAGACTTCGGTAGTTCCAGAGCCGAAGAGAGTTCGTACAGATATGTTAGCACAGAGACAGCCGTTTAGGCGCCGCGACAGGTTCCGTTCAGGCACGGGGGATAGCGGAGGATCGGGACAAGGTCGACTATTCAGCTCTTATCCTCAGGAGGGTCAGCCGGCACCATCTAGATGTTTCCGATGCGGGAGTACTTATCATCATGTGCGAGATTATTCGGAGCCACGTGAGGGCGATACAGCCGTACCATATGTCACACTTCCACCTTCTCCACCCCAGAGGGCGTTGCCTATTGTAACTACTGTTGCTCCGCGACAGACTCATGCATAGAGAGGTCGTGGTCGCGGAGGGTTTGCTCATAGAGCCCGAGGCGGCCGAGGCAGAGGACAACCAGCTGCCAACAGAGTACAGCCAGTTGCTAGTCGGGGACTGCCAGTCGCAGGTAAAGGACAGGTACGGGTTTTCGCTTTGACGCATCAGGACGCGCAGGCGTCCAATGCAGTGGTCTTAGGTACCCTTTTAGTATGTTCAGTTGACGCACACGTGTTGTTTGATCCGGGATCCACGCACTCGTACGTTTCCACACACTTCGTGCCGAGTTTGGGTAGAGAGTCTGGGTTGCTTGATCAGCCGCTTACTGTGACCACTCCTGTGGGCGAGTCGTTTGTTGCTAGACACGTGTTCCGATCCTGTGTTGTCCGTATTGGCGAGAGATAATTGCCTGTCGACTTGATCCTTCTTGAGATGTTGGACTTCGACGTTCTTCTGGGCATGAATTGGTTAGCCACGTGCTATGCATCTGTGGACTGCCGTGAGAAGACAGTTAGGTTTTGTTTTCCCGACGAGTTGGCTTTTGTTATGCAGGGGGACCGTGGTGCCGCCCCTCACAGTTTGATTTCTTCTCTTCGCGCTGGACAGCTTTTGAGGAAGGGATGTCAGGGATTTCTAGCCTATGTTTGCGATACTAGAGCTACAGAGGATCCGTTGGGCCAGATTCCGATTGTTAGTGAGTTCCCTGATGTGTTCCCTGACGAGCTTCCTGGACTACCGCCTGAGCGCGATATTTTTTTCTGCATTGACTTGATTCCCGGCACGGGGCCTATTTCCATACCGCCTTATCGGATGGCCCCGACGGAGCTTAGAGAGTTGAAAGGTCAGTTGCAAGATTTGCTGGATAAAGGGCTTATTCGACCCAACGTGTCTCCTTGGGGTGCTCCAATCCTGTTCGTCAAGAAGAAGGACGGCAGTTTGCGTTTGTGTATCGACTACCGCCAGCTGAATAGGGTTACCGTGCGGAACAGATATCCTTTACCACGCATCGACGACTTGTTCGACCAGCTTCAGGGTGCGGGATACTTTTCGAGGATCGACTTGCGATCAGGATACCATCAGCTGCGGGTTCGACAGGAGGATATTCCGAGGACAGCTTTCCACACGTGTTACGGCCATTATGAGTTTTTGGTGATGTCGTTCGGACTCACCAATGCCCCAACAGCTTTTATGGACTTGATGAACCGTATTTTCTGGCCGTATCTTGATTCGTTCATCATCGTATTCATTAACGATATTTTGGTGTATTCTCGGAGCCGAGAGGAGCACGAGCAGCACTTGCGGATCACATTGCAGACTTTGAGGGAGCACCAGCTATTCGCAAAATTCTCCAAGTGCGCATTCTGGATTGACAGCATAGACTTCTTGGGTCACGTGATTACACGAGATAGTATATGTGTGGACCCGAAGAAGATCGAGGCCGTTCAGCATTGGCCCAGACCGACATCGGTCACTGAGATCCGCAGCTTTCTAGGACTGGCCGGCTACTACAGACGATTTGTACAGGACTTCTCCCGTATTGCTGCATCGTTGACCGGGTTGACCCGGAAAGGAGTTCCTTTTGATTGGACGGAGGAGTGCGAGCATAGCTTTCAGCAGTTGTAGACTTGTTTGACTACGGCGCCGGTGTTATCATTGCCTTAAGGATCGGGCGGATTCATGGTCTATTGTGACGCTTCTCGAGTGGGGCTAGGGTGCGTATTGATGCAGCACGACAGGGTGATCGCGTATGCTTCTCGGCAGCTGAAGAAACACGAACAGAACTACCCCCACTCACGATTTAGAGATGGCTGCAGTGGTCTTTGCACTCAAGATCTGGCGACATTACCTATACGACGAGTCGTTCCAGATATTCACTGATCACTAGAGCTTGAAGTACATATTTCAGCAGCGAGACCTGAATCTTAGACAACGCCGTTGGATGGAACTAGTAAAGGACTACGATTGCGATATCTTGTATCACCCGGGCAAGGCTAATGTAGTGGCGGATGCTTTGAGTAGGAGGCCCGGGGGTAGTCTATCTTGTTTGAGCGCGGTGCAGAGGCAGTTGTCGGCAGATTGGTAGATTTTATGCGACAGCCCAGTGCAGTTCGAGTTCACTCCGATCGGGGGACAGCTTGCGCATGTTCGTGCACGCCCACGGTTGCTTGACCGTATACATGAGGCACGGTACAGTGATGACCGTTGTTCAGAGATCATGGCACAGATTGGACAGGGCAGATTTTCTGAGTTCGTGATTGATGATCAGGGGATACTGCGATTTGGGACTAGACTGTGCGTACCAGATGCTGAGGGACTGCGGCGTGAGATTCTTGAGGAGGCACATCGATCGGTGTACAGTGTTCATCCAGGTTCCACCAAGATATACCATGATTTGAGAGATGTTTACTGGTGGGACGGAATGAAGAGGGACGTTACAGACTTCGTGTCGAGATGTCTGACTTGTCAGCAAGTCAAGGCCGAGCACCAGAGGCCAGCGGGAGAGCTACAGCCGTTACCCATTCCGGAGTGGAAATGGGAGCAGATTTCTATGGACTTCATTGTGGGTCTACCCAGGACTAGTCGAGGGTATGACTCCATTTGAGTGATCGTGGATCGATTGACGAAAGCGGCTCACTTCCTGCCGGTGAAGACCACTTTCGGGTTTGCTCGGTATACCCAGATATACATCGACGAGATTGTACGACTGCATGGAGTCTCGACATGTATCGTGTCCGACCGAGGCACCCAGTTTACCAGCCGACTATGGCAGAGGCTTCAAGAGGCTTTGGGCACCCGCTTGAGTTTCAGCACAGTGTTTCATCCGCAGACCGACGACCAGTCAGAGCGGACTATTCAGACTCTCGAGGACATGCTCCGAGCATGCGTTTTAGGCTTTGGTGGTAGCTGAGATCATCATTTACCTTTGGTGGAGTTCTCCTACAACAATAGTTTCCAGGATACTATTCAGATGGCACCATTCAAGACCTTGTATGGGAGGAGATATAAATCGCCCGTCTGTTGGACATAGCTCAGTGAGAGCAGTATTTTGGGGCCGCAGATCGTACAGGAGACGACCGAGAAGATACAGCTGATTCGAGATAGGATGGGAACAGCTCAGAGCGGGCAGAAATCGTATGCTGACAGACGCCGCCGCAGATTAGAGTTCGCAGTTAACGATCACGTTTTTCTGAGGGTCTCTCCGATGAAGGGAGTGATGAGATTTGGACGGAAGGGGAAGCTTAACCCCAGATTCATAGGTCCCTTCGAGATCCTCGAGCGTGTGGGCGCAGTAGCATCTCGTTTGGCTCTTCCACCCGACTTCACAGATGTTCACCCCGTATTCCACGTGTCGATGCTTCGCAGATACCTGCATGACCCTTCTCACATGATCCAGCATCAGGCCGTTCAGCTCGAGCGCGATCTTTCGTTCACCGAGCAGCCAGTAGTGATATTGGACCTGTAACAACCCTAATTTTCTTATACCCTTTTTCTATACAAATTTTTAAATTAAATTTTTTCAAAATCCACAAAAGGGTATTTTAGCCTGAGCACAAGATATAGGTAATTATTTTGTTTTTAATTACAAGCTACAAGAATGTAATAACTCCATTTTTAGTGTACAAGAAATTACTTTAAATTTAATGTATACTAGGAGTATTTATTCTTGCTGCTATCATTTTAAGTAATAAAATACCACAATAATTACAAGAAGGAGCTTGTAGCTTATTGGTAATACCTTGCACTGCTGAACCAAGCCACCAGAGTTCAAATCCCATACCCCACATTATTTTTAATATTGATTTTTTTTAAAACCTTTAGAATACCAAGAGTTTACACGTGCATATCTCACAAAAACCCCACTACACCCAAACATGTAACGCTTGCAGGAGTTAGATGAACCGTTGGGGAGGATCCAGGCCACCGGACTCGGCCTTGACTCGGCCGACTCAGTGCTCCGACCGAGTCACGGCCGAGTCACCCCAGTTTCGGCCGATTCCGGCGATGGTCACAACATGAAAGTTGTGTATTTTCATATTCCCTATGCACCTGCAAATTTTCAGCTTCAGACCACTTCCAGAGCTCTTTAAAAACCCCAATTACTCCACTTTTAATACATTTTTATTACATTTTATCACATTTTTATTTTTAACTTTTCATCTACCCTAACCCTAGCCTAACCCTATAAATACCAACCCTACACACTACCCTCTCACCCCCCAAAATCTTGAGCCACTCTCTCAAAAGTTTTCCAAGAAGTGTGTGCTTTGAAAACAAGTTCGCGGCGAAGCTCCGACAAGATTCCGGCGGGAATTCCGGCGACGTTTTTAGAAACAACCGGCGACGGAGCAACGCCTCGGCAACTTCTTTAGTTCCCCTACACTCCTTAGTATAGATCGAAACCCGTAAGTCTCATTCTTCCCTTCTTTCTACTTCTTAAAAATACGGAATTTCGAAACCTGACGGAAATCGGAACAAACCGATTTCCGATTCGGTTTTCTATAAAAT
Source organism: Agapanthus africanus (assembly GCA_030015575.1). Taxonomy (NCBI): domain Eukaryota; kingdom Viridiplantae; phylum Streptophyta; class Magnoliopsida; order Asparagales; family Amaryllidaceae; genus Agapanthus; species Agapanthus africanus. The sequence goes on from JASDDO010000018.1 coordinate 407,052,060, forward strand.
CTCACTTGTCACCAATTCCATAATACTTAAACTTATTCATGTTAACTATTAATCACATAACAACTAATTTGGACAAAGTTTCTCACATGAAATGATAGCTTTTGCAATATCGTATTCTTTTTCACTTTAATACCATAATGTTTATTTTTCTTCTTCTAATCAATTCAAACATTCCTAAACATCTCTATCTTGATTATTAAACTTGTAAAAGTCAATTTGAATAAGTTTTCACACATGAAATGATAATCTTTTCAACTTACCGTATTCTTTCACTTTAATACCATCATTTTTCAATCTCACATTTAACCCTTTAACATTGCTATACCTTAAAATAGATCACGAGGTAATGACCTACCTCCTCACACACAAATATGAAACCATAATACGCTATCTTGAAAACTCCTAATACGATAAAACAAGACTTTACATTAAAATACCATAATCTTAATAAAACCATTCTTAAAGGTTTAGATTTGTTACATTTTTAAATAAATACTTCTTACTAGGAAAATACGATAAGTTGTGGATATCGATCGTTTATCTAAACCTGACTTTATGGTGTCTAGGCTAGGCAAGTGAGCTTGGGTAACTTTAAAAGGCCCGTCTCACGATTCGTGAGTGGATCTCTCCCTCCTCACTTGTACTTACCTGGCCACAATTGGCGGTGAAGAGGCGATTTGAGGCTTCTAACGACTTGTCGTTTAGACCTTTTAGAAATAGGCTAGTTGGCTTAGGAAACCCTAAAATCTAAAATACGGAAAATTACACTTTTCAAATAAATACCCTTTACTTTATAAAACCGTTTTCTAAAGGATTGGTACTTTAAAATATTTGCAAAGCGCCGCTACAACCCATCTTTGGGGAACCCGTTCGGGATCGTGCGTTTTATCGCGCACCCTCGGGCTAGTAGTGCGAGATTCAGAGCTCCGCAAGGAGCATTCGGTCTCGAAAGGTTTAAAATACGATATCTTAAGAAAATGAGATTTTTGGAATATAAAATATTTATTAAAATTATTTTTTGTATAAACATATGTATATTTATCATTTAAATACCTATTTTATTATAATATAAATTTTCCACCTTTTTCTAAAAATCACAAGAATAAGTTTTACACTAAAATACCATGAATTTCAAATAATCAATATTACAGATGAATACCCTTATTTATAAAACTAGGATATCTTCACTAGAAATGCCACAACATAAAATCCACCCTCACTACAACTCTAAAGACGAACAATAAATACTTGAGGTGTATTTTGAAAAGTATATAAAAGTATTTTTATATAAAACCCCTCAAGTTTTATAAATTATCTTAAGGACCCTAGAAATTATAAGACCTCGATTCACAGCTCTGATTGTCTGACTCGGGTTTGAGTCTGATTAATCTGACTTGAATATGATTCAAGTCAATATATAATCTACAATATTCCAATTCAATATGAACACATGAATCCATGAATATACAATTATCAGGTTATATAACTTGACTGAACCGAACCAAGGATATATATTCCTTTTACATGATTCACAGTATTCCATTTACATGACTCTACAGTTATAACCGTTTCCTGATATCATGGTTTCGGTCAGTCAGTCAAGCACTCATACAATCAATACAATTTTACAAGATAACAATACAAACAAGATATCGCGGTTTAAGGGGTAGACTAGTACGGAATATGTTAAAGGTGGCACGAAGTGGACACTTAAGACGTAATTACATCCATGCCGTTGTTCCGTGGTATTATCGACGGAGCCTTGTACTACAGGTTACCAAAGTCCCCGGTGTAAGTGGGATTCCCCTCGTATACACTGGTATCTTCTGTACCAGGCTACAAACAACAGCGTTAATACAACATTACAATATTATAATACAACATTAAAAGCTACTCTCTCTCTCTCTTACTCTCTGTCTATTTCTCTCTTATCTTTGGGACTTACCGAGCGACCTGTTCGCTGACGACATTCTATTTCTTTCTTCTTGAATGTCGTCAGGTGGTTTGGACCCGGCGGAGATCGAGCCATCTCAAGAAGACTTGGAGCAGTTTGCCGAAAACCCTGCACTTTAGTTTCATTGTACACTTTTCCTCTCTGTACTTTTCATTTCCTGTTATGCCACTGTTTAGGCATCTTTTTATTTCAGTTGTATTCTCTTTCATGCATTGTACAAAGAATGTTAATAAATAAAAGCTGTTGTTCTTTTTATTTCTTGTCTCTTGTGTATTTATTTTATATTGCTTAGATACGCTTAGCGTATGTACTTCTGAGTATATACGTAGCGGGCCTCGTCGCGTCCCCTTCGCCGTACATTGGGAAGCGGGGCGTGACAGGACCGGCAGGTGAAACTTCGTTCGAAGGTCTTGCCATCTGTGAAGGTGCTTTGGTGTAGCCCAAATGGTGAAGAGATCACTTAGGAGGCCGAGGGAGAGATGCGGAAGAAATTCTCTCATCTCTTTGAAGGTACGCGTAGCTTTATATTTTTAAATTCGGGGACGAATTTCTTTAAGGGGGGAAGATTGTAACACATTAGATTGTGATTAGTGGCTAATTATATTTTAATGTGTGGGTTTTAGTAAAAAGTTTACCAAAACGATTTTCAAATATTTTATCAAAATTTATGAATATTTTATTAGATTTTATATAGGCTTGCACACACATGTGCATGTAAACTAGGATTAAGTTAGGGTTAGATCATGATTAGCAACCATGGTGGACTAACCATTTTGTTAAGCTAATTTGATTTTAATTAAGTGTTTTGGTTTTCCTTTTAAAAAAAATGAAAAATGAATTAGTTTAGGTGTTGACTTGTGTAGGTAAGGGAGAGAGAGTGGGCATGATGGCTTGAGCCCATGCTTGCATTTAATGAGGAGAGAGAGGGGGGGTTGACTAGATTAGGCTCTCATTCTTTTTTCTTTTGTTAACTCATTCACACTTCTCTCTCTCACTCACACACACACACACTTCAGCTGAAGCAGCACCCAGCAGCAGCAGCACAAGTAGCAGCAGCACAAGCAGTAGCAGCAGCTCCAGGCGGCAGCAGCAGCCACATGCAGCAACAGTAGTAGCAAGCAGCAACAGCAACAACAAGCACCTCCTACTTCTTCTTCTCCTTGCACTTAGGATCCCTAGGGGTATAATCTCTGAACTCAATTCCTTTTTGCTAAGCTTATGTGTTAATTAGCATCGGTTAGTGTTAAATATGAGTTTTGGTGCTAAAAATGGTGATTAGTGTGGATATTTGGCCAAGTGGTGATTTTTATGGTTAGCTTAGCTTAACTAAATGTTATTAGGCCCTTTAAACTGAGATTTAAAACCATATTTCACTAAAATACCACAGGGTTTCATTTTGGTGTAAATTTAACGTTTTAAGGTAAATTTCTAGGCTTTTTAAATCTGCTGTTGACTCGGTTACTTCAGAAAAAATCTGAGATTACTGGAGCATGCACACTAGACCTAGACCACACACACGAAGCACGAGACCCCAATTCCCCAAGTTGGCCGCCGAAATATTTATTCTGGCCGCAAATTGCGGCCAGATGGGGGACCTGGGTGTCGGGGTTTGTTGGGTTGGTGTCTGCTACATTTTTAAGGCCTGTGGTACATGCAACTTTTTCTAACTCTGCTTGTATAAAAATCTGGAGCAAATTACTGTTTTTCCATTACGTTTAGTTTGCGCGACACGTGTGATACGTGAGTGGGTTTAGTGTTCCTGCGTGTCGCGACGCGTCGGGGTAGTTTCAGACTCGTATACACACATTTCAGCGTATCGGATACACACGCGTTTAGTCCGCGACGCAAGTTTCTCGTTTGGTTTCGATATCGCGTTTTTGCAGGATTTTGCTTATGTGTATTCTTTGTGTAAATTCTAGGTTCGCAGGCGGGTACGTCGGATGCCGCAAAGAAGGGGAAACAAGTGGTCGGCTGTGCTTAGCACGAGACCAGGTGAGTAGATTTAATATCTACGGGGAAATCGCCCGTATGGCGTTAAGCGTCAGGGCGTGATAGGATATTGTAGTCGCATATATTTATATGTATATTGCTCGCGCATAGGTACTATTGTAGCATACCCCTTCTTGTTGCATATAGAAATGGTAGTTATATAACACCGCACTGTCACTAACTGTTCAAGCTGCACGAGCACTATTTGTATGTTACACTCACACCGTTAGTGATTGTCATGACACTCGCACTATAGGATTGCTACAAACCATACATCATTTTGACTACCGCATCATTGATGATTAGACATGCACACGATATATTCATATTGGTGCACACATACATTGATATATCCATACTTGTGCACATATACGCTATATATTCATATTTATGTACACATACATGATATACCTATATTGCGCACATTCATATTGTATATTGACATTGATGCACACATACATGATATACCTATACGTGTGCACACACACATTGTATATTCCTATTGGTGCATACACATATTTTGACATATCTATACTTGTGCACATACACACGGTGTATCCATATTAGTGCACATATATATTGCTACACTCATATTTGCGTATATATCCACTTGCACATCCATACCTATATACATACATATGTTACATACATGGATGATATTGACTTGATTTCCAGAAAATAAGGACCGCATGAGATATTTTCAAAACTGGACCCTTTTAAAAGAGCGGTTTTCCCTTTTTACTCTTAGTGGCACACGCCACATTCATGGATTTACGCATTGAGTTTTGGATTCATGTGATTTCTGGATTTGAGGACCGTGGTATTATTTTAAGAAAGTACGCACTGTTTTAAAAACTCGGTTTCTCTTGATATGATATTTCAGTGCGTCCACCATGCGTTTTCTCGGTTCTGAGACGTGTGACACGTGAACCCAAATCGAGGAGCTGGATGAGACCGATTGCGGGTACATGGAGGACCCGGTTTGGTACCCCGGGGCAAGAAAGAGATGCTGTGTATACAGACGGTAAGCCTGGCAGAGGGACTACTACCTACCGGTGATTGGTTGGACCTGGCGGTTATCCAGAGGATACTGACCAGAGTCGAGAGATGGATACGGGACGACCCGTACTGCCGGGGCCAAGAGCCGATTCCGCAGACGGAGCCCGTGGGCCGATCCGGATTGACGGAGCCCGATAGATGAGGATTTGCGTGTCGCTGCCTGACACGAGTACTTCATGATGTTTTGGGTGCCGATGTTGGGCACCCCGCTTCTATGAGATTTACAGGATCGAGGGCCGATTAGAGTGACGGCGCCTGAGTTTTTACTGGGATTTGGGTGTATTTGATGGACACCGGGTATTTTTTCCACGTTGATATTCCGTGTAGATGATATTTTATCCCATGCTCAGCATTCATTGTTATGCACCTCATCCTGTAGTCGTAGTACCTGATAGAGTAATTTGGCATGATTATTGCATACTCTGCTCATCATATATAGATATTATTGGATTGCACTTGTTTTGCATGATTGTTGCGTACCCAACTCTTCATTGAGATGTTATCTGTTGACACTTGTTAGAGTATCGCAGTACGTGCATACTCGCAATTACCTTTATATGTTATCTACTATTCACGAGCTGGCAACTCACCCCTCTTGTGCCACAGTGTTGCAGGAGGCCCCTCAGAGTAGTTGCGGCAGGGCTACTTCCTTGTACCTTTTGCTACGAATACCGCTGCAATTGGCGCGTGAGCCCTTTTGCTGATAGGTGGGTTTTTGCGGTATCCGTTTATTTTCCAGTTGTACGCACTATTGTATCCAGTACTCTCCATCTACTATTCATATATTGACTTAGAGACCAGTTGTGAGGATGATATATATTATTTTGTACTCTGGTGTCGAGCTCGTTGTGAGCCGACTTTATTTATGCAGTTTTATCTTTCATGATATTTTTCCACTTACACTGCTCATTTCTTCACTACGACGTCGTATATTATTATTGTGGTGGTTGTTTCCGCCGTTGGGCTTGATTGCTCCCGTTTGGGGATATTTTATTCTTATTATATATCATTTTTACTTATATCATGTTTTGTACCCGTTTTCGGGCTAGCTTTTGCAAAGGAGGTACTACCCAAATTTTTAAGAAAATAACTCAAATTTAAATGATTTTACTCAAGTTTTCTAAATGTTTTAAACCAATATTTTCAACACTCACTACTTTTAATGGTTTTGATTTATGGGTTTCGGCTTACTTAGTCGCGTTACGCCTGTAGACGTTACGTGGTTAAGTGCCGGTTACGGGCCGAACTTCGGGTCGTGACAGGATGTTATCGATCCGTCTGATGCGTTGGAAACCTAAATGTTAAGCCTAAATATTATCCAACTGTAGTATTGCCTAATTATGCTCCCAACTGGGAGTAAAACGTGTTACGAAACGGACTTCCAGTTCAGAAATTGGATTTCCAGTAGTGAACACTTAAAATGAAATGGCCACAGCTAGCGAACCTGAAACCCGATTGACACCAAACCAATTTTGATGGACAGATAATTAAACCTACTTCTTATCTCTTTTATATTGTTTTGCTAAATTCTGCGCGTGTGATTTATGGTAAATTATTCAAGTGGTAGGATACTGGTTGCTGATATTTTATTCCTATCGTAATTAGTTGTATTCTCATCATATCATGTAGTAGTTGTATCCTCATTTGAATAGTGGTCACATACATTGATAACCTAGCTATCGTGTACATTACCCAGTGATAGATATTAGTGTTTGGATTGAGGCAAGTACGTTAGTGTTAAAGCGTGAATGAATAAGTGAAGTGACACGTACTTGTACACAATCAGCGGAACCAGTTAAATTATTGCATTGTCGACGCCTATGGGGCATGTGTAAGTGTAACTATAACTGGTATGTGACGGTTATGGAAGCACTTATATTAGTGTCATAGGTAAGGCGTCAAACACAGTCCATTTATCTTGGGTACAGTCGAGACATGCTTGATGGAAATCCTGTCTCCAGTTTTCGCGTAGACTTGTCATGGACCGACTAGTATTTGGGTTTATGGTCGGTGTTTGATATAGACCACGGGATGGGGGGGGTAGTTTGAGTGTGAGTTCAACGGAATCTCGGGAGTCCCATTGCCGGCATATACAGCGATTCTGAGAGTCATATGAGTGATATTACTGATTATTAGCGAGCGTGTTTCGGGCCCGTGTTCCCTTGGGTTGGGGATACTCCTGTGTGGTTGACGCTCACACTTGGACCGACTATAGGTTTAGCGACCTGAACAGTGAGACTTAGAGACTGATAGGTTTAGTGACATGGTCATGCATTTATTTCTGATTTGATATGCCTACTTTACTGTTTACCTGTACTGATTATTTCATGCGCGTCATCGTTCTATATTTACTGCTTCAAGTTCATCATCATTGCCCGTGTTTACATTTGCATTTATATATACTGCTATTGTGTCGCTCTGACGACCTGAGTATGCACGCTCAGAGTGAGAAGTGGACTTAGTTCGGATCAGCACCTGTCGTACCTTGAGGACATCGCAGATATCTAGATCAACGACGTCAGCGTTATCTTTCCTTTGGCACTATCTGGTTAGTTTTATATCTGTTTTGATTCAGTGACTGCATTTCTCATTACCCGTGCATTGATTACTGATTACTACGTAAAACTAGAAGCCGAAGTGTGACTACGGCAGGATGTTTTCTCGACCGTAGGAGCATGGCTGGCCTTGTCAACCTCTCGTACTCCGTATTTTGGGAAGCGGGACGTGACAATGTTTATGATCAATCTAATTTTTAAAACATGTATTTGGACTTCTCAGTGGAAATTTATTATATGTCGTATGCACTCATTGATCAAAATTTCTGCAAACATCCTAAATTCTATCATCCTTGGTCTTATAATGCAGACTTAAAGGGTGTACCTAATTCCGGCAATTGATGGCTTCGCCTTTTTAGTATTTCGAAAATAAATGAGAAAAATCTCCGTATTTATTTCTCATATGAATCTATTCAAATCATTAACGTGTTTAAATATTTGGATTGACTTATTTGAATTTAAATTTCAGACACACTTCCACTCGCTATATCTCTCAACCCCAATACATTCAGACACGGAGCAACACTTTTCCTATTTGCAATTTGTCTTTCCAAAAGTTTACCCAAAAAACAAAATGGTAGGACTCACAACATCTAGATAACAATGTCAAACACATGGGGCCATGATGTTTGTCTTTTTGGTAAACTTTTTGATAGACAGATTGCGGTGGGAAAAGTATATTTATTTAAATGACTTCTTCCTTTCCCCAAGATAGAAGTGGGACCGGAGGAGGGTGAATACGAGGCAACAAACCCGACGTTGACAGTGCCATCAAGACACGTGTACACAACCAAATAAGAATTATTTTTTGGCGGGAAGAGAAGATGTTACGATGCCAGCTCAGCAAGAAAACCCCACGCCTTTCCCTCTCAACAGCTGCGGGCCCCATCCCCAAAATATCACCTACCCCATCCGCACCGCACCGCCTGACCTCTCGCCTTACAGAAGACTCCCGGATGCAAAACTTCCATGCGACACCCACAGCAGTCTCGCACAGGCGGTCGATGTGGCAACCGCATAGAACTTATATCTGCGATGGTGCGCACAATGAGTTCCCTCGTGCTTCCCACGTGCCCGTCGCCGCGCTGGACTACAAATTAGGGGTTTCAGCTGGTGTTTTCGGGTCGGATCTATAAAAAAATGGGAGGATCCGATAAGACGATCCCGTGCGGCTACTGCTCGGGGTCGACGGCGGTGATCTACTGCCGAGCTGACTCGGCGCGGCTCTGCCTCCTATGCGACCGCCATGTGCACTCAGCCAACGGCCTCGCCCTCAAGCACGTGCGCTCCCTCGTCTGCGGCAACTGCGGGTCCCAGCCCGCCACTATCCGCTGTGCCACCGATGGCCTCTCCCTGTGCTCCGACTGCGACTTCGACGCCCACGGGTCCGGACCCGGACCTGATGCGGGATTCGCTTTGCACTCTCGGTCCGCTATCGAGAGCTTCACGGGGTGCCCCTCGGCGTTTCAGTTGGCTGGTAATTGGGGGTTGGCTCTTGCTGCGAAGTCGAAGCCTGAATGCAGACCCGGATCCGGATCCGGATCCGATTGGTGCAACCCGGACTCGGTTCTTGCTGTGGATTCGATGCTTCAGGTAAAATTCATTCCTGAATTTAGGTTAATTTTAATGCACTTCTGTACAATTTACGAAGAAAGCTCCTTTTTTGTTTCTTATTTTTGAATTTGTTTATTTAAAATCGAAGGGAAATTAGAAACTCACTCGAATTTGATGAAATCATATAAATATTTATCAAATTTGAGTTTTTTATAAATATGAAAGTCTTCATCGCTATATCTGTATTAATGTTATGAAGGTTGAAAATCAGAAATTGGGTCAAAATTACAAATTTTGCATTTATGTGTATAAGTTGACAGAAACTAAGGGTTGTCAAGTGCAGTTCCATACAAAATTTATATATTTTTAGCATTTAGGATTGACTTCCCCAGAGTCATCACTTTACTATTATTGTGCTAGAAAAGGGAACAAAAAATCTAGAAATAATGAACTCGGTGTCGACAACCTCAGATTATCTGAAGAATGACGAATGCTGTGTATCTAACCCTAGATTGATATTGATCGCTAACTGAAAGGATTCAGTACAAACAGCAAATGAAGCTTACATGGACAAAAAGACTATGATTTTGATGAATAAATCTATAATGGTATCATAGTCTAGTTTGAAACTTGTAAAGTGTTTTCATGAAAAGAAATCCTTTGGTTATTGCTCTAAATTTATAGGGGCTATTATGGAAACGTATCATAACTAGTTAATGAATTATTTGTCAAATTATTCAGGTTATTTGTAGGTGATAGGAAAAGTTGTTTTTATGTTGTTCCATTGTAGTATAAAACACATAGGTTATCTTCCAACTATTTGATATTTTTATGCTTAGAAAATCATATGGATGTATGAATTCTCCATTTTATGAGTTTCCTGAACTAATGTCAAAGCCATTGAACATATTACCATGGTACTATCAGGACCTCTATGTTCCATGTGAGGAGATTAAACAGCAGAAGACTAATCCTCTGCTAGATCAACTAATTGAACTGGCCAATCAGGAGCCGGTAGGAGCCAACTTGCCTGTGGATATGAAGGCAGAGTCACCAGTGCCATCAGATTTGAGGCCGAGGACACCTTGTAGGAATACCAATGTACAGGGGGCTCAGGAAGAGGACCACCAAATTGTTGCGAACGTGCCATTCGCTTCATTGCTTATGATGGCATCCCAGCCGGGTTGTGTAGATATAATGGAAACAGAGCGGGTTGTTGAAGATGAAGAACAAAGGTGGGATTGTGCGCCTACCACCAACCACTGTGCTCAGGTATTGTATCAATCACATAAAACTTTGGTTAACTGAAGTTTTAGTTGATAAAAGTATTTCATTCACAGTTATTTCTTTGAAGTCATTAAAAGTTATGTACCTAGTGTTGTGTCGCAAATGAACAATAAGCTAATCTCTCCATTTTTTTAGTCTCTTAGAGGAGATGTTTAGGTATTTATCATATTTTTTCCACTTGAATTTTCTCATCCTCTTATATGCCTTGCATGTTGCTGTAAGTCAAAATTACTTTTTTCTGGAGGGGTGTGGGTTGTGACCATGGGGTGGGGAGGGGTTCCTCCCTATCACATTTTTCACAATGTGCAATCTGTTCCTAAGTTGTTTTCTTCTGATGAATTGGTCGGCCCAAATTTTGAAACCTTCAAGATCTAATAAATATTGTCATCCAACATTTTGTTTCATGGAATAAATATTTTTGGAAGTAAACCAGTATAACCATTGTATATTGGCAGGACTGGCACGGTATATCAGTAAATACAGACCAATATATAGTAAACTACTTTATATTTATATATTGAATATTATTTTATAACAATAGATTCTGTATAAGGATAAACTTTTTAATAAATTATATTTTTGACGTAATTTTTAGTAAATTATATTAATTTGAAATGTTCTATTATATCGCTATACAGTCATAAGAAGCAGTCTTTAACTGTACTGGTTCTAGAGCTAAATACCAGTAAAAACTGGTTCTTCAAACGATGGGAATAAAACTTTCATATAATAGATTGTCCTGGAAATTATATTAACAAGTTGAGATGCAACAATGAACTGTAACGAACCAGCGCAAATGATATTTGTCCTCAATATTCTGCCACGGTGTGCAGAAATTAGTTAGAAATTGAACAAGAATTTCACATGGTTTGAGAGGCACTTGATATGTTGATTTTTCAGTTGGCTCGGGACTAGGTTCACTTGAATCACTTCTGTCATCTTCAACCAACTTTAGAAAAGAATTGGTTCCTTATAGAGCATGAATTAAAGTCGCTAAAGCTTAACAAGGGAGACCAAGCTTTCCCAATGGTGCCTAACATGTATAGGTTGATGTGAAAAATTCACTGCCAATGCAAATATAATCAAGTCGACAACTTTTTTTCCTTTTCTTTTTCTTCTTCTTGGGATGGGCTATGCATGTTTATAAAGTAAGGCATGGGTTATTCAAAAAACTTGTAATTTTTAATCTCATATGAGTATAGGACTTAATTTTCAAAATCTTATAGAAGTAATTGTCATAAAATCTAATAGTTTATGAGGACTCTTATGGAGAGTAATATATTAATAGAAACCTGTTGTGAAAGGCACCACACGGGATCTAAAAGGAAGAAACACATCGCATTCAAAGAGGTGCCCTGGACATAATTTAAATTACAAAACTCCACAAGGAGTTGCTATCTTGCAGTAGAGATGGAGATATTGCCAATGGAAGTTCTTCTCTAAAAGTAACCAACGAAAATAATGAGGTAGTGCACAGGTGTTGGTAGAGGGGGTCTTTAAAAGTCCCCATCATTCTCCTCCAACTACATTTCTTCCAAAGGTAATTCGAACCGAAGGAGAAAAGAGATGAGAATGAGAAAAATCATTGCCCAGTCATTTTGTCTCGTTGAGTACCTATTGAGCGGTAAACTCACCCAAAGCACTGTTGATAATTTAAGTTGTTTTGACTAGTCGGCCTTGCACAAGAACCAGAGACCTCGAAATCTATAGGGCAACACTCAAGTTTTATCTGATAGTTTTGGTAATGTGTAGAACAATGAGCTCATATTTTTTTAGAATATATGTAGAAATTAGGCAAACCTTTTGTGATCTACAATAAGAGAAGGTTTCGAATTGTTTGTTTGTATACACTGTGAAGACTACAATGATATAGAAAGTTTGATAATGGTGTTAAATGTATGGTTTCAAAATTTGGTGATGTATTCTGTTGCAAAAAAAATAAAGTAAAATTTGGTGATGTATTGTGGATATGTTATTTGTGATGGACATGTGAAATAATTATTCTATTTTCTGTTCAAAATCTTGGATTTTGTCAAGAATTAAGTTGATGGCTGTTACTGACGGTTACCGCAACTTGAGAAATGCACTACAGGCACTACAGGAAAGCGGCCTGTCAGCAAAAGATTAGTCGCAATAACTATTTTTTTTCAACTGCTGGCTACTTTAGGTTTTGGGAAGTGACAGTTGTGGTATTTGAGCCAAAGATTAGAGCTAATCTGCTAGTGTCTAAGGGTGTCGTAGCTTCTATCATTCTGCCTTGTGGGTGAAACTCTAAAAGATATTATATGGTTAAATAATAAAGATGGATGGAACTTCGAGGTATTTTGATCACTTCAAGTCATCAATGTATATTACTTTATAAAAACTGGAGAGCATTATCATTATCATGAAGGAGCAAGTACATGGTGGAGGTAGTTAAAAATCAGTAGTGATAAAGAAGAATGATTTGCAAGCTGAATAGTTTAAGAATGTTTTGTTTAAGTAGAACGTTTAGTTGAGTTTACATAGACATAGGTTTTCATGTATTCTGTGTACATTTTTTCTTTGTTTGTCTAATTACTATTTATTCATGCTAGTATTTATATTATATTTATGTGTAATCAATACTGGTACAGCTATATTAATCCATCTTTCGACCTAAACAGAAAATATTAAATTAAAGGCTTGGTGATTGGTAGAGACTCTACCTCTCATGTAGCATAAGCTCCTACAACCAAAAAGCAGATAATCACACTTATCCTTTTTGGTCTCAGAATTAAAACCTATGCAATAAGGAAGCAGTTACCCATTCTTCTCTTATTTGAAGAACATTGGAGCAATTACTAATTACTTATAGACTCCTGAAATTGAACTAAAATAGCTAATTTTTTTTTAATTCAAATATAATAAACTAATGGGACACAACAAAATATTCTCCATTTTAACTAGCTTGTGAGGCGTTTAACCTATGCACTGTTGTGAAGGAATCAAAGCAATTTCCAACACATTGAAGTTGTTCTATGCCGTTTCAATGCATAGCCGGCAATTTTGGTTTCCTTCGGTATGCTCGTTTCCAAGCACGCCCATGTTGCAAGCTTAGTCTGCATTCAAGCATATGCCCTCCCATAATTCTTACGCCCCCAAGTGTGTGTTTACTTCTTTTCTCATGTAAGTCTGAGATTTTTGATTTCTGAATTTCAAAACTGGGTCACAGAACTCATTTATTCTATGTGACCTCCAGAGACCTCTTGGGCTTTTTGCGACCTCCACAGAACTCAGTGGCTTTATGTGACCTCCAAAGATAAGTAGATTGTTTGGCAAGTCTCTGGATGTATCCAGTGGGATAGAATTATTTGTTGTCAATCATGTATACAGATCCTCTCAGCAAATGCATCTTAATCTGTATGTTGTGGGATAAAATGTTGTAGAAACTGTATATCATCATTCATGTCATAGATTTATACCGAGTGGCAGGGGTGGATCTATTAGGCGAGGAGAGGGGGCACATGCCCCCTCCAAAACATTGAGAGAAAGAAATATTGATTGCCATCGAATGTTGAAATTTATATATATATGTTCTATATTTTAGTAATTCTTTTTGAACATTATGTTACATATTTATTAATCCTATTTGTAAGTAATATATTTAATTTAGTTCAAGTGGTCAAAAGTCTTATTTACTGATAAATGGTCGGAAGTTGGAATACCACTATATTCGTAATTTTATTTTATTTTATTTAATTGGCGATTTTTATGTATTATTCAGTTGGCCTTCTCCATAAAACTTTGTTATGTGTGGGTGTGCCCCTAACAAACATGTCTGCCCGGCCCCTACCGAATGGTTTGCTAGTTTCTCTGAAACCATGTTCTTGGGTGATCCATTGATTAGTTTCTTTATTTATTCTGCTCTTTGACCGAAATTGATGTCATACTATCCTTTGCACTATGATTTTTTTCTGTAGCCATTTAAATTCATTTTTCTACTGCAGATATGGGATTTTAGTCTTGGAAAATCTCGAGATCGTAATGAATCTTCTGAACCTGAACTAGGATATGGTACAAACAGTGCTGGCTTTATGATCAAGAGCTTCAATGATTTTCTCAAGGAGAATCCTTTTGCTTCTACAAATATCTTAGAGGACATATATGACACTAACTGCCCTTCAGCAAATGATGATGTCTTGTCCACTAACATCCATCACACGTCATCACAGAATGTAAGTCATTGCATCTTTTTATTTGCTGTAACTTTTAGATAATGAAATATCTTTTTGCTAATTTGTGGCATCAAGAAGATATACCGACTTTAGTATGTTAGCTCTTCATCTCCCTTTGCATAATTGGAATCATGTAGATGTTTGCTTCTTAATTATAGTTTTAACTAACGAATTAGTAGGTGATACTAATGAATAATTGATGCCTTTTTGGATGAATATGGTGGAGACCTCTCATCTCTCCCTTAAATAAGGAAGGATTTCCTTGTTATGTGGTTGAAGGCATGCCTCAAATCTTTGATCACTTTGTCACATGCCTATTCCTTTACCTACTCCTTGAAGTTGTTTTCTTGTCATCAAGTTATAAGGCAGAGCCAAACCCCTTGTTCATAGTGACGTGGTGTATGGAATTGACATATAATATATAGATAGTAGATAGGCAGCTTGGTATAAGTATATTAGAGTGAGGTCCATGACTGATGTCTACTGGTATTCTACAAGCTTGGATGACTCCGATCACACACACACACACACACATATGATCGGAGTCATCCATGCTTGTAGAATACCAGTAGACATATATATGGGAGTGATCCATCGCAAATCGGTCCGCTTTTTTTAAAAACAGGAACTCCTGATCTACGACATATTTTAACGATCCGATCCGTTCAAATTGATCACCCTACCCTCAAAAACATTGGTATGAAAAATCAAGAGATTTAAAAACATTTAGCCTATGCATCTTTAAATCCCTTGATTTTTCATGCACATGTATTTGAGGGTATGACGATCAACTTGAACGGATCGGATCGTTAAAATATGTTGTAGATCGAGAGTTCCCGTTTTTAAAAAACGCTGACCGGTTTGCAATGGATCACTCACATATACACACATAAGAATAATGAAGAAAAGAGGCCCCGTGAGGCTTTTTCATTAGGTGGCGTCAAATATCTTTATGTCCACGATTTTTTGACATGACACCCATCATCATCATCTTTATCATGTAAGATGTGGATACACCAAATTTTATGTGATTCCACCACTTTTTCACTGTTGAATTAGCAATGTAAAAAGTTATATTGTTGGTAAATCGTTAATTTTGCACCTACAAAATCAACGGTGAAAAAGTGATGGAATCACATGAAATTTTTTGTGTATCCACGTCTTACATGATAAAGATGATGGGTGCCGATCGTCAAAAATAATCGGGGAGGGTGTAATTTTTCGACAGTACAGGCGGAAATTCCCTTCTATGGAACCTTTCCTCCATTATCCTCTGTGTGTGTGTGTGAGTGTGTGTCTATATATATATATATATATATATATATATATGAATGAGAATAATGTAGAAAAGAGGCCTTATGAGGCTTTTTTGTCATGCGGTGTCAAAAAACCACACCCTCCATTTTATTCGACGATCGACACCGCTTATTTTGATCTTCATTGTCTTATATGTCGATACACCAAATTTCATGTGATTCTAACACTTTTTCACCTTTGATTTAGTGGGTGCAAAATTTACGGTTTACCGACAATAGAACTTTTTGCATTGCTAAATCAACGGTGAAAAAGGTGTTAGAATCACTTGAAATTTGGTCCATCGACATATTAGACGATGAAGATCAAAATGGATGGTACCGATCGTTGAATAAAATGGAGGGTGTAGTTTTTCATCCCACCTGATGAAAAAGCCTCCTACGGCCTCTTTTCTGCATTACACACTCTCTCTCTCTCTCTATATATATATATATGAGAATAATGGAGGAAAGATGCCATAGGAGGGGATTTCCTCCTATGGTGTCGAAAAAATACCAACTCCACCATTTTTTCCGACGATCGACATCCATCATCATCAGCGTTATCATGTAAGATGTGCATACACCAAACTTTATGTGATTCCACCACTTTTTCCCCGTTGAATTAGCAATCTAAAAAGTTTTATTGTCGGTAAACCATTAATTTTGCACCAACTAAATCAACGGTGAAAAAATGGTATAATCATGTGAAATTTGGTGTATCCACATCTTAGATGATAAAGATGGAGATGATGTATGCCGATCGTCGGAAAAAATCATGAAGGGTGCATTTTTCCGACGCTATAGGAGGAAATTCCCTCATATATATATAGGGAGTGGCTATTTTATTCTCTAGGTGTAACTAACTTAGTTATACCCATCATGAAATAACCTAATAAATGAATTATTTTTCACGATCGGCTCCATTCATCTCAATCTATATCATCTAAAATATGCTTACACCAAGTTTCATGTGATTTATGATTTGGAAACTTTTTGTTTATGCTTCGGTTGGTTGCAAAATGGACGGTTTTCCGACAATAGAACATTTTATAACCAATGATCAATATATAAATAAAATCCAAATCACACAAAAGTTGATGTACCTATATTTTAAATGGTGGAGATCATTATGGACGGAGATGATCGTGAAAACAATTATGTAATGCTTTATTTCAGGATGGGTGTAACTAAGTTAGTTACATTTATGGAGTAAAATAGCCGCTCTATACGTGCGCGCGTGCACAGAGAGAGAGAGAGAGTTGGATTCTAAGCAGGGGTGGCTCCAAGTAAAGGCCAGAGGGGGCATGTGCCCCTGTTGAAATTTCGAAAAAAAGAGATTAATATCGTGTAGAACCGAGTGTTGATAATTGTAGGGCGCGCACACACAACGAAAGGATGCTTGAGCTCAAGTGGTTGCTTCCCAACATGATAGGTCTTGGGTTCAATCCCCACAACACACACGATCACTTTTTATATTACATTTAAGTGTGTATGAATTTTATTGTGGCAATTTTTGAAGGAAAAGTTTCTTTCTACAGTTGTAATTAAATTAATTTCAAATTTCAAATTATTTGACAACTTTTATATAATATTAACTTTTTAACGAAACCTTACTTTTTTTGTTGCCCCCGCACCTAATGAAATTTCCTGGGTTGGTCCCCCTGATTCTAAGAGTAGCTTTAATTCCGAGCTGCACCTTTACTGAATGCATTTAGTTCATAAATCATGATCAGGTTATTGCCCTCTACCATTAGTGTTACTAATTTTCTTATACAAAGAAATCCCATATATATGCTCATGAATTTATTGATCATGGAATCCAAAACTTGCCTGGAATTTTGTTACGTATCTCTATTTGTCGTTTGAGATAGGGTAGTGTTTTTAGTATAAAAAAATAGGTAGATCCTAGTTGCTTAACTGAAGCAATCTTATCCTCTCTCTGCTGATGGCTTTTTTTTGTTGCCAAATTTAAGTTTCTCCACATAGGATTCCAACCCAGATCAAGTAGGCCGGTTAAGATTTAATCAATGATCCAGTGGGATTCAAGATTTTCTGATGCCAATAAGCTGCTGGAAACTTATTGCCTTTCTACTATGATAGTTACTGTAAATGTTTTCACCAGAATATTAGGCAATCTGCAATGAAGTTTTAATATGAGAGGTCAATTTTGAGTTTAATCTGTGATATTATACATCTAAAATGTTTATGAAGTCACGCAGAGCTCTTTTTGTGTCCCTACGACCTATCATCTATATATAAAAAAATTAAAGCTAATAAGAATATTTGTTTGTACCAGTGCACATGTTTCTAATTATTTTAGAATCCAAAATCTTAGATTTTGAAGCATCTCACTTAAAATTGCTAAATCCAACTGATTATTTTTGCAAAACCTTGGCATATTTTTCAGTACAATAGTTAAATGTGATTATTGACAAAAATATACCTTGCAGGGCAAAGTTAGGATGTCTGGGAAACGAAAGGGCAATGCAGACAAATCAGTGGCGACTGGATCGACACCCTGTGGAAATAGTGCCGTTCCATTTATAGGTTCGTCTCATGATCATGAATCTTGCAGTACCATGAAGGATATTAATTTTGGAGAACAACCCATAATTATAAATGACACGGTGAGAACGATAAAGAAGGTTGACAGTGAACTGTTGGCCCAGAATCGGGGTAATGCCATGTTACGTTACAAAGAGAAGAGGAAAAATCGCAGGCATGATTTTTTTGATCTCGCTTATATTGTTACTTATATGTATTTATCTCTCATTCTACTTGAGAATTGACTGATTGTAGGTATGAGAAGCTCATTCGTTATGAATCCAGGAAGACAAGAGCCGATTCTAGGATGCGAGTAAAGGGCCGTTTTGTTAAGTCAACAGAAGCGCTGGATGTTGGATGTTGAAGACGGTGATTGAATCTGCTTCAACTTTTAATTCAATATTTTGTTGTAAATATGCATCGGTTGAAGTTGATTTTGTTAGTTTTGTCAATTGCAGGCATTAAATTGTCTTCGGTTGTGTTGTTTTTGTTGGATAATCTCGGCCTCCATGGAATTGTATGTGTATTTTATGTAGAATGGAAGTTGTTGTGTATGTATGTAGAACCGTTTCGAAAAGAAAGTTGCGTGCTGTTTATATTGGCGGTGTTTTTCTTATGAAGTAAATTGGTCGTTTGCACTCGATATCCTTGGCACTGCGAACATAGGTCATGGTTGGTCGGCTACATCAGATGCCCATCATTAAATTTTCTCGACTTCTACGTATGCGGTTTCAAACTTCTGAGGCAAGGTAACTACTTTCAATACTCGTTATTTTTACTACAAGCTTTCCCCATGTTCAGTGATGCCCGACCTCATTTCTCTTTTGCAGTTCATTTTTAAGGGTCTCGAAACATAAGAAATCATCTCTGATTCATAGACTCGGCATCCCAGATCAAGCATGAGGGCATCGGTGCCGCCTGCAAGGTAACATTCAACTCCAAGACATGATTTGATTTTGATCTCCGTCTAGTCTATAGCCTTGCCTCGTTGACAAGTGCAGGGAAAAAAAAATTATATGAAAAAAATTGAATGCAAAATAGAAAATAACTCAGCAGAAAACTTAAAGAGTACAATAGCAAGTGAATTGCAAGAAGAACATGAAGAGCATCATGAGCATGAAATTAAAGGCGAGGGAAATATAAAGGGTACTTGGAGTTAAATACAGAGAAAATTTTGATGTGTTAATTGAAGAATACACAATAAACATAGAAGAACACTAAAATTAGACTGAAACTAAAAATAGAGTAATGATTTTCACACCAATGTGGTAGATGTTACGTACGTAGGCTATCAAGGTGGTGATTGGTTTGGGAGAGAATAGATTTGATAGCTTGTCTGCCAAAAATTTGCATTGAAGAAAAGCTAAAAGGAAGCTATATAAATTATATTGCCGCAGAAATAAAAATAAAAATTAAACAATAAACATAGGCAAGTTGAACTTACATTCAACTTTAAACTGAAATAAATTTTTATTTCAATCACCTTAATCCCATGCAAACAAACAATAGAAATTGTAATTGCCCAGAGGAAATAGACATAATTGTTGTTCCACTTTTGGGTTCCATTGGAACAAAAAGCCTATATCTCTACCTTTATTTTAATGTAATCTCATGGAGAGTTTATTAGACCGGTAGTAACAGAGAAAAATCCTCACTGGAATCCTGCTTCCCCAAGATGTCATTACTATATCATTTTTTTAAACCCCCATGCCCCCCTCCCCCTCCAAAGGTTTTTTTTGGTTTTGTTTTTAGAAGTGACCATTTCAGGAATCATATTGGTGACCTCATTTTGGAAAGGAAATTCTCTTGCCGCATGAGTTAGGTTCAATTGGTTTTCAACAATCCTCAACCCCAAAACAAGAACAATAACCCACCCACCGAAGTTTGTGTGTATAAAAAAGAGTGGAAAGCAATTCGACCTTGCGATTCAATATATGCAGGACCCACATTATAAATGAACAAATTATATTGAAATGGACTTGTCGTTGCTACTATTGTTTTTTTTGGGCACTGGCCCGTAGGCTTTAATCTATGCATACAATACACACAATACATCCACGTACACATCACACACAAGCACACAACACACATACGCACCCAGGGTATCCATGAATTTGCCTTGAAAGCGTTAAATTGTGGCCACTTCCTTTCACTGGGGATCGAACCCACGCACTCTCCAAAAAGAGGGAAGTGCCATACTGACCGAGCTATTGCAACATTGGTGCTATTATACTCGTCCAACACAGGGTGTTGGAGTAAAACAGGGAGGCCCATGGGGGGCGGGGTCATGGGGTGTTTCTTTGATTTGTGATCAAGGGTTCAGATTTTCATAGCATGGATTAGCGCATGATCTCCTAATTGATAATCAGACCTGATGGAGGTTGGATCTCCCTCAACTGTTGTCCTATGTCGATCTTGTTTCCAGCGGTGCTGAACGGTTGAGATTTGGTATGAGGGTTGAGCTTGTGGATCTTGATGGGGTGTTGTTGATGCCGAGTTAGCTGCAAGGGAAGTCTCGGGATGAGAAACCACCATAGGATCCTTCGACGATCAAGTAAGTATCGAGAAATAATGGCAGGGTAGCGGCTTATTGGATTGAGTTTGAGTTACCTGAGTCGTTCTGGTAGAGGGGTTTATATAGCGGTCGCATAGAGCGAGCCGATGCGAGATTCTCGCCGTCCGTTGCGTCCCTGCGTCACGTTCACGTTGATGGAGGGATACGTCCATTAATGGTGAGATACGCTAGCGTGGGATGCGGGACGTGGAGCGGCGGGGATCTCGTCGTGGTGAGATACACGGCGCCGTTACGGGGGCGTTCAGGCTCCATGCTCCTGGCCAGATACGAGAGCTGAGGAAGCTTAGCTCGGTGACAGCTTGGTAGCGAGCGAGGAGGCTGAGGAAGCTCAGCTTTATAATAGCTCGAAGACAAGCGAGGAGGTTGAAGGATCTTAGCTGTAGGATAGTTCGGAGGCGAGTTGATGGCTGGTTGCTAGACGAATAGGGAACATACTCCGGGAAGGTGTTCTAAAATGTCTGGTGCAACCTCGGAGGCGACGGACTAAGGAACGTCCCTGGTGCGTCGTATTTATCCCAGCTTTGTTGCTTCCAGGAATCTAGTGGGTTTGCGCAGACGACACGTCACCTGCCACGTGTAGTGATCTGGGAAATCCCTACTTGCGGGTATCATCGCTAGCCCCCTACTCTCGTTCCGATCAATTTGTTGGCAGGGCCAAGAGTGGCTATCATCCCGGTCTTCAATAATTCAGTTTGGTGCCGAGGATTCTTCGTAATGGGTTGTCTGAGGATGATGCGACGTTTGGCAGCTACGCCTCTCGGGTTCCTGGATCCACGTAGCGACTCATGAAGCGCTTTGATTCCCGCGTGCATCTTTGATGACGTCTGCGGATCGGAAAAAATGATTGTGCTTCAAAGAAGACGCCGCTTCGCTCGCTCGTTTTGTTGGCCTTTGTCCCACGTGTCCACCGCGGGGTGGTAGGATGCGAGGGGTCGTCAGTTGAATCCGAGTGAGGGAGAGGTGTCCAATGGTCGATCGCCACGTGGAGTCCTCGTGGCTGTTAGGTGCGACACTTCATTTTGGCAGGAACGGATTTGGGCCGTTGGATTTTTTTTTGTTGAGTGTATAAATGGGGGAGGCCATCTTTTGGCAGACATTTTGCCCTAATCGTTTCCTGCCATCTGAAAATTGCTCGGAGCACCTTTGCTTAGGTCGGACCTTCAGCCAAAAATCCTTCTTCGGCCGATCCTTCCTTGAATCAGATTAGATGTCCTTCCGAAATATCCATTGATGTAGTTTGGGTTGACTCAGGCGATGAGCTTTCAGCTTCTGAAGCCGAGTCCAGTGGGTCTTCTTCCTCCTCGGCTTCCGATAGCCGAGGGAGTTCTTCCTCTTCCTCTTTGTCTTCTGCGTCGGGCTCGTCTCCTAAGGGGGCGACGCCCTTGCACTTCGTCGTCGGGGGCAGAAAGGGCCCCAAGGTGCGCATCGAAAATACTCGCGATGCGCCATCGAGTTTGAATCGTTTGGACGAGCTTTCCGATATTCGGGCTCGTTTCCATATTCCCCCTGGCTATTCACTTCGTCTGGTCAGGGTGAGTGAACGGGCAGACCAGATGCAGGGCAATGAGATTGCTCTGTACCTGAAAGCGTTCCGGGCAGGGATGCGTCTGCCCTTCTCGCCCGAAGTTTGCGCCGTACTCCATTGCTTCCGTCTCGCTCCGGGCCAGCTAGCGCTGTTTATCACAGAAAACTGCATTTCAATACCGCTCATTCATTATCTGTTTTGTTATATATCGGTACTATTAACCAGTGTCTTCTCAGTAATTACAGATTACAGGTATCCATGACAAAATACTGGAAATACACTTAAAATTACGGATATATCTTTTGTGAGCCGACACTGCAACCGGAACTGGAAACCGACTGATATTCAAAGAGTTTTTGCAAGCAAACAAGTGTATACTCATTTTGGTCCAACACATAGCAAGTGTGCACTAGCTCTTTGATGCATGGACCTAGAGGGGGGAGGCTGCCCATGGCACACATGATATGATGAATTGGGCACAAGTGGGCATGAGAAGTGATGTGTGAGTTAATGCAAAAAGATATGATGTGATGTATAGCATCAAGTTTCCCTCCAAATCCATGAGTGCATCTCAGGCCTCTATTGAGAAATCTAGTAGCACCAGTGGACTTGTTGAGAGAACACAAGTCTACACAACAAGCACGAGCCCAAGACTCACCAACAGGACCGGCCACATGCCCTGTTTGGCCGAGCAGGCCAGCCCCCTTGCCCCAATGTGCACCAGTTTTCTGTGGTCCATCTCTTGCTGCCACGTCATCTTATTTTTATTGCTTGTTTATTTTTCTTTTGTACCTATAAAAGCAGACCAGTGAGCTAGGGAGAGGGGGTCATTCTATGTCTTACATCGTCTTATTCTTTACACAAAGCCTCTTTTGTTTTCTTTTTGTTCTCTTGTACATAGCTTAGTTTCTCTTGAGCGCCTTGCCTTCTCTTAATCTTGCAACCTCTTCATTGAGCTTGCAAGTTTAAGATTAGGTTATTGAATTCAAGGTTGTATAACTTGGACATAATAAAGATCTCTTTTTGCACTTTGGGTTCCTAGTCTTACTTGCAATTTAATTACATGCATTTACTTACTTGCCATTTCTTACCATGTTATTTACTTGCTTGTATTGTTGGTATTCTTTTCTTTGTATTTTTTCTTTTGCTCTTTTTATGTTGTTGTAATGGGTTGTGAATATTTGTATTGTTGGGAAAAAGATTGGTTTTGTAAGTTAAGGTTTCGTTTCTCATTTCCTTTGCCCGTATTTTTCAATTGAACTCCGCTCAAACCTTACGCAAGCGCTCTATTAGGCACCCTACCCTACCAAGGTATCGGTGATTCCTAACCGCGACCGGTTGCGTTCGGATTGGCCGGAGGCGAAAGCAAGCGACAAGAACGGACGGACAAGGGTCAATAAGCCGGATTTCACTAATACCGTGCTTAAATACCCTAATCCACGTTGTTGCCGATTGATCTAGCTTCAATGGTTAAGTTCGGCACAAAGGACCGAATACGGATTTTCTTAACTTACACTAACCTATCTAATCCTAACAACTTCTAATTGTGCATATATAGACATAGGTTAGATACAAACATTCCGCCACGCGCATTAACTCGTGAAAACAAGAACTTGAAATGCTCCGTCTCCCTGCGGACGACCCGTACTCATCGCGGTTAGCTGCAAAGCGACACCGTCCTGATTGCGGTTAACTTTAGAACTTCAAATACTCGACACGCCAAAAGAGTGCAATCAAGCGCCGAACTCGTGGAGAATCCTCCTCAGGTTTCTGGTCCGGTTAAAAATTGATCGGATCTCTTTCGACTTGAGTCTTCTCCTCTCCTTTCTTTGTTATAAAAATCATCCCGGTACCAGCAAGGACGAATCGAGCTGGGTGTATCTTTCTTTCAAAAAATATAAGGGTAGGACGGCCGGATCCGGAGTAGCGGTTGTCTCTTCTTTCATCCATGAATGGAAGGAGAATTTTGTCTTCGTCGGGCCTCCGGAAGGTGAGGATTAGCCCGTGCTCACCAAGTGGCATAGAGCCGATTGCCCTAGGGTCAAACGGTCGAGTGCTCCAGAGGCGAGGGTGGTGTCGCAATGGGAACTGATCCAGCTGGCCGATGCCCTGCTTTTCGAGCAGGCTTTGAGCTGGGCGGGACTCAGTCCCGTGCGCTTTGGGGGTAAGTTAGGGCTTCGCCGATCAATTTAGACTTAGCATAATTCTAGCATAATTTTGCTGTTTTAGTTGCTGACCCCCCTCTTTTTCTTATATATATTCCACAAAGCCGATGGATCGTTCCAAGATCATGGCTGCCATCGCCGCTATGGCGCGGGGGAGGAAAGATGGTGGCGCTAGCTCGTCCCGCCCCGCATCGAGCATGGTTCCCCGGCAAGCCTTTTCTGCTAGAGTTCCTGCTTCCCCTACCGTTCCGGAAGAACGCCGTGGAGGAGGGCAATGCCCGGGATCCGGTGCCTCGGGCCAGAACAGAGGTGCCACCTTCTGCCGAGTCTTCGCTCAAGAGGCAGAAGAGAGTGGTTTCCAGGCCACCCCCGGCTGGGATACAGGTGCAGGAGGGCGACTTCTACATCGAGATGCTTTCGGGGCTTCTCTGTGGCCGACAGTTTACTGTCGGAAATGGAGAAGGCGGTGGGGACCAAGATTCCCCGAGGCATCCTAAAGGCCCAAGCGGCGGCGATAGCTCAGGAGACCGTTCAGGTTGATAACTTTTCCAAAATTTCTCCAAGTGTTTTTACCTCTGCTTAGCTCCTAAGACGGTTCGTGTTTTCCGCAGGTCCTCCAGCATTGCGCCCTTTTTGCCGCTATGGAGGCTGAGGAGGTGACCCCGGCAATGAAGAAGGACCGTGGATTTTCCTCGTGTGAGGAAGAACTCCTCGCCCAGCTGAAACAGGCGGAGGATAGGGCGACCTCCCTAGACTCGAGATTGGTCGCGGAAGGCCTGACAGTTTCCAAGTTGAAGGAGTCTCATCGACTCTTGACCGAATCCAACCGGGCTATTTAGGCTAAGATGGAGGTCAACGGGCTCTATGATGCCATGAAGAGGCAGAGGGACTTGTTCAAAAAGGATGTCCGGGCGGCCCACGAGGCGGTGAAGCATGCTGAGGGAAGGACGGAAAAAGCCATGGAGGAGTACAAGGCTTTCGACCAATTTTATGTCGACCTTGTCGACTCCGCGGTCATTGGGTGGCACAACACCCTTGACGCCGTCAAAGAAGCTATGCCTGGGTTCAACGACCAGGTGCCGATGAAGTGCCTCAGGGAGGCAGCGCCGAGCCAGCAGGAAGAGGCGAGGTGGCGGGCGGAAACGCCGAGCCGGAGGTCGCGGCCGAAGCTCCTGCCGGAAGCACCGAACAGGGGGAAGTGACGGCCGGGAAGGCAACTTAGGAAACCCACCTTTTGTTATTAAACTTTTGTAAGCCTCCGGGCGTCTTGTAAGGCTGGGGAGCCCATAATACCTTGTACATAACTCGGAATATTAATAAAGTATTTTTAGTTCGCCTATGCAATGTTTTTACTTTTGCAAGTGTAGATAGACCGGTGTCTCACGATCGCCGAGTATGTATAGAGTCGAGTGACGAGCGAGCGTGACATACGAACGAACGAACGCTAAGTATAAGTAGATCGGCGTCCCTCCTCATCCCGGATTTGAGGTGGCGAGCGAGCGCGACATACGCACAAACGAACGTCGAGTATAAATAGATCGGCGTCCCTGCTCACCCCGGAGTCGAGGTGACGAGCGAGCGCGATATACGAACGAACGCCAAGTATAAGTAGATCGGCGTCCCTGCTCACCTCGAAGTCGAGGTGGCGAGCGACGCCAAGTACAAGTAGATTGACGTCTTTGCTCACCCCGGAGTCGGGGTGGCGAGTGACGCCAAGTATAAGTAGATCGACGTCCATGCCCACCCTGGAGTCGAGGTGGCGAGCGACGCCAAGTATAAGTAGATCGGCGTTCCTGGGCTCGACCTTGGATGAGCCGAGCATGAGGCTACCCGGCCGTCTCATGACGAGGGCTTCCATATCTTAGCCTCCTTGATTCTTGGGATTCGCTGGAGATGTCGTTCAACCTTCTTTGACCCGCATGGGAGGGGGTGGGCCAGTAACCGGACGCCACATGTCCGTGCCTTATCGGGAAGATGCGATTGTCACGACCCGAAATTGGCACGTGACGGCCATAATACTACGCAACGTTTACAGCCGTAACGCAGTAAAAGAAAGCCAAAACCCAGAAATCTAAACCATTAGAAGACAAGAAAAGATAAGAAACATTGTTTAAACTTTTGAAATCTCAAGTATAAATTCTTTAAGTCCAATTTACTTTCTTGAAAATTTCGGCAGCACCTCCTTTGTAAAAACCAACCCCAAAAATGGGTACAACATAAATATAAAGCAAAGCATCCCCAACGGGAGCAAATCCACGCCAAAAGGCGGAAAACAACCACCACAACAGATATACGACGCCGTAGCGAAGAAATAAAAGACGATAAAATGGAAACTGTATAAAAGACAACCTGGTCACAAAATAATATACAATATCGTCCTCACCAAGTCTCTAAGTCAACATGAAAATAGTAGATGGAGAGTACAAGGATACAACGAATATACAATACAACAACGAATAACCACAAAACCCACCTAAGCAAACTGCACACTGTGAGCTGATGCGGTATCCGCAGCAAAAGATGATAAGATAGATGAATAGTCTGCCTCGACTAGTCTGGGGAACAACCTGCAAAACAAACTGTGGCACAATGGGGGTGAGTTGCCAACTCGTGAATAGTAATTAACATATGCAGGTAATCGCAAGTATGCACGTACAACACGAATCTAACATATGCAATAAATGGCAATAAAAGGTCATATGAATGCAGTAATCATGAAGGGTACACTAGCAGGTACAAGTAATGCATGAAGCAATAATATGACAATCGGTATGCAATAATCATGCAATAATGATATGAAAAGGTGTATATGCAACAATCATGAAAGTACTCTATCAGGTACAACTAATACATGAAGCAATGCATATAAAATAAAGTATGTAAATGCAACAGTCATGAAAGTATTCTATCAGGTACAACTAATACATGAAGCAGTGCATAAACAATAAAAGTGGAGTATGGAATGAAAAATGCCATTTCCACGGAATCCTGATATCGTGGTAGGATCAAAATCCATCAAGACAATCCAAATCCCAATTTCCTCAAATCAGCCCCCAAATTGGCCCTCATATCATATAAGTCTCACAAATCCTGAATGTACAATATCGAATAAATCTCATATATCCGGAATGTACAAAATCAGCAATCTCATATATATAAATCCCGTATCAAATCTCAAATAAATCTCCTATATCCCAAATCTAATATCAAGTAAATCTCTAATATCCTAAGTAAATCTACATGAATAAATATGATGATGTATGTGAATTTATATGTATACATATATATTAGCGTCCCATTCCACTAATATATATATATATATATATGTATATATATATATATATATATGTATATATATATATATATAACAGCGTCCCATTCCACTGATATATATACGTAGGAGTAAAAAGAAATATCATGAAAACCTGTGTGCCAAGTATCGACACATAAATGCTGATCTATCAGGTGTTGTCACCAAGACTGGCATCCTGATAGGTACGTATCATACGCTATACCGAAAGCTCGAGTGCCTAGTTCTGACCCTCGTCTCTCGACGTATCTATACGCACATAACTCCAGTCGGTATCCCTATGATAACCGCCGAGTCATTGGTAATGTCACCGGTAGGTACTTGTCCACCTTCCAGGCTCAATCGACATGGACCATCGATCATCATGCCGAGGGGAACCGTATCGGGCCCCACCATGTACCCTCATACGGCCCCCGACTCCCCGCATGGGGTATATATATCAGAACCGATAAATCTCATGGTGGATGCTGAAATATCATATCAAGGGAAACCGGGTTTTTCAAATAATGCATAATTTCATGAAACTGCCACGGTTCCCAAATCCAGAAAACATCATGAAAAATCCATATCTCAATGCGAAAATCCATGAATAAAATATACGCAACATAAAACTGTAATGTAAGCATATAAAGGAAAAGCCGCTAATTAACTGCAACAAGTTAATATAAAATATCATGCGGTTCCTATTTTCTCCAATTCTAAATAACATCAAGTAAAGATAAACATGTAGCCATAGCCAGATATATGTGTAAATATAAATGTATAGCAAGATATAGATATCTATCTATCAGTAATGATGTAATATACTCTTCAGGTATAAGTGTAAGTATGTATGCAAAGTATACCTGTAGCTATGTCATTATGTGTGTATGTACCTATTGCTAATGGTACAATACTCTATAGGTATACAGGTAACAAGCATGTAAGTATGTCAAGGCATATGTGTAAGCATGTGGGTATACAAGTATGCTATATGTCATATGCGTAATGAAATATGAATCAATATCTCAATGTCCCTAACCAAACAATATCATATCTATAAGTGGGTTGTGTGTGACATGGCAATTATTGACGGGGGGTGTGGCATACAATCAGTGCTCGTGCAACATGAATCGTCAATAATATGTACAGTGTCCTAAGGGTACTAGTCCAGGCACAACAATATCTAAGCAATAAAGTGTAGTCGCAAATTCTAAATATGAAATAGAATATGCGACAAGTCAAGTCATTTCTAGCCCAGATGCATAACGCCATGCGGGCGATTTCCCTGTAGATGTTAAATCTACTCACTGATGGTCTCGAGTTAAGAAAATCCGACCACCTGCTTCCTCTTGTTCGCAGCGCCCGAAGTCCCCGCTTGCGATCCTGAAAGCATATAACAATATAACAGATATATATTAGCAATAGACCCAAAACACGTACAAACTACGCTGACCAACGCGACAACACAAAACTTACTCTCAAGTGTTCGTATTGTGGCTAACGCGCGTAGCGACACTACGAAATCAACTCAAGAGCAAAAGCTACACAAAGACACAAACGACATCGGCACAACCCTAACTAGAAACGCAAAGCGACACAACTACCAAGCCTAGACCCTGATCGTACCGATCCCGCATTCAAAACACAATTAAATACGAGGAATATAATAGATATAATCTCGCAACGACCAAAAGAAACCACGTCGGAAAAACCCCGAAACCTAGTAAACAACTTATCGCAATATTTCGCACTAGAATCAAGCTAACACAAATCTAGCGCTTACAAACACCTTATAATAGCTTAACTAAGCTATTCAAACCATTTAATTAACTAACTTAAAGATCTAAACATAACAATTTAAGATTAGGGTTTTGAAAATTATACCTCAACAAGAACACAAAATAACAACTTGATCCATCATCTTAGCCTCCAAAAACCATGCTTTGTTGAAGATCCAAGCAAACTTAGTGAAGGAATTTGATTGTTTAATTTTTATTTAGGAATTTTTTGGATTTATTTTGGGATTTTTGATGAGTTTTTGATTTTGGAAAAAGAAGAAATTGGCTTGGAAAAATTTGGGACAGAAATGGGGGAAGAGAGGTCGGCCAAGGTGAGGGGGGGGGGTGTTTGTGTAAGAAAAATGAAGAAGTTTCTAGCAAAAATACAATAAATGCTTCATTTAATGCAATTTTGCCACCTTTCATTTTCTTTTATTTTCTTTTTAAAATTTAATTCCATTGACCAAAAAAAAAATCTAGATATTTAAAAAGAAGGTTCTAAAATAATTGGAGTGATGATTTCTAATGATTCTCATTTAGAAGAAATTTCCCGATTTACGTGCATATTTTACCGGCTAAAATAATATTTTATTTGGGAAAAATTCTATCAGAACCAAAACCTCCCATATACCCCCAAAGTTCGCGCACTAGTTTTATTTTAGCTAAACTAGATGTCGGCAAGTTTATACGGACGTTTGATCGAAACCGGGTTAAAACAGAAAATACCGACTATTTTGCCCTAAAACGGAAAAATTCGCAAAACGATTTCTAAAACGTTACAGCGATACTCTGTGATTTTCTCTGTGGTGTGGGAAAATCTCAGTCGTTGGAAGACCTTTGTTGAGGCTATAAATAGCGAAGGCATGGCCCCTCTTCAGGCATCCACGTTGATTTCCTTCTAGCCGTTTTGCCCCTTCCTGATGACGGGCCACGCATATACCATCCGAGACATCGTATTTCGAGACGACGTGTATTTCTATTGACTTGATCGTTCCGAGGCAACGCATGAGGCCGTGATAGGTCGTCTTGAGGGTCACTGTGGGCGTCTACTACCCTGTCGATCCCCTCTCCTGCAGGTGCTTATCTATGTGATATGGAGGTCTTCCCCGCGGATGAGCCGAGCAAGAATCTACTCGCGTGAGAGCTTAGCTTAGAAATTTTAGCCGACACAAAAGAGAATTTTATTACTCGAAAGGGTACAAGTTCATCTGTACAATTTAAGCTTTTCAGCGTTATATAGCCGAGGAAAATCACGCCCCCAGGAGTCCTGGAGACGGTAGGCTCCGCCGGGCAATGTCTCTGTCATGAGGAATGGTCCGTCCTACTTCGGGAAGAACTTCACGAATTCGTTTCGTCGTAGGACTAAGTCTCCTGTCTTGAAGGCTCGATGTTTAACTCGGGTATTGTAGTAGCGGGCAGTCTGCTGCTGATATGCGGCCATCCTGATTTGCGCCCGATCTCTTTTTTCCAATAAGATGTCTAGCTTGCTTTGAAGCTCTAAGATGTTAGCCTTGTCGTCGAAATGCTCGACTCGATAACTGGGTAAGCCAATTTCCCCGGGGACCATTGCCTCGATGCTATAACAGAGGCTAAACGGGGTTTCCCCCGTAGGTGTTTTTCTTGACGTTCGCAACGCCCACAGTACCCGAGGCAGTTTCTCGACCCAGCTGCCCTGTCTTCCCTCCAGGTAGGCCCTAAGCCCATGGATGACGCCTCGGTTTCTACTTTGGCTTGCCCATTGCATTGGAGATGCGTGACCGTGGAGAACTTCATCAATATGTCATAGTCGCTGCAAAATTCTCTGTTTGTCATTTTTGAAGTTGGTTCTATGGTCGGTGATGATGCATCTCGGGATTCCAAATTGAGAGATTATATTATTTTGTAGGAATTTTATTGTAGAGGTGGCATCTGGTTTTCTGATCGGTATGGCTTCTATTCATTTTGTAAAGTAGTCTACGGCGACAATGATGTATTTATGTCCACCCGTGCTGGTGGGGAGCTGGCCAACCATATCCATCCCCCACTGTGCAAACGGCCAAGGGAAACTTAGTGGTGTTAATTCGGTAGCGGGGAGTCGAGAGATGCTGCCAAAGAGTTGGTAGTTTTTGCACCTTCTGACTAGCTTTCCTGCGTCTTGGTGTCTTTTCGGCTAGTAATACCCTTGCAACAGTGTCTTTTGAATTAGACCGCAGGCCCCCTGATGTGCTCCTCCGATCCCTTCATGTATCTCTCGTAGGACGTAGTCTGTTTCGTCGGTATCTAGTAGAGATTGGGTGTACGACTTTTTGTACAGGTTTCCTTTGCTCCATACGAAGTGGTGAGCTTTCATACGGAGTCGGCGAACCTCGACCCGGTCTCCAGGGAGTATTCCATCCTTTAGGAATTGTACAATGGGTTTTCTCCAATCCGGGATATCCGCTTGAGTCGTGTAGATCTGGTGTGTTATCTTTTCATCGTCTTCCACGCTGGGTCGTGGTAGGACTTCAAAGAGAATGTTTTTCTTGTGATTGGCCGAATAGGAAGAGGTGAGTTTCCTTAGCGCGTCGGCCTCGGCGTTCATGCTTTTGGGAATCTGTTCCACTTGGACCTCGTTGAAATTTTTCCGAAGTCTTTTTACCTCCGCCAGGTATTTCATAATTTTTATAATTTTTTTATAAAGATGCAATGCAGAAATAAACATGCAAAAGAAAAAAGAAAAATATATACAAAAATTAAAATGATAACTATTTACAAACCACCTCCTCCCCCAAACTTACCAAAAGCAGTGCCCTCACTGCTCAGGACCTCGCCGTTCCTTTGAACGTGAACGGGAACGCTCCTCTCTCGCCAGCAGCGTAGATACGCCATGTTCAATCTCAGTTACCCGGTGATCCAAGTTGGTCACCATCCCCACCAAATTATCAATCCCCCTAATGGCTCTTTTAAGAAGACGTGCATATTCTATGGGGGTAAGCTCTTTCCTGCTCGCAGTCGAGCTGGAGCTGGGTGTTCTGGTGGGTACATGTTCGGCCGGTTCCTGCGGCGGCTGGGCGGCGGCGCAGAGAGATCTCGTTGGAAAATCTTGAGCGGCGGCTAGGGTTTGCAAAGAGGTGAAAAATTAGGATTAAGAAAACAGAGAGGGGTCGGGATTTATTTATAGGGGGGAGTGTGTTGGTTATTTGCAAAAATCCCCTCTTAAAAAGAGGAAATTATTTGTAAATAAAATTTTTATTTTTATTTTATTAAAACTGGAAATTTACAAAAATACCCCAATTTTTTTTTAATTTCAAATTTTCATTTTTTTAATTTTGTTTTTATATAATTACAAATGATACATACCCCCAAACTTATTTAAAACAGTGTTTTGGCTAGATAATCAAAATTTAGGGGTAAATGGAGGAAAATCAGTCAATATAAATTGGCTCCAGTAAAAACAGGAGCTCCTCCGAAGGGTCCGTAGTGAGGAACGGTTTAAGTCGATGTCCGTTCATTTTAAACAGTGAACCGTCCTCCAGATTTTCTAGATTGACCGCACCGTGCGGATATACGGCGCGTACCAAAAATGTGTTCTTTTCTAATTGATTGGTAGAGCTTCTTGCGTATGCGTTTTGAATCAAAGAATAAGAATTACCGCAATCAATAACGGTGTCGCTTGGTAGCTAGCCGATTGAGTACGGGTCGGTCCACAGGGAAAACGTGTTCTATTCTAATTGTTCTAACGAGTCAATTCCTATTTGTGGTAGGTTTTGATTTTTATAAAAACTAAAATTGAAATTGATATGGATTAAAACCTTGCTAGGGTTAGGATTAGGTTAGTTTGGAAAGTTAATTCTACTCACTGTTTTCTTTGCCCTAATTAAGAATTTAGGTGTTAGGGTAATAATTAACAAAGGGGATTAGCACGTCTGGGGAGAAACATAGTTTTTTCCTTTTGGTTCTTATCCGTCCTTTCTTAACTCTTAGCCATAACCTCTATCTAAATCAACCACGACTAGGAAATCACCACTATCTCGTAGGATAGGGTGCCGTAGTGAGCGGTGGGTGATTGATTTACATAGAGTCCTAATTTAAAAATATTACAAGGGAAAGAAAGGAGTGAGAGATGTTCATCTCTCAAACCTACCCAATCCTAACCCTAACAAGTGATGAACTACTCACTCATTAGGGAAATTGCGACAAAATTCATTTTTATAAATTTTCTTTTTAATTAACTAATGAACTTGCGGATAATTAAAGACAGGTAAAAAAATGCAGAGAAATAAAATTGCAACTAAGAACACAAGATAAAAAGGAAACAACTTACTTTATTGCTGCACTCTTGAATGATTACAAGGAATTGAAATTTTAATCTAGAAATTAAAAGAGGCATGCTCTTAAAGAGGCTGTAGGCTTTCCTATTTATAGATAGGAGAAACCTTAGGGTTTACATAGGATCCACATCTAGAATTACAAGACTACCTTGAGAAGCCTGGTCAACGCACCGACACCCACCGACAAACTGCACCGACATGTGCTCAGCACGGCCGCGGAACCGCGGCCATAAGCCTTGTTTGGCCGCGGATCCGCGGCCATATAGTGGAGTCTTGACTTCATTTTCTCAGGGATGCTTCATGTTGCTTTTTCCTTCTGTTTTCTTCACTTGGTTCTTCAGAATCTTTTCTAGTTTCTTCCAGATTTCCAACAGTGCAGAATTTGTGGACTTTTACCGTTTGCTTCGCGTTGAAGTCTTGAATCTTGTGCTGCCCTTGTACTTTGTGTATTGAACTGTTTACTGATCTTCGTTTGTTCCTCGAACTGGTAGGCGGCATCTTGCAGATTCATCTATTTGTTGGTCGTAGTCTTACATTTGTAGCGTCTTTTCACCATTTTCACTCTATTGTTCTGAGAACCTGTAACCTGCAACTATTTAGCAGATATGGATCAAAAGCACCTATTTATTTGAAATATGATTAAGAATAGGTGATATAATAATGCAATATTCTGATATGAACAACGCCAAACACCAATACATATGGAGTTGTATTTGTGGCCGTCTTGAATGTTGTTCGGTACGCCTAAAGAGCTTCGTGCATCTTTTCATGCCAGTCTTTTTTTATTTCTGGACACAGTCTTTTATTTAATCATGGTCAAAGTCTTGTTGAAGGTTTCAGCTAGACCGTTGGCCCGAGAATTATAGACTGAGGAGTATCTCCAATCTATTTTATACTTCTGTGCGAAGCGGTTGATTTTATGGCTTCTGTAAGCTGGTCCATTATCTGAGATAATACGTCGCGGAATGCCGAACCGATAGATGACATGTGTTTTAAAGAAGTGGAGGATATTCTCCGCTTCACCTCCCTTAGTGGTACCGCTTTTGCCCACTTAGAGAAGGAATCGGTCGTTGCCAATATAAATCGATGTCCTTTGGAGGACACTGGTTCGATGGAGCCAACTATATCGGTTCCCTACATTTCGAACGGCCAGCTGACCACTGTTGGGTGTAGCGGATTTGGGTGCTGGTGTATGAAGTACTCGTGAATTTAGCACGAGTGACACTGCTTCGCATATTCGAGACAGTCCTGAATCATTGTGGGCCAATAATAGCCCATTCTTTTTATTTTCAGCTTCATCTTCAGACCCGCCTGATGGGAGCCGCAAAGTCCGTCGTGAATTTCTTGGACGACTTTCTTTGCTTCCTCCGGCCCCAAGTATCTTAGCTATAGGCAGTCGAACTATCTCTTATATAGAGTATCATTGACGAAAGCAAAAGACAAAGCTCGTTTCATGAGCTGATGTCTAGACGACGCATTTTCGGGCGTTTGTTGGGACTTGAAGTAGTTTATGAAGACTTCCTTCCAGATCCTGACCTTTTCTTCATCCTCTATTTGAAGGGATACTTGTTCGGTCGTTTCTTTTTCCTTCAGATGTCTCTATTAGGTCTTCCGAAAATGTATTTGTTGGCGTGAGAATCCTGTGGCTTTGCACAATGATCTTTACATCATCAAGGTCTTCATCAGCCAATTCCTTAGCCAATTTGGCCAACGCATCTGCCTTACTGTTTTCCGATCGCAGTATGCTCTCCAGGGTATAGGAAGAGATTTGTGTTAACAGTTGTACACCTTTTCGCAATACCTTATTAGTGTTGGATATATATGCCCTAGAGGCCTTCATTGTATAGGATGTTAGGGATATGTATGTACAGGACAATCTTGCTCGATATGATAGTACGCTATTTGGTTTGTCTTTATCTTAACATGTGATATATTTTACTTTGTATTTCATATATTGTGTACATGTTGATAAAGTCCGTAGGATATTTGCCTGACTACCAGCGTTGTGATGGCAGTCATACTTGTGGGAGCTGGGTGGTCAATAGGCACATCCTTAAATGTCCCTGGTCGTAGGAGTATTGAGACTGGGCATCGATACTCCAGAGTAGACTAGTGTATACATATCTAGACCCTGACGAGAGGCGATGGATTGGTCCCGCAGCCATTGGTGATGTACACCTAAGATTGTATACAGATGCTCACTGGGTGTGAGTTCACCGGATAGGACTCGCTGAGGACTGATTAGATGGTATTATACCTAACGTCAGATAGCAGTTCTCTGGTGACATGTGTGCAGATAGTCTGTCGACCTGAGGTCGTCATTTGTCTCGTGTGAGTTCCCATTGTGCTTTGATTACTACCCTACCACGACTCAAAGGAGTCGTGCAAACAGGTTTTAGTTGGGT
Organism: Agapanthus africanus; assembly: GCA_030015575.1. NCBI lineage: Eukaryota > Viridiplantae > Streptophyta > Magnoliopsida > Asparagales > Amaryllidaceae > Agapanthus > Agapanthus africanus. The sequence continues at coordinate 407,088,522 of JASDDO010000018.1, forward strand.
ACAATCCCGAGCCACATGGAGGCAGTGAGCGACTGTTGGGGATTCGTCTCTCCCGGTATAGGGAGTCGATATCGCACAGTGATCGGTTGGTCATTACCATAAGTCCCTGGCCAGGGCTGATTGAGAATTACTGGTGGACGGACCAGTAGATTCTCGGATGGTCTTGAGCCGCACTGACACGACTTGTACGGTTATTAGGGGTCTGACGTTTTCCATCCCCTAGACCTTACATGCGATACTCTCAGACGAACAGACTGGACTGCATGGATATTGTCACTGACAGGCTCAGTAGGGGTTTCGGACGAGTTCGCTCGTCGGCCTCATTCTCGACATGTACCTGGGTTGCCGTTACGTACAGCTAGTGCCATTGACGGACTTGTGATTAAACCCACTGCCAGCGTAATGTTGAGTTTTAGAGTCCCACACAGAGGGTTTCCCTGGATCAGGCGAGACGATGTAGAGGCCATATGGTCTTACGGCAGGGTTTCGATCGCATACGTGTACTGGCTACACGAATTATGTTCGGACAGATAATACTAGTAGGTTTTGGTTTAAACCGGATCCTAGTATTATACTATTGGATTATACTTGTCTTTGTGTATCCGTATTTTTCGGAATACGGATACAGGTATGTATATACGGTGATGACATTCTTGTAATTTTACAAGAATGAGCTTCTAGAAGGAGACACTTCATTATTGATTTATTCTTTTTTGATAAAAGGTTAATGAGGTGGAAATTAGGAGATATTTGAGGAATGGGTTGCAAGCATGGCTTTGTATATTGTTTATTCATTTGGGTTTCCTATTCAAGCATAGTTGCATTTTTTGTAAGTATTTTATTCCATGCTTGAATTATTGGAAAATGACTTAGCCATTCACATCCATTTCTCAACAACATTCTCATGATATCATTCTCTTTCCTAGGTTTTCTCTCCTCCTCCCTCAAGCTCATCCCATCACATGAGTTGTGAATCAATGAGTATTGAGACAAATTAATCCAATATATATCTTCTCTACTTCTACTTAGTAGTCTTCCTTAGCAAGTTGGATCACTAAGTTACCTCATTTGAGGTTGGAGCTTGAACATAGGCCTTCGGGTGGATATTTCTTCGACACAAAAGAGACCGGCAACCGAATTCATTTGAAGCTTTGGAGGAGCCAAAGAAAGGAGATCAAGAAGAAGCTTGAACCAAGGAGCAAAGAACCACTTGAAGACCCGAAAGACTTAACACGAGGGTATAATATTTTTAACCGAGTAGTTAACGCCCTCTTATAGTGTAATTTTGTTGGTTAAGGTTTAATCAAGATCCTAAAGTGGATAAAGTCTATGTTGCAAAGCCAAACATGATCTTTTGAAGTGAGAAAAATCGTTTTTGATGTATTCCGCCTTCCCGCGAACATGTGGGGTGTGCTACGTAGACTTACAGTGGTATCAGAGCCTAATTATGTAAGGCTACGCCAGCGCCCCGGCCATCAATCCGTGGCCAAATGCGGAACAAAAACTTTAGAAAACCGGTGCTAACGTAACCCTAATCGACGGATCGTGCCATTAACCCTATACTAGTTATCTGTAAAGAGTTTAGAGAGGTTATACCGATCGATCCGTGTCCATCAGTCTTCAACCTCTGTCCAAGCTCGTCGCGGTTGCCCCGAACAAGTTCGCTCTCCGGTCTCTCTCGTCGAAGACGATCCACGTTGAGGATTAGTAATACGGGCTCCCGCTTCAAAAATCGAAGCAACTCGAGCAACTAGTTTGCTAGCTTTGGTGCCTAAGATGATGTAGAGATAGCGTGTGAATACTTTGTCTCATAACACCCATAGATTCTCAACTCATGAGAGAGATGGGTGGAGGTGAAGAAGAAGCCAAGTTGTAAAGAGTGTGAGCTCAAGTCTTTGCTTAAAGAAAAAAGCCAATGAAGAAAAAGGTTCTGCTCTTTTCATTGAGATGAATTGTGTGTGTTATTTTTGTGAGCAAGTCAAGTAAAGATCCCAGCACAAAAAATATCACACAATTCAACTCCATGAGTCACCAAGTGCACATGTGCCACCATCAATGCACACTAGACCCAACACCATGAGTCACCAAGTGAGCACATGCACCATGAATGCCTAAGGCCAAAACTTATGCTCACAATTTCCACCAATAATAAATTAAATCAAATGTTTAATCCAAGAAAAGAAATGACATCTTTAAAGTAAACTCGTAACGAATTACAAGAATACCCCTCATCTGTATATACATATTCGCATCCGTATTCCGACTGAATACGAATACAACGAGACGAAAGTAATCCAACAATATAATACTAGGATCCGGCTTAAACCAAAGCCCACTAGTATTATCCGTCCGATCATGATCCGTGCACAAGTGCACGTATATGATCGAACCCTGCCATAAAACCATACCGCCTCTACAACGTTTCGCCCGAACCAGGGAAACCCTCTGTGTGGGACTCTAAAGACTCGTAAATACGTTGGCAGTGGGTTTAACCACAAGCACGTCAGTGGCACTAGCTGTACGTAACGGCTATCCAGGTATTGAGCGAAAGGGAGGCCGACGAGCGAATTCATCCTGAAACCCTACTGAGCCTGACAGTGACAATATCCGTACAGTCCGGTTCGTTCGTCTATGAGTATCGCATATCGAGTCTAGGGGGTGGATAAAGTCAGACCCTTAATAACACGACATTTAGTGTCGGTATGAAGCCCATCACCACCTAAGAAACTACCGATCCTAGATCAGTAATTCTCGATTATCTAGGCCAAGGATTTCTGGTGATGGCCATCCGTGCACACCGCGACATCAACCCCCAATACCGGGAGAGACGAATCCCTTGACGATCCGCCCACTGCCTCCATGTGGCTCGGGACTGTACCCAACTAAAACTGTTTGCACGACCCCTTTGAGCCGTGGTAGGGTAGTAATCAAAGCACAGTGGGAACTCACACGAGACAAATGATGATTTCAGGTCGATAGACTAACCTGTACACATGTCACCATGGAACTGCTATCTGATAATAGGTATAATACCAACTAGCATGTTCCCGGCGAGTCCGTCTGGTGTACTCAACCCAATGAGCACCTGTATACATCTTAGGTGAACCAACTGACACTAATGGCTTGTGAGACTGGCCACCGCCCCTCGTCGGGGTCTCGATCCGTATACGCTAGTCTACTCTCGGAGTATCGATGCCCAGTCTTGAAACTCCCACGACTAGGGACACTTTAAGGATGTGTTTATAGACCACCCAACTCTCACGTATATGATCGCCATCATACTACTGGTAGTCAAGCAAGAATCCTATGTGCTCTATCAACATGTAATAGTGATCTGTAGTGTCACCTGAAGCATGTACACGATGATAAAGACAAACCAGATAGCATACTATCATCTTGAGAAGACTGTCCTACCGGTATAGGTCCTTCTTCAATCATTGCAATCACGCGCCTGCGATCCAATAATTGACTTGATGGCACTATAGCCAACAAATTAAATCCTAGCTAACAGATTAAACGAAGTATGAAACTATGAAACCGAAATAACTCCGAAACATGAATCCAGGTTTCTGTCGATTTTTGCAGAGCCTCAAATTTTTTTTTAAGCAATTGCAGAGTGCTCCTTTACTTGGGAAATGAACACACAACAAAAACGAGGCAATTCCACTTGAATATGGCCGGCCACAACCCCTATATTTCCGAGCTCACCGGTCCAAAAGTTTGGGATTGCGTCGAATTTTGTTATGTGTTCTTGTCTCTTGGATTTAGTGTTTCAGGTGTTGCTAGATTTTGCCAATTTTGACTGCACTGTTAACTTTTTACTGTAGCAATCTCGGAGTGCTTCGAAGTCGTAGTTTTAGTGTCGTTTAGTTTCAGTTATTATCTGTAATGATATATGTGTTTTGAAACGTCCGCTAATCGCTATACGTCGATTAGTGGGGGTTGCACATATCTGTGATGTTGGTTTGTGTATGTGAACTTTATTGGATCGTCGATGATGAATAGCCGGGGGATGTGAGATAAGTGTTTTCTTTTCTTCCATTCAATGTAATTTGTAAAAGTGATGTAATATTATTTTGCAGGGCATATCCGGGTTGAGGTTGTAGCCACCGTTGTACTATTTTCTTTTACTGTTTTTGCTCCTAGGATAGACCCAAGGAGGGGTGTGCAAATTACCGGGTTCTTTGAAGTGCCGAGTGGCCTACTCACTTTGTTGAGAGAGGTTGCTTCACTTCGGGAATTTAGCGGGTAGTTTGCCGCACCCGTAGGGGTCTAGGGTGGGGTTTGGCTTTCATCACGACCGTAGAATCCGTCTTTCGTTATGGGCTTAAACGAAGCGCGGAATTCCTAGTATATCCAATATATTCATCTGTGATATGGAATGCCTATTATTGCGTGAGACGAATGTATATATCTATATATGATATTTAGTAGGCGTTGCTTATGTTTTGCACCCGCGCTAGTCCAGCCTCTGCTCTGTCGTTAGTTAAGTAACCTAACGGGTGATGACGGGGCCCCGTGGCGGATGCGGATGGCATAAGTGTACGTTGTATTTTAGTTTCTTTCTGCAATGGTAGGATTAATTGATGGGACAACATTAACTCATTAATGCGAAGAAAACAAACCTAAGATAAATCGTTGGAACAATTTCAAAAACACTTGGTTTTCTTTAAAAAGCAAAATTTTAAATGCGGAGCCTAAACCACTCCTTTTAAAAAAGCTATCATGGTTCCTTCGATTATATCATGTTCATTACGTTAACGGTTTAGCCAAAAACCAGCCGTAGCCCTCCGTCGTTTCAAATAAACAACACACCGTATTCATGCTATGTTTGTTGGCCTTCGTCAAGGCATAGTGAATGGTAGCAATGTGTTGCTTATTTGTTGCATAGATAGATGCATTAGTTTAGCACAGTTGTACAGCCTTGTTGGCCTTCGTCAAGGGCGAGTACAGACGGGTCTAAATTCATCAGGACAACGACGTGTAGAACTTGACTTGCATCTTATGATTTGTTGGCCTTCGTCAAGGTCATAAGAGCTCGGGGTAAAAATCACATCGGGAGTTTCAAACATAAAGGAAACTTGCAGATTTAGCATACCTTATGGAGTGTGGTGACTGTTAGTTATATGTATGCCCTAGAGGCCATTTCTATACATAGGATGTATATTGTAGTGGATGCTGGGACATATATAGGGAGGACTTTCTGTAGGGTTCCTAGGCACACTCAAGAGGTCTCACAAGGCATCGAACATGCTATTTTCAAAAATTATGGTGCCGAGAAACCCTAGTGTACGGATCGTTGGCTAGAAATCTAGGCGAAAAGTAACTAGTTAACAACTTAACTAAGGGAATACGGAAATACAACCTTTGTAGATCCGGTGCTCCACCTCCATAGCTCCGCAATGAAGTATCCTCGCTGTCCAAATCGAAATCCGGGCTCTTGCGTCGACTTCGTCGGAGAATGGGCAAGCTAGGTCGTCGATGTCCATGCCGAAGATGATCTACGTCGAGGCATTGCTAAATCAAGCTCCGACTTCACCAAGTCCAAAAACTTGTGAAGAAAACACACTCTACTACTTGGCAAGAGGTAGAGGATGAAGAAATAGGAAGTGGGTAGACTTTAGAATTGGATTTCTCACTCATTTCCATCAATCACCATTGATGGAGCTTGCTTCTTTCTTGAAGTGAAGAAGAAGAAGAAGCTAATTGTTATGATAAGTTATTTAAAAAAGAAAAGAAAATGAAAACTTATCATAATGCAAACCATGGTCAAGTGTAGAGATTAAACTAGGGTTAAATCAAATGGTTAGGTTAAGCATGAGATAAGAATGGTGGACAAAGTCAAAGCTTCATGAATCTTCAACTACAAACAAAGAAAGCCACCATTCTTCTCATTTCTTTTTCCAAAAAGAAAATAAATAAATAAATGAATAAATAGATATGAAAAACAAAACCCTAACCATTTAAATAACCATGGTTTAATCTTTACACAAACTCAAGTAAACATGTATCATCAAATATGATACAATCAAGTGCACAAAAGTATATCACATATACAACATGTGAACTTCAAGTGAGAAAATCCATTTAAAGTGAACCAATACTAGTTAATGCAAAGTAATATATCAAATATATAATTATACATTAAATCATTAAATCAACACTTGATTCAATGATCCGGTCATGTCGCACATAACCGACTAGTATCCAATGTATCGGCTTATCGAATCAATCCTTGAATCGATAACTAGGTTATATCGCATACAACCAATCGATACATTCATCGCGAGAATAGAATACGGTATCACATACACGCATTATTCTCGGTCCCGCATATATCTCATATGCGCTTCTATTTCGTTTCGCTTGAGCCAGGAAACCTCTGTGTAGGACTCTAAAGACTCGTCAATACGCTGGCAGCAGGTGATGATCATATCAAACACCCACAAGCCGCAAGCGGTCTGCTAAACGTAACGGCCACCCGGGTATTGAGCGATCTGAAGATCGACGAGCAAGCCCGCTCACACTCCAGTGAATCCAACCAGTAACACTACCGTACAGTCCGGTCTGATCGTCTGATATGTCGCATATCTCGCCTAGGGGTGGCAAACGTCAGACCCCAATAGCTCGATAAGTCGTGTCGATATGAGGTCTATAACAATTCGAGATACTACTGGTAACACTTACCAGTAAATCTCAGCAACCCTGGCCAGGGATTTCCTGTTATAGCCAATCGAACACAGCGCAACATCAACCCCCTATACCGGGAGAGACGAATCCCCTCCTATCGCTCATTGCCTTCATGTGACTCGGGACTGTACCCAAAAACCACCGTTTTGCACGCCCTCTTGGACGTGGTAAGATGGAAATCAAAGCACAGTGGGAACCACACAAGACTCTATGACGATCTCGGGTCAACAGACTACTCTGTACCAGTGTCACCAGAGAACTGCCATCTGACGTGAGGTATAATACCATCTGGGAGTTCTCGGCGAGTCCGTCCAGTGTACCCAGTCTCTACTGAGCACCCGTATATCATCTCTGATGTCAAACACCGATGGATATGGGATCATCCATCGCCCATCTGTATGGGTCGAGAAGGTATACGCTAGTCTACTCTGGTATATCGATGCCCCGTCTCGATACACCCACGACTAGGGACTTTGAAGGATGTACTTATGGACTACCATGTCCCCACTAGTATGATCCGCATCATAGTCCAGGTAGTCAAGCACACATCCTAAGGGCTTTACCAACATGTAACAGAAAGACAATCAGTATACACGTTAAGGTAAAGTTCAACCAGATAGCATACTATCATGTCGAGCAAGAAAGTCCTCCCTATATATGTCCTAGCATCCACTACAATATACATCCTATGTACAGTAATGGCCTCTAGGGCATACATATAACTAACAATCTCCCACTTGCACTAGGGCCATCTGATAGCAGTGGTTGTAGCATCTCATACTCAACCATCCCATAAAAGTCTCTCTCTGGGAACAGGCCTTTGTGAGTGGATCCGCTGCGTTGTCCTCTGAGTCTACTCTCCTAACCTTGATCACCCTGGAGATCATCCATCTCCATGATCAGGTGACACTGCCTTAGAATATGTCTGGATCACTGATGGGACTTGCGTTCCTTGGCATAAGCCACAACTCCATTGTCTCACAATGGTAGGAACATAGTTCATCTCATGAACCATTATACATCCAAACAGCATCTTTGGTAGCATCTTAAGTAGCGATGTATCGTGCCTTTATCGTCTAGTATGTCACGGTATCTAGCTTGGAACTCTTCCAACATACCGTCCCTTTACTGAGGGTAAAGACAATGCCTGTGACTGACATTCAGTCGTCTTTATCACCCTGGAACCATTCCAGTGATTCTCCCCAGGATCGATTGATACCATCTCACTACTACTAGTGAGATTCCTAACATCCATTTAGATCTATCTCATAGATTCAAAATCCAGGATTTAGTAGGTATCACTTTGATCCTTATGTGGAGAATCCATGTGATAAACGGAGATTGATCGAGCATAGCATAAGAAACTCCTTTCTTATCAAGAGTATGTCATCCACGTACTCTACGAGGATCATCACCATACTCCCTACTACCTTTTTGTATATGCAAGGTTCATCTACCATTTTGATGATGTCAAACTCTTTGACTACTTCATCAAAACAGATGTTCCATCTCCGCGATGCCTGCTTTAATCCTATAAAGCATCTTGCACACGTTTCCGCTGCTCCCACTGTCTACGAAGCCCTCTGGCTGTGTACTTATAGACGCTCTCTTCTAAATCATCATTTAGAAAAGCAGTCAAGACACTCAACCACCAGATATCGCAGTCATGGTATGTAGCCGTGAAAAGTAGGATCTGGATGGACTTAGGCATAGCTACTTGAAAAGGTTTCATCATTATCCATACCTGGTCAATGATGCAAACTTTTAACAAGTCTAGCTTTGAAAGTCTCAACTTTTCCATGTACACCAAGTAATCTTCTCAAGATATACCTGCTCCTGATGGGGATTTAACCCTTCATATATAGCAACCAAAGTCCATACTTTGTTGGTGTATAAGGATTCCATCTCAGATCGCTAAACATCCAGCCATTCTTACAGAGTCTCACTCCTGATGGCTAGCTCGAAACTAGTTGGGTCATCATCTCATGATGCAATCCTCGCTCCCACTGTCATAGAGAAACCGAAGTATCTCTAAGGTGGGTGAGGAACCCTACTAGATCGGCGGAGAGGCTGAGGTTCGTTGGTTTCTACCGAATCTTTTGGTTCTATCAAATCATCAACTGTTGTTTGTATAGCTGGAACCTTTCCAGTTCTACATAACAGACCTTGCCTCGAGCTTGTCCGGATTTTGCTTTTCAGACATAGGCAGGACAACCCCAAATCTTAACTAGCTTAAGACATGGGCTCTTCCCTTTCCATATCCCATATGAAGTGGTAGGCAAGTGATTTGATTCGAACCCTATTCAATAGGTATGCAGCTTCTCAAGTGCATAACTCCCTAAAAGGAAATAGGCAACTCAGTAGTACTCATCATAGAGCACATCTTATCATATAGGGTGTGATTGCTCCGCCCCGATATACCATCGTGCTATGGTGTATACGGAGGAGTAATGCCGAGAGAGAATCTCATTCTCCTTTAGAATAGTCCAGGAATTCCGTGCTCAAGTATTCTCCTCCTTGATCACATCAAAGGACATAATACTTATACCCGTATTGGTTCTCTACTTCTAACTTATATTCTGTGAATATCTCAAAAGGTTCGGACTTGTGTTTCAACAGGAACATATGTCTGAATCTCGAGAGATTATCAGAGAATGTAATGAAGTACAAAGAACCGGTCTTGGTATGTGTAGACAGGGGATCTACATACATCAACATGTATCATCCCAAGAGTTCACTAACTCTTTCTCTGTTTCCATTAAACAGGGCTATGGTCATTTTATCTCTGTGACATGACTGGCAAGTTTCATAAGATGTAAATTCAAACTTATTTAAATATGCATCTAAATGTAACTTCAGCCAGTCGGGTCGCATTGATATGACCTAGTCTACAATGCCTCAAGAAGGATCCGTTCATTTCTGAACTCTTCCTCTTGTGTGTGTTCCGTATACTAAGAACTGTAATTTGATTTAGAACATCAATGCTTTTAGATAACGTGCCTGAACCGATCAACTTTTGATATAGGAAATGTTCAAAACATTATCCAACAACACAAAATTATATCATTTCTTTACTAATAAAGAGACTGATATGATTTTGTATATCAGGTTCGGTATCTAATAACATTCGTTCAGAATCAATGTATTGTAATACAGGGTGACAGTGACCGACAGACTTGGCTGCAACTCTTGCCCCGTTTTCTGCCTCATGAAACTTATCACCCGTTCTCAGTTCTCTACCTATCTGTAGCCATATGTAACAGATTACATATCTGGGATCCTGATCTGGTATCACATACCCAGGACGTAGAGAATACAGAGAAACAGTTCTTTGTAATGAACACACCCGAAGATGATGCATCAGCATGCACTCTCTTCGTTTGGGCGGCACGGGAAATCTGGTATTCCCCAATTTTCTGCTCTGTCTTATAACAATTATAAGTTGGAGCGGGACCGACGTTCCCCAGCTCAGTATAACAAGCGGGTTTGGTCAATATTCCGTATTATTATCTTGATTAAGGCGTGATATGGTCGCTACCTGGAGAGAGAGAGAAGAAAACACTCAGCGTGCGCTCTGTCAAGAATAGATTGGTTATTATTTTATCTAATCAGGATGGCTCCCACTGCTTTTTATCAAATCTTCCTTCAAACCCTAAAAGGAAAGACTAGCCGGGATTAATTACACACTACAAGTTCGCCAATCTTTCAGCCAGGCCAGTGTCGGTACTTTGAGGGAGGTCCCCCGTGCTTTCGCACGAACCTAATTACTGTAAACCTCATTTTCCCAGAAGCGTAACCCCGTTGACACCTTTCTAGACACCTACTTGATCGGCTAATTGTAATGTATAAAACTCTCCCAGGAGTAACACTTACTCGCAGCGGGTATCGGGATCCAACTATCTCATAGAAGGTATGCAATCTCATTGCAAATTTCAACACTTAAAATTCCCGATAATATTTTGCCCCTAGCAGCTATATGACATTAACATAGTCAACAAATCATAAGTGCTAGTCAAGTTCAACCCGTCATTTCCCGATTGAATTAAACCCACCCGCACGACCCTTAACATAGTCAACAAAGTCGCACGACTACCCTAATCCAATCACATCATATGCTTATACAGATAAGCACTAATTAGCTACCGCACACTACGCCTTAACATAGTCAACAAACGTAGCACGAATACTAACCAGTACTTATCTGAAATGACGGAGGGCTACGACAGGTTTTTCTGAAAACCTATTGCGTAATGAACTTGATATCGTTGTAGAATCAAATGATTTTAAAAATGGAGTGCTTTTGAGGCTTTTCTAGTTTTGCTAAAGGAGTCACTCCCGGTGAAGGGATCGTCGGTCCTTTCCTCGTCGAATGAGGTGCGGGATATATCACATATATCACTGCGCAAAGCAAAAACTCTTAAAAGCAATCAAAAGACAAACCGAGTGTGTAGCATCTGCCAGTTATTGCTAAAGGAGTCACTCCCGGTGAAGGGATCTCGGTCCTTTCCTTATCGAATAAGGTGCAGGATATATCACATATACCGCTGTGCAAAGCAAGAACTGTAGCTACCTGTTTTTATTTTTGAAATTCGATTCTACAACATCTTAGGTTTCTTTTATTTCATTAATCTCATTAATAAAGTCCCATCATTTAAGTTACCTAAACATCACAGATAAATATGACGTACACTTATGCCATCCGCATTCGCCTCGATGTCCCCTCGTGCACCGTTAGGTTAGGTAACTAACGGCAGAGCGGGGCAGGGCTAGCGCGGGTGTAAAACATAAGTAACGCCTATATAATATATCATATATACTATATACTGTATCTATCACAGAACATCACATGATCACATCACAGATATCGCAGCAGAAGAATCATATGAAATATTGGATATACTAGGACGTCCGTGTTTTCAATACGAGCCAGTATAAAACACGGAATCCACGGTCGCGATGAATAGCCAAACCCACACCCCTAGACCCCTACGAGAGCGGCAAGCAACCCTACCAATTCTGGAGTTAGGAGACCCGGACCCGACTCCTCGAGTTGGTCTCCCACTGGACTCCAGAACCCGGTTACTTGTGCCCTCCTCCTTGGGTCTATCCTAGTGCGGAAAAGTAAATAATATACAACGGGTGACAACTTCCGCAACCTGGAAGCGCCCCAATAAAAGAATATTACATACAAGTTTTTACATGAATGAAAATGAAAAACACTCATCTCACATAAAAAACCCCGGCTATTCGTACACGACGATCCAATATAACATATCCAGCAACACATAACATCACATGTCATCAACGTAAGTAAATATGCGCATCCCAATTGTCGTTGACATATAGCAACGAAACCGGCGATATCACATATTACATTTACGGTCACAGAAAAGAAAGTGTAAAACTACAACAGTTGGAATCCGCAACCACCTCAGACATCGCATGCCTGACCAAATGAATTCCTTAGACATCACATGCCTAACAATTATAAACCCCGCATTTTAGTCTCAAAATCGAAAACACTTTTCAATATCAAGTCGGGTAATTCAACAAGATTCCCGACATCCTGATCGAATGCTCGTCGCAAACTTCAGTAGACGGCCGCACCCCCGATACCGTCGACGAAGTGCACCAAGGCGGAACACCGCCACCGCGAGCACCCGAACGGATGCTTTCGGCGACGGGGTTCTCCTACAGTCACTTGGTCGGGGCTATGGAGCGAGGCTGTCTATTAAGTTTACCCGGCGAGTATCCGCGTACGCTACGTGATTGCGACGGACTTTTGATCACATCAAAATTCCGTGGCAACCGATCAAGTGAGACTAAACTGCTATGCTTATATCATTCATTTAGTTATCACATAACTACTTGTGAATTCCAATTATTGTATCCCATTCCGGATAAATAGAAAATGTCAAACTTTCCGATCGAACAATCGAACACCCAACTTTTCCCGATATAGATCAACACATGAAATAATTCTAACAACATTCAGTTCGTGCCTTAGTACCAACGGTCCAGCCGTAGAAGGGTCAAGCCAACGCCTCACATGTGGCACGCCGTACTGCCCCAAACCCGAAGGTTCAAAGGGCAGTTCAAGACGGTCACATAATCGAGTTAAGGTTTGTTGTCTTCTAGAGGGTCCATTGTGTTATTTGCACTACTTAGAACGTCGTTAAACGACGGAAAAATCCAACACTTGGAAATTTCCCGACAGGGGAAAAATTGGGTATTTATATCCGGTCGAACTTTTTAACATATTCTAAAATTTATCCGGAAAGCCAAACAGACAAAATTTGATAAACCCGATCGAATCATCGAAGCTCCAAAACATCCCAGATTATTCAACACATGAATAAATATTAAAAATATCCAGAGAACACATCACTGTTAAATATAAATTACTGTGCAAAAGTCAACGCAAGGGGAGACTAGTCGGCCGCGGAACCGCCGCACGTGCCAAGCTAGTGCCGCGGTTCCGCGGTGGTTTATTCGAATTAGGCCCCCGTATTTCACAGTAATTCATATAAAACCCTGCTTGATTTTCTGCATATTTTTAATGTGTAAAAATGCACAGTTTTGAAAAAAGGACAGAGAGCATGGGAAATATGGGGTTTCGGGTTCGATCGGGATTCAAACGTCGTCTAGACTTCGCCTAAGGCTCTAGCTAAGCTCTGATACCAATGTAGGGTTCCTAGGCACACTCAAGAGGTCTCACAAGGCATCGAACATGCCATTTTCAAAAATTATGGTGCCGAGAAACCCTAGTGTACGGATCGTTGGCTAGAAATCTTGGAGAAAAGTAACTAGTCAACAACTTAACTAAGGGAATACGGAAATACAACCTTTGTAGATCCGGTGCTCCACCTCCATAGCTCCGCAACGAAGTATCCTCGCTGTCCAAATCGAAATCCGGGCTCTTGCGTCGACTTCGTCGGAGAATGGGCAAGCTAGGTCGTCGATGTCCATGCCGAAGATGATCTACGTCGAGGCATCGCTAAATCAAGCTCCGACTTCACCAAGTCCAAAAACTTGTGAAGAAAACACACTCTACTACTTGGCAAGAGGTAGAGGATGAAGAAATAGGAAGTGGGTAGACTTTAGAATTGGATTTCTCACTCATTTCCATCAATCACCATTGATGGAGCTTGCTTCTTTCTTGAAGTGAAGAAGAAGAAGAAGAAGCTAATTGTTATGATAAGTTATTTAAAAAAGAAAAGAAAATGAAAACTTATCATAATGCAAACCATGGTCAAGTGTAGAGATTAAACTAGGGTTAAATCAAATGGTTAGGTTAAGCATGAGATAAGAATGGTGGACAAAGTCAAAGCTTCATGAATCTTCAACTACAAACAAAGAAAGCCACCATTCTTCTCATTTCTTTTTCCAAAAAGAAAATAAATAAATAAATGAATAAATAGATATGAAAAACAAAACCCTAACCATTTAAATAACCATGGTTTAATCTTTACACAAACTCAAGTAAACATGTATCATCAAATATGATACAATCAAGTGCACAAAAGTATATCACATATACAACATGTGAACTTCAAGTGAGAAAATCCATTTAAAGTGAACCAATACTAGTTAATGCAAAGTAATATATCAAATATATAATTATACATTAAATCATTAAATCAATACTTGATTCAATGATCCGGTCATGTCGCACATAACCGACTAGTATCCAATGTATCGGCTTATCGAATCAATCCTTGAATCGATAACTAGGTTATATCGCATACAACCAATCGATACATTCATCGCGAGAATAGAATACGGTATCACATACACGCATTATTCTCGGTCCCGCACATATCTCATATGCGCTCCTATTTCGTTTCGCTTGAGCCAGGAAACCTCTGTGTAGGACTCTAAAGACTCGTCAATACGCCGGCAGCAGGTGATGATCATATCAAACACCCACAAGCCGCAAGCGGTCTGCTAAACGTAACGGCCACCCGGGTATTGAGCGATCTGAAGATCGACGAGCAAGCCCGCTCACACTCCAGTGAATCCAACCAGTAACACTACCGTACAGTCCGGTCTGATCGTCTGATATGTCGCATATCTCGCCTAGGGGTGGTAAACGTCAGACCCCAATAGCTCGATAAGTCGTGTCGATATGAGGTCTATAACAATTCGAGATACTACTGGTAACACTTACCAGTAAATCTCAGCAACCCTGGCCAGGGATTTCCTGTTATAGCCAATCGAACACAGCGCAACATCAACCTCCTATACCGGGAGAGACGAATCCCCTCCTATCGCTCATTGCCTTCATGTGACTCGGGACTGTACCCAAAAACCACCGTTTTGCACGCCCTCTTGGACGTGGTAAGATGGAAATCAAAGCACAGTGGGAACCACACAAGACTCTATGACGATCTCGGGTCAACAGACTACTCTGTACCAGTGTCACCAGAGAACTGCCATCTGACGTGAGGTATAATACCATCTGGGAGTTCTCGGCGAGTCCGTCCAGTATACCCAGTCTCTACTGAGCACCCGTATATCATCTCTGATGTCAAACACCGATGGATATGGGATCATCCATCGCCCATCTGTATGGGTCGAGAAGGTATACGGTAGTCTACTCTGGTATATCGATGCCCCGTCTCGATGCACCCACGACTAGGGACTTTGAAGGATGTACTTATGGACTACCATGTCCCCACTAGTATGATCCGCATCATAGTCCAGGTAGTCAAGCACACATCCTAAGGGCTTTACCAACATGTAACAGAGAGACAATCAGTATACACGTTAAGGTAAAGTTCAACCAGATAGCATACTATCATGTCGAGCAAGAAAGTCTTCCCTATATATGTCCTAGCATCCACTACAATATACATCCTATGTACAGTAATGGCCTCTAGGGCATACATATAACTAACACTTTCTTGCTCGACATGATAGTATGCTATTTGGTTACTCTTTATCTTAACGTGTATACTGATTGTCTCTCTGTTACATGTTGGTAAAGCCCTTAGGATGTGTACTTGACTACCTGGACTATGATGCGGATCATACTAGTGGGGACATGGTAGTCCATAAGTACATCCTTCAAAGTCCCTAGTCGTGGGTGTATCGAGACGGGGCATCGATATACCAGAGTAGACTAGCGTATACCTTCTCGACCCATACAGATGGGCGATGGATGATCCCATATCCATTGGTGTTTGACATCAAAGATGATATACGGGTGCTCAGTGGAGACTGGGTATACTGGACGGACTCGCCGAGAACTCCCAGATGGTAATATACCCTACGTCAGATGGCAGTTCTCTGGTGACACTGGTACAGAGTAGTCTGTTGACCCGAGATCGTCATAGAGTCTTGTGTGGTTCCCACTGTGCTTTGATTTCCACCTTACCACGTCCAAGAGGGCGTGCAAAACGGTGGTTTTTGGGTACAGTCCCGAATCACATGGAGGCAATGAGCGATAGGAGGGGATTCGTCTCTCCCGGTATAGGGAGTTGATGTTGCGCTGTGTTCGATTGGCTATAACCGAAAATCCCTGGTCAGGGTTGCTGAGATTTACTGGTAAGTGTTACCAGTAGTTTCTCGAACTGTTATAGACCTCATATCGACACGACTTATCGAGCTATTGGGGTCTGACGTTTACCACCCCTAGGCGAGATATGCGACATATCAGACTACGAGACCGGACTGTACGGTAAGTGTTACTGGTTGGATTCACAGGAGTGTGGGCGGGCTTGCTCGTCGATCTTCTGATCGCTCAATACCCGGGTGGCTGTTACGTTTAGCAGACCGCTTGCGGCTTGTGGGTGTTTGATATGATCATCACCTGTTGCCGGCGTATTGACGAGTCTTTAGAGTCCTACACAGAGGTTTCCTGGCTCAAGCAAAACGAAATAGGAGCGCATATGAGATATGTGCGGGACCGAGAATAATACCAGTATGTGATACTGTATTTGATTCTCGCGAATTGTAACATTGATCGGTTATATGCGATATAGCCGGGTTATCGAATCAAGTGTTGATTCGATAAGTTGTTACTATTGATATTAGTCGGTTATATGCGATATGACCGGATCGTTAAATCAAGTATTGATTTAATGATTTAATGTATAATTATATATTAGATATATTACTTTACATTAACTAATATTGGTTCACTTAAAATGGATTTTCTCACTTGATGTGCACATTGTATATATGATATAGTTTTGTGCACTAGTTTGTATCATGTTTGATGATACATGATAGTTTGTGTGTATGATTAAACCATGGTTGTGTTAATGGTTAGGGTTTTGTTTATTTACTTATTCATTTATTTATTTATTCATTTTGAAAGATAAATAAAATGGTGGCTTATTTTGTTTCTTTCATGAAACTTCATGAAGTGTTGAAAGCTTGACCATTTTGTTTGTTTTCATTAACCTAACCATTCAACCTAACCATGGTTTATTCTCTACACCTAACTATGGTTGCCATTATGATAAGTATCGTATTATTTCTTATTTTAGAAATACTTATCATATTCTTTTCTTCTTCTTCTTCTTCATCAACAAGAAGAAAAGCTTGCAACTGTTAATGGCAACTTGAGAAAAAGAGTGAGAAATCCAATTCTAAAGTTAACCCACTTCCTATTTCTTCATCCTCTACCACTTGCCATGTAGTATAGGATGTTTTCTTCACATGTTTCTTGACTTGGTGAAGTTGGAGCTTGATCTTGTGTTGCCTCGACGTAGATCATCTTCGGCATCGAAGTTGACGACCTAGCCCGCCCATTTCTCCGATGAAGCCGATGCTAGAGCCCGGGATCCGATGATCGCAGCGAGGGGACTTCATTACGGAGCTATGGAGGTGGAGGACCAGATCTACAAAGGTTGTATTTCCGTTCACTCTTAGTTAAGTTGTTAGCTAGTTGCTTGTTTCGCCTAAAATTCTAGTTAACGATCCGTATTAGGGTTTCTCGGCACTTGTAAAATTTGAATTTGGCATGGTTGATGCCTTGTGAGACCTCATTAGCGTGTCTGGGAACCCTACAGTGGTTACAGAGCCTAGCTAGAGCCTTAGACGATGCGTAGACGAAGTTACAAACCCGATCGAACCCGAAACCCTAGATTTCAACCGCTCTCTATACATTTTTGAAAATTGTGGATTTTTCTGAATTAAAAATTCTTAAAAAATTCAGCAGGAGATTCTAAGAATTACGGTGCAAAATTGACCAAGAGATTCGAACAAAGCGCGGCGGAACCGCGGCATTAGCATGGCTAATGCGGCGGTTCCGCGGCCATTTAGTCTCCTCAGTAAGTTATTTTTGCACAGTAACTTCTATCTTTCATTGCTGAGTTTTCTGGGAGTTTTTAATATTTACTCAAGAGTTGAGTTTTCTGGGATGTATTGGGAGTTCGTAGATTCGATCGGATTTTCAAACTTTGTCTATGTGCTTTTCCGGGTAATTTTTGAATATGTTAAAAAGTTCGACCGGATATAAATACCCACCTTTTCCCCTGTCGGGAAATTTCCAAGTGTTGGATCTTTCCGTGGTTTAATAACGTTCTAAGTAGTGCAAGTAACGCGATGGTCCCTCTAGAAGACAACAAACCTTAACTCGATTATGTGACCGTCTTGAACTGCCCTTTGAACCTTAGGGTTTGGGGCAGTACGGCGTGCCACATGTGAGGCATTGGCTTGACCCTTCTACGGCTGGACCGTTGGTACTGAGGCACGAAGTGAATGTTTTTAAACTTATTTCATGTGTTGAGCTGTTTCGGGAAAACTTGGGTGTTCGTATGTTCGATCGGAAAGTTTAACATTTTCTATTTATCCGGAATGGGATACAACATTTGGAATTCACAAGTAGTTATGAGATAACTGAATGAATGTTATAAACACAGCAGTTTAGTCTCTCTTGATCGGTTGCCACGGAATTTTGATGCGATCAAAAGTCCGTCGCAATCACGTAGTGTACGTGGATACTCGCCGGGTAAACTTAATAGACAGCCTCACCCCATAGCCCCGACCAAGTGACTATAGGAGAACCCCGTCGCCGAAAGCATCCGTTCGGGTGCTCGCGGCAGCGGTGTTCCGCCATGGTGCACTTCGTCGACGGTGTCGGGGGTGCGGCCGCCTATTAAAGTTTACAACGAGCATTCGATCAGGATGTCGGGAATCTTGTTGAACTGCCCGACTTGATATTGAAAAGAGTTTTCGATTATGAGACTAAAATGCGGGGTTTATAATTGTTAGGCATGCGATGTCTAAGGAATTTATTTGATTAGGCATGCGATGTCTATGGAGGTTGCGGATTCCAACTGTTGTAGTTTTACACTTTCTTTTCTGTGACCGTAAGTGTAATATGTGATATCGCCGGTTTCGTTGCTATATGTCAACGACAATTGGGATGCGCATATTTACTTACGTTGATGACATGTGATGTTATGTGTTGCTGGATATGTTATATTGGATCGTCGTGTTTGAATAGCCGGGGTTTTTTATGTGAGATGAGTGTTTTTCATTTTCATTCATGTAAAAACTTGTATGTAATATTCTTTTATTGGGGCACTTCCAGGTTGCGGAAGATGTCACCTTTTGTATATTATTTACTTGTCCGCACTAGGATAGACCCAAGGAGGGGAGCACAAGTAACCGGGTTCTGGAGTCCAGTGGGAGACCAACTCAAGGAGTCGAGTCCGGGTCTCCTAACTCTAGAATTGGTAAGCTTGCTTGCCGCTCTCGTAGGGGTCTAGGGGTGTGGGTTTGGCTATTCATCGCGACCGTGGAATCCGTGTTTTATACTTGCTCGTATTGAAAACACGGATGTCCTAGTATATCCAATATTTCATATGTTTCTTCTGCTGCGATATCTGTGATGTGATCATTTGATATGTTCTGTGATGGATACTGTATATAGTATATATGATATATTATATAGACGTTACTTATGTTTTACACCCGCGCTAGCCCTGCCCCGCTCTGTCGTTAGTTACCTAACCTAACGGTGCACGAGGGGACATCGAGGCGAATGCGGATGGTATAAGTGTACGTCGTATTTATCTGTGATGTTTAGGTGATTAAATGATGGGACTTCATTAATATGATTAATGAAAGAAAAGAAACCTAAGATGTTGTGGAATCGAATTTCTAAATAAAACAGGTAGCTACAGTTCTTGCTTTGCACAGCGGTATATATGATATATCCTGCACCTTATTCGATGAGGAAAGGACCGAGATCCCTTCACCGGGAGTGACTCCTTTAGCAATAACTGGCAGATGCTGTAAGTCTGCGCTAGCGCCCCGGCCGTCTACAGACGCCAAATGCGGAACAAAAACTTTTTAACTGGCGCTATCGTATACTTTAACCCGGATCTGCCATTATTGCTAAACTAACAAACTGTAAAGAGTGTAGAAAGGTTATACCGAACGATCCGAGTCCTTCGTTCTTTAACCATCATCCCACGCTCCGTTGCGGCTGCTCCGATCTCCGATCTGCTCGTCCAGGTGGCACCACATCACTGATTCTTTAAACGGGCTCCCGCCTCTGACTCGAGGCAACTCGGTCGTCAAGTTTGCTAAAAGAGACGACCAATAATGATGTAGAGAATGAGTAGATGACTTTGTCTCACTTCGTCCAAATCCGTGGACGATCGGTTAATGAAGTTGCCATTTTATCGGGTGATGGAAATGAAAGAGGCAATGAAATTTCCATGCACCCTAAACCATAGTCTTTTCTCTCAAGAATGAAATTAATCTCTCTCTCTCTCACAAAGAATGGCCGGCCACTATTTATCAAAGAGGGAGGTGATGGTAGGAGCAATCAAGAGGGTGACTATAAAAGAAAGCTTCTCACAAAATATCCTTAAGAAAAACAAGAAGCTTTAATAATAATGCATGAGTCACTAATACACATCATCAAGCCTTTAATGCACCAATCAATGTCAAGATGACTCATTAGCCACCTCATCACTTCTAGAACCTTCTAGAATGATGATTCACTCTCATCCAAGAAAAGATAAATCCGTCTTTAACCGAATATTAAAAGACGGCTGATAGAAAACTAGAAACTGGCAACTTCCAAAAGTGATCCTGAAACGAATTTCAGGACAACCCCGAAACTGTATAAAATACCCGCATTTGTATTACGACCGAATACAAATGCAACTGAGACAAAGATATTATACCTACTCAATATAATACTCGGATCCGGCTTAAACCAAAGCCGACCAGTATCATCTGCCCGAAAACTGACACGTGCGTAAACGCACGTGCATTTTCCGAACCCTGCCATAAAACCATACGGCCTCTACAACGTTTCGCCCGAACTTGGGAAACTGTCTGTGGGGGACTCTAATGACTCGTCAGTACCCTGGCAGTGGGTTTAACCACAAACCGTCAGCGGCACTAGCTATGCGTAACGGCTGCCCATGGACTGACCTCAAGGGAGGCCGATGAGCGAACTCAAGGGAGGCCGATGAGCGAACTCATCCGGAAACCCTACTGAGCCTAACAGTGACTATGTATATACAGTCCGGTCCGTTCGTCAATGAGTATCGCATATCCGCCTAGGGGGCTAGTAACGTCAGACCCCCAATAGCAGTATAAGTCTTGTCGGAGTGTAGCCCAATAACACCCTGAGATACTACTGGAGTACCTACCAGTAAATCTCCTGCCATGGCCATGGACTTTGTGTAATGGCTCTCCTAGACACAGCACGACCTCGCCCCCAATACCGGGAGAGACGAATCCCCTGCCGATCCGCTCACGTGCCTCCATATGGCTCGGGACTGTACCCAAAAGCTACCTGTTTGCACGACTCCTTTGAGCCGTGGTAGGGTAGAAATCAAAGCATAGTGGGAACTCACACGAGACAAATGACGACCTCAGGTCGATGAACTAACCTGTACACATGTCACCAGGGAACTGCTATCTGACGATAGGTATAGTACTAACTAGCAGATTCCCGGCGAGTCCAGTCCGGTGTACTCATAACCCAATGAGCACCTGTATACATCTTAGGTGATCCAACTGACACCAGTAGCTTGTGAGACCGGCCACCGCCCCTCGTCGGGGTCTTGACTGTATACACTAGTCTACTCCGGAGTACCGATGCCCTGTCTCGAAACTCCCACGACTAGGGACCACAATTAAGGATATGCATATAAACTACCCAACTCTCACGTAAATGATCGCCATCATACTGTTGGTAGTAAAGCAAGATCCTAAGGGCTCTATCAAAGTGTAACATGCAATCAGTCACCTGAACATGTACACGACTGATAAAGGCAAACCAGATAGCATACTATCATCTCGAGTAAGACTGTCCTACCGGTATAGGTCCTCCGCAATCATTGCAATCACGTACCTGCGATCCAATAATTGACTATGAGAGCACTATCTCCAACAATCTCCCACTTGCACTCAAGGCTAATTATTGCGATGTCGACTACTCACAGCCCGTGTGAAACCGAACATCCAACTCCTCTACTAATCAGTTTCACAAAGCCCGTTTGTAAAACTATTGTGTTCGAGAAATAGCCTCAGTGAGTGGATCCGCCTAGAAGTTTCTTTCTATATCTCTCTTAATCTCAAGTTCGCGGAGAAAGCCATCTCCCGAATTGAGTAATACCTGTCTTAGAATATGTCTGGATATCTGATAGGACCTAGTTCATAAATGAACTCCGAATCCAAACTTCTTAGACTGTATCGATCACTGTACCTAATCAGTATCCGGCACCATACCACCCACAGTATCCTCTTGGACCACCTGTCCACAATACTGTCCTTCTTCGTTAGAGGGAAAAACTATAACTCTGACAATCACTCTGTCAACCATGTCACCTTTGAAGCCTGGAATGATAATCGTCTCCCGAAGGAGGCTGCCGTCATCAAATCCGTAGAACATCCACTTATGTTCTAAAACTGCTTCCTTATGTTTCTCCAGGATTGGATTAATACAAACTCATTACATCTAGTGCAAAAACAACATCTGGTGTGGTACTTGACATCTCATGATTGACTCAATTGCCTAAGCAAGTGATCTGCCAATCATGCACTTCCCTCTCCCCTTTAGTCTATACGACACCTTTGGAGAGGGTGACTCCATCACCTGCAGGTACACCACCATGCTAGGAGTAAACTATTCTAAAAACCATTAGAACATCTGTCAAAGTACCCACATTGGGAAACCACCCAATTCCAGATCTAAAACCATAGATCCAGAAACCAGAATGTCAAATATTATATCCATATCCTGTCTGGAGAAACAACTGTGTGACGACCACAGTACAACCGATCGTAGTATAGGAATTTTACTTCCCACTCTGTGTATGTCATCCAGATACCATGACATCACACCCTACTACCTTCTTAACAGATCCATCCCCTATTCTGATTGAAGTCAAACCCATGACTGTCACATCAAAATTAGATGATCTATCTCCGCTATAACTGCCCAAGTCTATAAATAGACATAAGCTACTTGCCCACTAAACTTCCGCTGCTCCCACTGACTATGACAACCCTCCTACCGGGTCTCATAGCCTGGAACATCAGTAGTGTCAAGTCTGGGTAGATAAGAACCTCCCTGTCACCGTCCTTGAGGCTACCGAAGTACCTCTCGGGTGTCTGAGGTTACCCACCGTATCTGCGGAGTGGCTATTGGAATGTCAAACCTGATTGAATATATAGGTCCTATTAAATTTTCCGTAATCGTTCGCGGTTCTGGAATCACTTCCAGTTCTACCATACTCCCACTACTGTTTTCTGAAAAAGATCCATTTTACTAAAACTGTGGCGAGTCAAGAACAATATCACTATTGATCTTCCAAATGGTAGAATATCAACCCTCGTCATAGCCAGGGTTAACCCACAAACAACCATTACAGAAACGTGCCCTGAGTTATCCAGAGTCTGGTTTTAAGCATAAGCTGGACAACTCCCCGTACCTTAACATCTTTTAAGGTACGATCCATTCTATATCCAATACAGAAACTTTGGCACTTATTTAATTGGAACCGTATTCAAATCATGCAGCTGTCTCCAGTGCATATCAACTTAATGGAAAGAGACTAATCAGCATTACTCAACTTAGGAATCCATCCAATTATGAGTAACCTGTAAGAGAAACACGTTTCTCAAAACCATCACTATCATCTGAATACCAATCACAAGAATCTACATCTTCGATCTCTTTGAAGAATCCTGATACTTGTGACACCTGGTTCTCTACTTTATTCTTATACCCACAACTTCTCAAAACTTAGACCTTGTATTTCAACGAAACACTTGTCTAAATACTAGAGAAGTTATAAGTAAACAGAACATAGTACGAGGACCTACCCCTTTGTCCTGATGGACACTTGGACAACATACAATACTCTGTATAAGTCCGCTGAGTTAAACAACTCAAAACCTGTGCGTCGTAGGTTGAAAACTGTACCCTGGCGATTTTCTCAAATATCACCAATTTCAACGAATTCCGATATAATGAGGATGATCACCTAATTCCCAATAACTTACTCCCACTCATCATCTGTAAAACCATACAGATATGAGAATGAAACCTGGTAAATACATACCCTTGGAGTAAGTGTCTAATCGGAAAAACAGTTTTTCTTTAACAATGCACTGAAACATGAAAATGTTTCGTAGGGGTATCCTGGTATTCATAGCAATGCCTCTTCCATAATCCAATTCATGACTACAACTGTATATTTTATTGTCATCTCTCCAAATCCCTTTATTTGTCTTTAGTCGTTACCTTCTGTACACCATCGTTAGGCTAAATGGTTTTCTTCCTTCCCCACCGTTCGGCACCAGCCTATGGTTTGGAAGAAGACTATCCAGTAAGCATAATAGGTGTACCCTCCTAAACCAAGGAGTACTCGCATCTCGAGAGAAGGTGATGATAAAAGACAATTGAACAATACCTTATTCCTTTAAAGGTGAAATAGGAGTGGCGATGAAGTACGCGGTTTTGGTCGTGAATGATATCAGTCGCAATTTACTTTGCCCTCTTTCTAATCCCATTATTTTGTCTTTACATATTACCTTCTGCACACCCTACTTAGGCTAATTGGTTTTCTTCATTCCCTACCTTTCGGCACCTGCCTATGGTTTGGAATAAGACTATCCAATAAGCGTAATAGGTGTACTCTCCTAAACCAAGGAGCCCTCGCAACCTGAGAGAAGGTGATAATAAAAGACAACTGAATAAACCAATTCTATTTCTCCTGAACCTGGATCCATCCTCGAAGAAGTCCCTTCGAGTTCGTATATAACCATACGATGGATCTATCCAATGGAAGTGGATGTCCGTAGTAATACGTGTGTTCTGAGAAATGCAAAGGGTAGAAGAAGGAGTGGCAATGACTATGCAACATAGACAATCCAAAAGCCAGTATTTTAAGAAGGTTCGGTCAACCTGGTCACTGAGTCATAGTCTAGGGTCGGTCAAAGGTCGCTGCCAAAGAGAGAGAGAAAAGAAACACTCTGCGTGCACTCTAACCTAGATCAGAATGGTTATCACTTTATCTAATCCGGAAACCTCCCACTGTCCTGTCAAATTCTCCTCTAAATCTAAAAGAAGAATCAATCGGGATCACCCGAAGAGTAAACCAACTCATCAGTGGGAATCGGGATCCAACTCTCATCGCATGATAACGTGATGGAATGCATCCACGTTACTCATACTCCAGAAGGTATGCGCATACTTGGCAAGTTTCAGTTTCTTTAGAAACTCCCGATATGATTTTTGCCCCATGCTCTTATGACCTTGGCGTATGTCAACAAATCATAAGTCACATGTCAAGTTCTGCCCGTCATTATCTTGCTAATTTGAACCCACCCGTACATACCCTTGATGTATGCCAACAAGGTAATACGACTGTCCCAAACCAACTCATCTATCTATGCAACAAATGAATACCCAGCCGCTACCAAACACTATGCCTTGACGTATGCCAACAAACATAGCTTGAATACTACTGACCATCCATAAGAAACGACGGAGGGCTATGGCTGGTTTTTGGCGAAAAACCTTTAACGTAGTGAACTTGATATCGCTGAAGGAACCTGATAGCTTTTTATAAAAATATAGTGGCGAAAACCTTTTGCTAAAGAGGTCATTTCCGATGAAGGGATCTCGGCTCTTTCCTCGGGGAATGAGGTGCAGGATATTCCACTGAATACCGCTATGCAAAGCAACATGTAATCGACTATAGTGAAGTTATTACCCTGACGCAAACTTCTGCCCAAGGGGTCAGTCCCGGTGAAGGGATATCGGTCCTTGCCCCGTCGAATGAGGTGCAGGATATTCCACTGAATACCGCTATGCAAAACAAAAAGAAACGTCTTTGCAATAACACTTTTTAAATTTGTTCCAACAACTGAAAACAGGTTTGTTTTACTTTTTGCATTGATCAGAATCAACGCAGTCCCATTAATAAATCACACCAGAAAAGAACGAAAATAAAATGTACGTATATGCCATCCGCATTCGTCACTGGGTCCCGTCATCACCCGTTAGGTTACTTAACTAACGACAGAGCGGGGGCTGGACTAGCGCGGGTGTAAAACATATACAACATCTAATAGTATATAAACCAATATACAATAATCGCTCCAGGCGTGATAATATACAACATTGCAGAAAAGTAATAAGCATCACAGAACAATACAGATAATCTGGGATCCCCGGGTTTCACAGAGCCGCTGCTGAAACCCGACGTTCCCCTGTCGTGTGGATAGCCTGTGCAATGAAACCTAGACCCCTACGGGTGCGGCAAGTTACCCGCCAAAACCTGAAGCGAGGTAGTCCCCACAGCATAGTGAATGGAACACCCGGCACTTCACGGAATCCGGTAAATTGAGCACCCCTCCTTGGGTCAACCTGTACCCCCTACGAGTGCGGCGAATAGTCTGCCAATTTTAGAGTGGGGCCCCTCTGCCTCTCAAAGCCATGAGATGCGGACCCGTTGCCCTCCAGAACCCGGCTATCCGTGCACTCCGTCGCGGGGCAAAACCTAGTACAGTAATGAAAAATAGTACAACAGGTACATCGACCGCAACCTGGTCGTGCCCCAAAAGAATATTATACAACATGCAGAGACGGCAGTCCACATGTTGGACGCTCGCCCCGCAATATCAAATGTGCAAATAAACTCAAACTGTACTACCATTGCACACTGCTATGCACCACGACAAATCCGCAACATCACAGCACAACACAGAACATCAACGCGAATGTCAAGTTCGCAAACCCGTCTAAAAGAACTATAGCAATCAGACGCGGTTTACCGATCAAATGACATTCCCGGTCGGAGATATAATGTAAGCACTGTAAACTAACATGTTTAAATTTCGATCGACTAAATATCACAAAGTGGGCCCCACGCAAATCTGCAGAACAGTAACAAAACCTGGGCCCAAAAGATATATACCAAAAACCCCAATTTCCAGAGGGGAACAAACTGTACAAATTTGGGAGCATGATCTCACCAGGTGGCCGCGGATGCACGGCCAAACCATGGGTTTGGCCGCGTTTCCGCGGTGGTTTGGTGGAATCACGTGCCCAAATTTTGTCGTTGCTCTTATAAAACCCTGCACAGTTTTCTGAGATATGTGAAATATTTTTAGGACACCGTTTAAAATCAACAGAAACTGTCAAAATGAAAAATTGCGGTTTTTGATTTCCGGTTCGATCGATATTTTAAACGCGTTAGCACAAGTTAGTATAGCAAAATGGTGAGGTTCTGATACCACTGTAAGTCTACGCTAGCGCCCCGGCCGTCTACAGACGCCAAATGCGGAACAAAAACTTTTTAACTGGCGCTATCGTATACTTTAACCCGGATCTGCCATTATTGCTAAACTAACAAACTGTAAAGAGTGTAGAAAGGTTATACCGAACGATCCGAGTCCTTCGTTCTTTAACCATCATCCCACGCTCCGTTGCGGCTGCTCCGATCTCCGATCTGCTCGTCCAGGTGGCACCACATCACTGATTCTTTAAACGGGCTCCCGCCTCTGACTCGAGGCAACTCGGTCGTCAAGTTTGCTAAAAGAGACGACCAAGAATGATGTAGAGAATGAGTAGATGACTTTGTCTCACTTCGTCCAAATCCGTGGACGATCGGTTAATGAAGTTGCCATTTTATCGGGTGATGGAAATGAAAGAGGCAATGAAATTTCCATGCACCCTAAACCATAGTCTTTTCTCTCAAGAATGAAATTAATCTCTCTCTCTCTCTCTCACAAAGAATGGCCGGCCACTATTTATCAAAGAGGGAGGTGATGGTAGGAGCAATCAAGGGGGTGACCATAAAAGAAAGCTTCTCACAAAATATCCTTAAGAAAAACAAGAAGCTTTAATGATAATGCATGAGTCACTAATACACATCATCAAGCCTTTAATGCACCAATCAATGTCAAGATGACTCATTAGCCACCTCATCACTTCTAGAACCTTCTAGAATGATGACTCACTCTCATCCAAGAAAAGATAAATCCGTCTTTAACCGAATATTAAAAGACGGCTGATAGAAAACTAGAAACTGGCAACTTCCAAAAGTGATCCTGAAACGAATTTCAGGACATCCCCGAAACTGTATAAAATACCCGCATTTGTATTACGACCGAATACAAATGCAACTGAGACAAAGATATTATACCTACTCAATATAATACTCGGATCCGGCTTAAACCAAAGCCGACCAGTATCATCTGCCCGAAAACTGACACGTGCGTAAACGCACGTGCATTTTCCGAACCCTGCCATAAAACCATACGGCCTCTACAACGTTTCGCCCGAACTTGGGAAACTGTCTGTGGGGGACTCTAATGACTCGTCAGTACCCTGGCAGTGGGTTTAACCACAAACCGTCAGCGGCACTAGCTATGCGTAACGGCTGCCCATGGACTGACCTCAAGGGAGGCCGATGAGCGAACTCAAGGGAGGCCGATGAGCGAACTCATCCGGAAACCCTACTGAGCCTAACAGTGACTATGTATATACAGTCCGGTCCGTTCGTCAATGAGTATCGTATATCCGCCTAGGGGGCTAGTAACGTCAGACCCCCAATAGCAGTATAAGTCGTGTCGGAGTGTAGCCCAATAACACCCTGAGATACTACTGGAGTACCTACCAGTAAATCTCCTGCCATGGCCATGGACTTTGTGTAATGGCTCTCCTAGACACAGCACGACCTCGCCCCCAATACCGGGAGAGACGAATCCCCTGCCGATCCGCTCACGTGCCTCCATATGGCTCGGGACTGTACCCAAAAGCTACCTGTTTGCACGACTCCTTTGAGCCGTGGTAGGGTAGAAATCAAAGCACAGTGGGAACTCACACGAGACAAATGACGACCTCAGGTCGATGAACTAACCTGTACACATGTCACCAGGGAACTGCTATCTGACGATAGGTATAGTACTAACTAGCAGATTCCCGGCGAGTCCAGTCCGGTGTACTCATAACCCAATGAGCACCTGTATACATCTTAGGTGATCCAACTGACACCAGTAGCTTGTGAGACCGGCCACCGCCCCTCGTCGGGGTCTTGACTGTATACACTAGTCTACTCCGGAGTACCGATGCCCTGTCTCGAAACTCCCACGACTAGGGACCACAATTAAGGATATGCATATAAACTATCCAACTCTCACGTATATGATCGCCATCATACTGTTGGTAGTAAAGCAAGATCCTAAGGGCTCTATCAAAGTGTAACCTGCAATCAGTCACCTGAATATGTACACGACTGATAAAGGCAAACCAGATAGCATACTATCATCTCGAGTAAGACTGTCCTACCGGTATAGGTCCTCCGCAATCATTGCAATCACGTACCTGCGATCCAATAATTGACTATGAGAGCACTATCTCCAACAATCTCCCACTTGCACTCAAGGCTAATTATTGCGATGTCGACTACTCACAGCCCGTGTGAAACCGAACATCCAACTCCTCTACTAATCAGTTTCACAAAGCCCGTTTGTAAAACTATTGTGTTCGAGAAATAGCCTCAGTGAGTGGATTCGCCTAGAAGTTTCTTTCTATATCTCTCTTAATCTCAAGTTCGCGGAGAAAGCCATCTCCCGAATTGAGTAATACCTGTCTTAGAATATGTCTGGATATCTGATGGGACCTAGTTCATAAATGAACTCCGAATCCAAACTTCTTAGACTGTATCGATCACTGTACCTAATCAGTATCCGGCACCATACCACCCACAGTATCCTCTTGGACCACCTGTCCACAATACTGTCCCTCTTCGTCAGAGGGAAAAACTATAACTCTGACAATCACTCTGTCAACCATGTCACCTTTGAAGCCTGGAATGATAATCGTCTCCCGAAGGAGGCTGCCGTCATCAAATCCGTAGAACATCCACTTATGTTCTAAAACTGCTTCCTTATGTTTCTCCAGGATTGGATTAATACAAACTCATTACATCTAGTGCAAAAACAACATCTGGTGTGGTACTTGACATCTCATGATTGACTCAATTGCCTAAGCAAGTGATCTGCCAATCATGCACTTCCCTCTCCCCTTTAGTCTATACGACACCTTTGGAGAGGGTGACTCCATCACCTGCAGGTACACCACCATGCTAGGAGTAAACTATTCTAAAAACCATTAGAACATCTGTCAAAGTACCCACATTGGGAAACCACCCAATTCCAGATCTAAAACCATAGATCCAGAAACCAGAATGTCAAATATTATATCCATATCCTGTCTGGAGAAACAACTGTGTGACGACCACAGTACAACCGATCGTAGTATAGGAATTTTACTTCCCACTCTGTGTATGTCATCCAGATACCATGACATCACACCCTACTACCTTTTTAACAGATCCATCCCCTATTCTGATTGAAGTCAAACCCATGACTGTCACATCAAAATTAGATGATCTATCTCCGCTATAACTGCTCAAGTCTATAAATAGACATAAGCTACTTGCCCACTAAACTTCCGCTGCTCCCACTGACTATGACAACCCTCCTACCGGGTCTCATAGCCTGGAACATCAGTAGTGTCAAGTCTGGGTAGATAAGAACCTCCCTGTCACCGTCCTTGAGGCTACCGAAGTACCTCTCGGGTGTCTGAGGTTACCCACCGTATCTGCGGAGTGGCTATTGGAATGTCAAACCTGATTGAATATATAGGTCCTATTAAATTTTCCGTAATCGTTCGCGGTTCTGGAATCACTTCCAGTTCTACCATACTCCCACTACTGTTTTCTGAAAAAGATCCATTTTACTAAAACTGTGGCGAGTCAAGAACAATATCACTATTGATCTTCCAAATGGTAGAATATCAACCCTCGTCATAGCCAGGGTTAACCCACAAACAACCATTACAGAAACGTGCCCTGAGTTATCCAGAGTCTGGTTTTAAGCATAAGCTGGACAACTCCCCGTACCTTAACATCTTTTAAGGTACGATCCATTCTATATCCAATACAGAAACTTTGGCACTTATTTAATTGGAACCATATTCAAATCATGCAGCTGTCTCCAGTGCATATCAACTTAATGGAAAGAGACTAATCAGCATTACTCAACTTAGGAATCCATCCAATTATGAGTAACCTGAAAGAGAAACACGTTTCTCAAAACCATCACTATCATCTGAATACCAATCACAAGAATCTACATCTTCGATCTCTTTGAAGAATCCTGATACTTGTGACACCTGGTTCTCTACTTTATTCTTATACCCACAACTTCTCAAAACTTAGACCTTGTATTTCAACGAAACACTTGTCTAAATACTAGAGAAGTTATAAGTAAACAGAACATAGTACGAGGACCTACCCCTTTGTCCTGATGGACACTTGGACAACATACAATACTCTGTATAAGTCCGCTGAGTTAAACAACTCAAAACCTGTGCGTCGTAGGTTGAAAACTGTACCCTGGCGATTTCCTCAAATATCACCAATTTCAACGAATTCCGATATAATGAGGATGATCACCTAATTCCCAATAACTTACTCCCACTCATCATCTGTAAAACCATACAGATATGAGAATGAAACCTGGTAAATACATACCCTTGGAGTAAGTGTCTAATCGGAAAAACAGTTTTTCTTTAACAATGCACTGAAACATGAAAATGTTTCGTAGGGGTATCCTGGTATTCATAGCAATGCCTCTTCCATAATCCAATTCATGACTACAACCGTATATTTTATTGTCATCTCTCCAAATCCCTTTATTTGTCTTTAGTCGTTACCTTCTGTACACCATCGTTAGGCTAAATGGTTTTCTTCCTTCCCCACCGTTCGGCACCAGCCTATGGTTTGGAAGAAGACTATCCAGTAAGCATAATAGGTGTACCCTCCTAAACCAAGGAATACTCGCATCTCGAGAGAAGGTGATGATAAAAGACAATTGAACAATACCTTATTCCTTTAAAGGTGAAATAGGAGTGGCGATGAAGTACGCGGTTTTGGTCGTGAATGATATCAGTCGCAATTTACTTTGCCATCTTTCTAATCCCATTATTTTGTCTTTACATATTACCTTCTGCACACCCTACTTAGGCTAATTGGTTTTCTTCATTCCCTACCTTTCGGCACCTGCCTATGGTTTGGAATAAGACTATCCAATAAGCGTAATAGGTGTACTCTCCTAAACCAAGGAGCCCTCGCAACCTGAGAGAAGGTGATAATAAAAGACAACTGAATAAACCAATTCTATTTCTCCTGAACCTGGATCCATCCTCGAAGAAGTCCCTTCGAGTTCGTATATAACCATACGATGGATCTATCCAATGGAAGTGGATGTCCGTAGTAATACGGGTGTTCTGAGAAATGCAAAGGGTAGAAGAAGGAGTGGCAATGACTATGCAACATAGACAATCCAAAAGCCAGTATTTTAAGAAGGTTCGGTCAACCTGGTCACTGAGTCATAGTCTAGGGTCGGTCAAAGGTCGCTGCCAAAGAGAGAGAGAAAAGAAACACTCTGCGTGCACTCTAACCTAGATCAGAATGGTTATCACTTTATCTAATCCGGAAACCTCCCACTGTCCTGTCAAATTCTCCTCTAAACCTAAAAGAAGAATCAATCGGGATCACCCGAAGAGTAAACCAACTCATCAGTAGGAATCGGGATCCAACTCTCATTGCATGATAACGTGATGGAATGCATCCACGTTACTCATACTCCAGAAGGTATGCGCATACTTGGCAAGTTTCAGTTTCTTTAGAAACTCCCGATATGATTTTTGCCCCATGCTCTTATGACCTTGGCGTATGTCAACAAATCATAAGTCACATGTCAAGTTCTGCCCGTCATTATCTTGTTAATTTGAACCCACCCGTACATACCCTTGATGTATGCCAACAAGGTAATACGACTGTCCCAAACCAACTCATCTATCTATGCAACAAATGAATACCCAGCCGCTACCAAACACTATGCCTTGACGTATGCCAACAAACATAGCTTGAATACTACTGACCATCCATAAGAAACGACGGAGGGCTATGGCTGGTTTTTGGCGAAAAACCTTTAACGTAGTGAACTTGATATCGCTGAAGGAACCTGATAGCTTTTTATAAAAATATAGTGGCGAAAACCTTTTGCTAAAGAGGTCATTCCCGATGAAGGGATCTCGGCTCTTTCCTCGGGGAATGAGGTGCAGGATATTACACTGAATACCGCTATGCAAAGCAACATGTAATCGACTATAGTGAAGTTATTACCCTGACGCAAACTTCTGCCCAAGGGGTCAGTCCCGGTGAAGGGATATCGGTCCTTGCCCCGTCGAATGAGGTGCAGGATATTCCACTGAATACCGCTATGCAAAACAAAAAGAAACGTCTTTGCAATAACACTTTTTAAATTTGTTCCAACAACTGAAAACAGGTTTGTTTTACTTTTTGCATTGATCAGAATCAACGCAGTCCCATTAATAAATCACACCAGAAAAGAACGAAAATAAAATGTACGTATATGCCATCCGCATTCGTCACTGGGTCCCGTCATCACCCGTTAGGTTACTTAACTAACGACAGAGCGGGGACTGGACTAGCGCGGGTGTAAAACATATACAACATCTAATAGTATATAAACCAATATACAATAATCGCTCCAGGCGTGATAATATACAACATTGCAGAAAAGTAATAAGCATCACAGAACAATACAGATAATCTGGGATCCCCGGGTTTCACAGAGCCGCTGCTGAAACCCGACGTTCCCCTGTCGTGTGGATAGCCTGTGCAATGAAACCTAGACCCCTACGGGTGCGGCAAGTTACCCGCCAAAACCTGAAGCGAGGTAGTCCCCACAGCATAGTGAATGGAACACCCGGCACTTCACGGAATCCGGTAAATTGAGCACCCCTCCTTGGGTCAACTTGTACCCCCTACGAGTGCGGCGAATAGTCTGCCAATTTTAGAGTGGGGCCCCTCTGCCTCTCAAAGCCATGAGATGCGGACCCGTTGCCCTCCAGAACCCGGCTATCCGTGCACTCCGTCGCGGGGCAAAACCTAGTACAGTAATGAAAAATAGTACAACAGGTACATCGACCGCAACCTGGTCGTGCCCCAAAAGAATATTATACAACATGCAGAGACGGCAGTCCACATGTTGGACGCTCGCCCCGCAATATCAAATGTGCAAATAAACTCAAACTGTACTACCATTGCATACTGCTATGCACCACGACAAATCCGCAACATCACAGCACAACACAGAACATCAACGCGAATGTCACGTTCGCAAACCCGTCTAAAAGAACTATAGCAATCAGACGCGGTTTACCGATCAAATGACATTCCCGGTCGGAGATATAATGTAAGCACTGTAAACTAACATGTTTAAATTTCGATCGACTAAATATCACAAAGTGGGCCCCACGCAAATCTGCAGAACAGTAACAAAACCTGGGCCCAAAAGATATATACCAAAAACCCCAATTTTCAGAGGGGAACAAACTGTACAAATTTGGGAGCATGATCTCACCAGGTGGCCGCGGATGCGCGGCCAAACCATGGGTTTGGCCGCGTTTCCGCGGTGGTTTGGTGGAATCACGTGCCCAAATTTTGTCGTTGCTCTTATAAAACTCTGCACAGTTTTCTGAGATATGTGAAATATTTTTAGGACACCGTTTAAAATCAACAGAAACTGTCAAAATGAAAAATTGCGGTTTTTGATTTCCGGTTCGATCGATATTTTAAACGCGTTAGCACAAGTTAGTATAGCAAAATGGTGAGGTTCTGATACCACTGTAAGTCTACGCTAGCGCCCCGGCCGTCTACAGACGCCAAATGCGGAACAAAAACTTTTTAACTGGCGCTATCATATACTTTAACCCGGATCTGCCATTATTGCTAAACTAACAAACTGTAAAGAGTGTAGAAAGGTTATACCGAACGATCCGAGTCCTTCGTTCTTTAACCATCATCCCACGCTCCGTTGCGGCTGCTCCGATCTCCGATCTGCTCGTCCAGGTGGCACCACATCACTGATTCTTTAAACGGGCTCCCGCCTCTGACTCGAGGCAACTCGGTCGTCAAGTTTGCTAAAAGAGACGACCAAGAATGATGTAGAGAATGAGTAGATGACTTTGTCTCACTTCGTCCAAATCCGTGGACGATCGGTTAATGAAGTTGCCATTTTATCGGGTGATGGAAATGAAAGAGGCAATGAAATTTCCATGCACCCTAAACCATAGTCTTTTCTCTCAAGAATGAAATTAATCTCTCTCTCTCTCTCTCACAAAGAATGGCCGGCCACTATTTATCAAAGAGGGAGGTGATGGTAGGAGCAATCAAGGGGGTGACCATAAAAGAAAGCTTCTCACAAAATATCCTTAAGAAAAACAAGAAGCTTTAATGATAATGCATGAGTCACTAATACACATCATCAAGCCTTTAATGCACCAATCAATGTCAAGATGACTCATTAGCCACCTCATCACTTCTAGAACCTTCTAGAATGATGACTCACTCTCATCCAAGAAAAGATAAATCCGTCTTTAACCGAATATTAAAAGACGGCTGATAGAAAACTAGAAACTGGCAACTTCCAAAAGTGATCCTGAAACGAATTTCAGGACATCCCCGAAACTGTATAAAATACCCGCATTTGTATTACGACCGAATACAAATGCAACTGAGACAAAGATATTATACCTACTCAATATAATACTCGGATCCGGCTTAAACCAAAGCCGACCAGTATCATCTGCCCGAAAACTGACACGTGCGTAAACGCACGTGCATTTTCCGAACCCTGCCATAAAACCATACGGCCTCTACAACGTTTCGCCCGAACTTGGGAAACTGTCTGTGGGGGACTCTAATGACTCGTCAGTACCCTGGCAGTGGGTTTAACCACAAACCGTCAGCGGCACTAGCTATGCGTAACGGCTGCCCATGGACTGACCTCAAGGGAGGCCGATGAGCGAACTCAAGGGAGGCCGATGAGCGAACTCATCCGGAAACCCTACTGAGCCTAACAGTGACTATGTATATACAGTCCGGTCCATTCGTCAATGAGTATCGTATATCCGCCTAGGGGGCTAGTAACGTCAGACCCCCAATAGCAGTATAAGTCGTGTCGGAGTGTAGCCCAATAACACCCTGAGATACTACTGGAGTACCTACCAGTAAATCTCCTGCCATGGCCA
Organism: Agapanthus africanus; assembly: GCA_030015575.1. Taxonomy (NCBI): domain Eukaryota; kingdom Viridiplantae; phylum Streptophyta; class Magnoliopsida; order Asparagales; family Amaryllidaceae; genus Agapanthus; species Agapanthus africanus. The sequence continues at coordinate 407,124,841 of JASDDO010000018.1, forward strand.
TGGACTTTGTGTAATGGCTCTCCTAGACACAGCACGACCTCGCCCCCAATACCGGGAGAGACGAATCCCCTGCCGATCCGCTCACGTGCCTCCATATGGCTCGGGACTGTACCCAAAAGCTACCTGTTTGCACGACTCCTTTGAGCCGTGGTAGGGTAGAAATCAAAGCACAGTGGGAACTCACACGAGACAAATGACGACCTCAGGTCGATGAACTAACCTGTACACATGTCACCAGGGAACTGCTATCTGACGATAGGTATAGTACTAACTAGCAGATTCCCGGCGAGTCCAGTCCGGTGTACTCATAACCCAATGAGCACCTGTATACATCTTAGGTGATCCAACTGACACCAGTGGCTTGTGAGACCGGCCACCGCCCCTCGTCGGGGTCTCGACTGTATACACTAGTCTACTCCGGAGTACCGATGCCCTGTCTCGAAACTCCCACGACTAGGGACCACAATTAAGGATATGCATATAAACTACCCAACTCTCACGTATATGATCGCCATCATACTGTTGGTAGTAAAGCAAGATCCTAAGGGCTCTATCAAAGTGTAACATGCAATCAGTCACCTGAACATGTACACGACTGATAAAGGCAAACCAGATAGCATACTATCATCTCGAGTAAGACTGTCCTACCGGTATAGGTCCTCCGCAATCATTGCAATCACGTACCTGCGATCCAATAATTGACTATGAGAGCACTATCTCCAACAGATGCTACACACTCGGTTTGACTTTTGATAGCTTCTATAGTTTCTGCTTTGCACAGTGATATATATGATATATCCCGCACCTCATTCGACGAGGAAAGGACCGACGATCCCTTCACCGGGAGTGACTCCTTTAGCAAAACTAGAAAAGCCTAAAAAACACTCCATTTCAAAATTCATTCGATCCTACAACGATATCAAGTTCATTACGCAATAGGTTTTCAGAAAAACCTGTCGTAGCCCTCCGTCATTTCAGATAAGTGGTAGTTAGTATTCGTGATACGTTTGTTGGCCTGCGTCAAGGCGTAGTGTGCGGTAGCTAACTAGTATTTATCTTCTTATGCATATGATGCAGATTGGATTAGGGTAGTCGTGCGACTTTGTTGGCCTGCGTCAAGGGTCGTGCGGGTGAGTTTAATTCAATCAGGAAATGACGGGTTGAACTTGACTAGCGCACTATGGTTTGTTGGCCTGCGTCAAGGTCATAGGACGCTAGGGGCAAAATTATCGGGAATTTCAAGTGTTGAAATTTGCAATGAGATTGCATACCTTCTATGAGATAGTTGGATCCCGATACCCGCTGCGAGTAAGAGTTACTCCTGGGAGAGTTTTACACATTACAATTAGCCGATCAAGTAGGTGTCTAGAAAGGTGTCAACGAGGTTACGCCTCTGGGAAAACGAGGTTTACATTAATTAGGTCTGTGCGAAAGCACGGGGGACCTCCCTCAAAGTACCGACACTGGCCTGGCTGAAAGATTGGCGAACTTGTAGCGTGTAATTAATCCCGGCTAGTCTTTCCTTTTAGGGTTTGAAGGAAGATTTGATAAAAACAGTGGGAGCCATCCTGATTAGATAAAATAATAACCAATCTATTCTTGCAAGAGCGCATGCTGAGTGTTTTCTTCTCTCTCTCTCTCCAGGTAGCGACCATATCACGCCTTAATCAAGATAATAATACGGATGTATTGACCGAACCCGCTTGTTATACTGAGCTGGGGAACGATGGTCCCACTCCAACTTATAATTGTTATAAGACAGAGCAGGAAATTGGGGATTACCAGAATTCCCGTGCCGCCCAAACAAAGAGAGTGCATGCTGATGCATCATCTTCGGGTGTGTTCATTACAAAGAACTGTTTCTCAGTATCCTCTACGTCCTGAGTATTAGATACCGGATCAGGATCCCGCAAATGTAATCCGTTACATGGGTTACAGAAAGGTAGAGAACTGAGAACGGGTGATAAGTTTCATGAGGCAGAAAATGGGGCAAGTGTTGCAGCCAAGTCTGTTGGTCACTGTCACCCTGTATTACAAATACATTGATTCTGAACGAATGTTATTAGATACCGAACCTGACAAAATCATATCCGTCTCTTTATTAGTAAAGAAACGATAAAATTTTGTATTGTTGGATAATTTTTTGAACATTTCCTATATCAAAAGTTGATCGGTTCAGGTACGCTATCTAAAAGTATTGACGTTCTAAATCAAACTACAGTTCTTAGTATACAGAACATACATAAGAGGAATAGTTCAGAAATGAACGAATCCTTCTTGAGGCATTGTAGACTAGGTCATATCAATGCGACCCGACTGGCTGAAGTTACTTGTAGATGCATATTTAAATCAGTTTGAATTTACATCTTGTGAAACTTGCCAGTCATGTCACAAAGATATAATGACACCAGCTCTGTTTATTGGAAACAGAGAAAGAGTTAGTGAACTCTTGGGATGATACATGTTGATGTATAAAGGTCCCCTGTCTACACATGCCAAGACCGGTTCTTTGTACTTCATTACATTCTCTGATAATCTCTCAAGATTCAGACATATGTTCCTGTTGAAACACAGCTCCGAACCTTTTGAGATATTCACAGAATATAAGTTAGAAGTAGAGAACCAAAATACGGGTATAAGTATTATGTCCTTTGATGTGATCGAGGAGGAGAATACTTGAGCACGAAAATCCTGGACTATTCTAAAGGAGAATGAGATTCTCTCTCAGCATTACTCCTCCGAATACACCATAACACGATGGTATATCGGGGCGGAGCAATAGCACCCTATATGATATGGTGTGCTCTATGATGAGTACTACTGAGTTTCCTATTTCCTTTTGGGAGTTGTGCACTTGAGAAGATGCATACCTATTGAATTAGGTTCGAATCAGATCACAGCCTACCACTCCATATAAGATATGGTATGGGAAGAGCCCATGTCTTAAGCTAGTTAAGATTTGGGGTTGTCCGGCCTATGTCTAAAAGCAAAATCCGGACAAACTCGAGGCAAGGTCTGTTGTGTAGAACTGGAAAGGTTCCAGCTATACAAACTACAGCAGATGATTTGATAAAACCAAAGGATTCAATAGTTACCAACGAACCTCAGCCTCTCCGCCGATCTAGTAGGATTTCTCACCCACCTGAGAGATACTTCGGTTTCTCTATGACAGTGGGAGCGAGGATTGCATCATGAGATGATGACCCAACTAGTTTCGAGCTGGCCATCAGGAGTAGGACTCTGTAAGAATGGCTGGATGCTTAGTGATCTGAGATGGAATCCTTATACACCAACAAAGTATGGACTTTGGTTGCTTTATCTGAAGGGTTAAATCCCCATCAGGAGCAAGTATATCTTGAGAAGATTACTTGGTGTAGATGGAAAAGTTGAGACTTTCAAAGCTAGAGTTGTTAAAGGTTTTCGTCATCGACCAGGCGTGGATAATGTTGAAATCTTTTCCAGTGGCTATGCTTAAGTCCATCCGGATCCTACTTGCCACGGCTACATACTATGCTTACGATATCTGGCGGTTGGGTGTCATGACTGCTTTTCTAAAATGATGTTTTAGAAGAGAGCATCTGTAAGTACACAGCCAGAGGGCTTTGTAGACAGTGGGAGCAGCGGAAACGTGTACAAGATGCTTTATAGGATAAAGCAGGCATCGCGGAGTTGGAACGTCTGTTTTGATGAAGTAGTCAAAGAGTTTGACATCATCAAAATGGTAGATGAACCTTGTATAAACAAAAAAGTAGTAGGGAGTATGGTGACGATCCTCGTAGAGTACGTGGATGACATACTCTTGATAGGGAAGGAGTTTCCTATGCTACGCTCGATCAATCTCCGCTTATCACAAGGATTCTCCATATAGGATCATAATGATACCTACTAAATTCTGGGTTTTGGATCTATGAGATAGATCTAATTGGATGTTAGGATACTCACTAGTTGTAGTGAGATGGTATCAAAAGATCCTGGGGAGAATCTCTGGAAGGGTTCCAGGGTGATAAGGACGACTGAATGTCAGTCACAGGCATTGTCTTTACCCTCAGTGAAGGGACGGTATGTTGGAAGAGTTCCAAACTAGATACCGTGGCATACTAGACGATAAAGGCTGGATACATCGCTACCAAAGATGCTACCAAAGAGGCAGTCTGGGTGTATATTGGTTCATGAGATGAACTTCGTTCCTGCCATTGTGAGACAATGGAGTTGTGGCTTATGCCAAGGAACGCCTGTCCCATCAGTGATCCAGACATATTCTAAGGCAGTGTCACCTGATCGTGGAGATGGTTGATCTCTAAGGGATCGAGGCCAGGAGAGTAGACTCAGAGGACAACACGGCGGATCCACTCACGAAGGTCTTTTCCCAGAGAGAGACTTTTATGGGATGGTTGAGTATGAGATACTGCAACCACTGCTTCAGATGGCCCTAGTGCAAGTGGGAGATTGTTAGTTATATGTATGCCCTAGAGGCCATTGCTATACATAGGATGCATATTGTAGTGTATGCTGGGACATATATAGGGAGGACTTTCTTGTTCGACATGATAGTATGCTATCTGGTTACTCTTTACCTTAACGTGTATACTGATTGTCTCTCTGTTACATGTTGGTAAAGCCCTTAGGATGTGTACTTGACTACCTGGACTATGATGCGGATCATACTAGTGGGGACATGGTAGTCCATAAGTACATCCTTCAAAGTCCCTAGTCGTGGGTGTATCGAGACGGTGCATCGATATACCAGAGTAGACTAGCGTATACCTTCTCGACCCATACAGATGGGCGATGGATGATCCCATATCCATTGGTGTTTGACATCAGAGATGATATACGGGTGCTCAGTGGAAACTGGGTACACTGGACGGACTCGCCGAGAACTCCCAGATGGTATTATACCTTACGTCAGATGACAGTTCTCCGGTGACACTGGTACAGAGTAGTCTGTTGACCCGAGATCGTCATAGAGTCTTGTGTGGTTCCCACCGTGCTTTGATTTCCACCTTACCACGTCCAAGAGGGCGTGCAAAACGGTGGTTTTTGGGTACAGTCCCGAATCACATGGAGGCAATGAGCGATAGGAGGGGATTCGTCTCTCCCGGTATAGGGAGTTGATGTTGCGCTGTGTTCGATTGGCTATAACCGGAAATCCCTGGCCAGGGTTGCTGAGATTTACTGGTAAGTGTTACCAGTAGTTTCTCGAACTGTTATAGAACTCATATCGACACGACTTATCGAGCTATTGGGGTCTGACGTTTACCATCCCTAGGCGAGATATGCGACATATCAGACGACGAGACCGGACTGTACGGTAAGTGTTACTGGTTGGATTCACAGGAGTGTGAGCGGGCTTGCTCGTCGATCTTCTGATCGCTCAATACCCGGGTGGCCGTTACGTTTAGCAGACCGCTTGCGGCTTGTGTGTGTTTGATATGATCATCACCTGCTGCCGGCGTATTGACGAGTCTTTAGAGTCCTACACAGAGGTTTCCTGGCTCAAGCAAAACGAAATAGGAGCGCATATGAGATATGTGCGGGACCGAGAATAATACCAGTATGTGATACTGTATTTGATTCTCGCGAATTGTAACATTGATCGGTTATATGCGATATAGCCGGGTTATCGAATCAAGTGTTGATTCGATAAGTTGTTACTATTGATATTAGTCGGTTATATGCGATATGACCGGATCGTTAAATCAAGTATTGATTTAATGATTTAATATATAATTATATATTAGATATATTACTTTACATTAACTAATATTGGTTCACTTAAAATGGATTTTCTCACTTGATGTGCACATTGTATATATGATATAGTTTTGTGCACTAGTTTGTATCATGTTTGATGATACATGATAGTTTGTGTGTATGATTAAACCATGGTTGTGTTAATGGTTAGGGTTTTGTTTATTTACTTATTCATTTATTTATTTATTCATTTTGAAAGATAAATAAAATGGTGGCTTATTTTGTTTCTTTCATGAAACTTCATGAAGTGTTGAAAGCTTGACCATTTTGTTTGTTTTCATTAACCTAACCATTCAACCTAACCATGGTTTATTCTCTACACCTAATTATGGTTGCCATTATGATAAGTATCATATTATTTCTTATTTTAGAAATACTTATCATATTCTTTTCTTCTTCTTCTTCTTCATCAACAAGAAGAAAAGCTTGCAACCTTTAATGGCAACTTGAGAAAAAGAGTGAGAAATCCAATTCTAAAGTTAACCCACTTCCTATTTCTTCATCCTCTACTACTTGCCATGTAGTATAGGATGTTTTCTTCACCTGTTTCTTGACTTGGTGAAGTTGGAGCTTGATCTTGTGTTGCCTCGACGTAGATCATCTTCGGCATCGAAGTCGACGACCTAGCCCGTCCATTTCTCCGATGAAGCCGACGCTAGAGCCCGGGATCCGATGATCGCAGCGAGGGGACTTCATTACGGAGCTATGGAGGTGGAGGACCGGATCTACAAAGGTTGTATTTCCGTTCACTCTTAGTTAAGTTGTTAACTAGTTGCTTGTTTCGCCTAAAATTCTAGTTAACGATTCGTATTAGGTTTTCTCGGCACTTGTAAAATTTGAATTTGGCATGGTTGATGCCTTGTGAGACCTCATTAGCGTGCCTGGGAACCCTACAGTGACTAGAGTGGCTTCCATCTATGACATCATACAATGATTGTTGGATCCCGATCCCACTGATGAGTAGGATTACTCTCGGGAAATTTTCTCACTTAACAATCAATGCTTTAAACCAAGTAGGTGTCTAGAACGGTGTTAGTGGGGCTATGCCTCCAGAGAAAAGAGGTTATATAATTAAGGAACTTCGCGAAAGCGTTGGAAAACCTCCCTCGAAGTACCGACACTAGCCTGGCTGAAAGGTTAAGCAAGTGTTGTGACATGCGATTAATCCTGACTAATTCTTCTTTTAGGGGTTTGAAGAAGAATTTGAAGAAACAGTAAGAGCCATCATGTTTAGATAAACTAATAAGCAATTTAAACTTGCAAGAGCATATGCTGAGTGTTTCTTTTCTCTCTCTCTCTAGCAGCTACCATGACGGGACAAAAACTATTACTTGAAAAAAATACACCGACTGGGCCAAACTATAAAGATTGGCTGAGGAACGTCAACACTGCACTGACTTATGACAAGTTGCATATGTCACCACCGCTACTGCTCCCCCTGTCCCAGGACCAGATTCCTTTGTTGCGGACAAAGAGGTCCGCAAAACTTGGGATCTGGACTGCGAGAAAGCTAAGTGTATCATGCTGGCGTCCATGAATAATGAACTCCAGAAACGGCACGAAAGTATGGATATTAAATCCATTTTCTCCATTGCAAGGAATTGTATGGAGAGCACTATCGTATCGCAAGGTACGAGACCTCAAGGAAACTATTCCAGATGAGGTTAGCTCCAGGATCACCTGTAGGAGAGCATGTCCTAAAAATGATCAGCCTCATTGAGGAACTCACAAACCTGGGATGCGTGCTAGAAAATGAGTTATACATTGACTTGATTTTACAGTCACTTCCACACACCTTCTCTCAGTTCGTGCTGAACTTCAACATGCACGATATGAAAGCTGATCTTCCAAAGCTCCTCAACATGTTGAGGGTAGCAGAGAGCTCATTGAAAAAGGAGAAGACACCCATTTTGTAAGTTGGCCAATCATCCTCTTCTAAATCCAAAACGAAAGCTAAGAGGAAGAAGAAGATGAACGCCACCAAACCGAAAGGTGGGGTCAAGAAGGTGCAGGGAACGAACAAGGCGAGGAGAGTAAAAGTGGACAAGAGTGAGTGCTATTATTGTCACAAGAAGGGGCACTGGAAAAAGGATTGCATGGCTTTTAAAGCCAAGGACACGAAGCAAGCTGCTGCTTTTGCTTCAGGCGTGTTTGTAATCGAAAACTGTTTTTCAGTAAACTCTACATCATGGGTACTTGATACCGGTTCTGGTTCTTACATCTGTAATTCTTTGCAGGCTTTGAGAAACCGTAGAGCACTGAAGGCAGGTGATATGACCCTCCGGGTTGGCAATGGAACAAACGTAGATGCTGTTGCAGTGGGCGATTATCACCTGGGGTTGATTAGTGGGCACATTTTGGTGTTGTACAGCTGTTTTTGTTTTCCCAGTATGCTATGTAATATTATATCAGTATCTTTATTGTCTAATGAAGTATATAATTTTGCACTTGAAAGAAATGTCATGAACATTCTCCTAAATCAAGAATTGATTGGGTTTGTCACACTGGAAAACGGCATATACATACTTAATCAACCTTAAGTTTTCAATATCCAAAACACGCTCAAAAGAAAGGCTCCGGATTCAAACCAAGCCTTCCTATGGAATTGTAGACTTGGTCATATAAATGAAACAAGGTTGACTAAGTTGTATAAAGATGGATATTTAGATCCGTTTGAATATACATCATATGCAATTTGTCAATCATGTATCAAATGGAAGATGACCAAATCTCCGTTCACAGGACACGGAGAAAGAGCCACGGAGCTCTTGGGACTTGTACACAGCGATGTATGTGGTCCGATGTCTACACACATGCACGAAGCGGTCACTCCTACTTCATCACTTTTACTGATGATTTCTCAAGGTATGGACATGTGTTCTTAATGAAGCATAAATCCGAAGCCTTTGAGAAATTTAAGGAGTATAAAAATGAAGTGGAGAAACAGACTGGTAAAAGCATCAAGACGCTTCGATCTGATTGAGGTGGAGAATACTTAAGTACCAGTTTCCTTGAATGCTTAAAAGAGAATGGAATTTTCTCTCAGTTTACTCCTCCATGTACACCTCAGCATAATGGTGTATCAGAGAGGAGGAATCGCACGCTACTGGACATGGGGCGTTAAATGATGAGTAGTGCTGAGTTGCCACTTTCCTTCTGGGGTTTTGCACTGGAATCAGCTACATACCTATTGAATAGAGTCTCGACTAACTCTGTGGCTACCACTCCATATGAAATGTGGAATGGGAAAAGACCATATCTCAAGTATCTCAAGATATGGGGGTGTCCAGCATTTGTTAAAATGCAGAATTCGGACAAGCTCGAGGCACGATCGGTTTTGTGCAAGTTTGTGGGATATCCCAAGAATTCAAGGGGATATCTTGTCTACCACACTGAAGAACAAAAGGTGTTTGTCGCTTGCCATATTGTCTTCTTAGAGAGCGAATTTCTTGCAAAAGAAATTAGTGGGAGCGCGGTAGAACTGGAAGAAATTCCAGAACCCCAAACTACTGCCGATGACTTATTAGAACCTCGGGTTTCAATAGAGCCCGACGAACCAACGCCGCTCCGCAAATCTAGTAGGCTTTCTCGTCCGCCTGAGAGATGTTAGTTATATGTATGCCCTAAAGGCCATTACTGTACATACGATGTATATTGTAGTGGATGCTTGGACATATATAGGGATGACTTTCTTGCTCGACATGATAGTACGCTATCTGGTTGCTCTTTATCTTAATATGTACTCTGATTGTCTCTATGTTACATGTTGATAAAGCCCTTAGGATGAGTACTTGACTACCAGGACTATGATGCGGATCATACTAGTGGGGACAGTGTAGTCGTCAAGTACATCCTTCAAATGTTCCTAGTCGTGGGAGTACCGAGACAGGGCATCGATACTCCAGAGTAGACTAGCGTATACGTATCTTGACCCATATGATGGGCGATGGATGATCCCATATCCATCGGTGTTTGACATCAAGGATGGTGTACGGGTGCTCAGTAGAGACTGGGTACACTGGACGGACTCGCCGAGAACTCCCAGATGGTATTATACCTCACGTCAGATGGCAGTTCTCTGGTGACACTGGTATAGAGTAGTCTGTAGATCCGAGATCGTCATAGAGTCTTGTGTGATTCCCACTGTGCTTTGATTTCCATCATACCATGTCCAAGAGGGCGTGCAAAAAGGTGGCTTTTGGGTACAGTCCCGAATCACATGGAGGCAATGAGCGATAGGAGGGGATTCGTCTCTCCCGGTATAGGGAGTTGATGTTGCGCTGTGTTCGATTGGCTATAACTGGAAATCCCTGGCCAGGGTTGCTGAGATTTACTGGTAAGTGTTATCAGTAGTTTCTCGAACTGTTATAGACCTCATATCGACGCGACTTATCAAGCTACTGGGGTCTGACGTTTACCACCCCTAGGCGAGATATGCGACATATCAGACGAAGAGACCGGACTGTACGGGAGTGTTACTGATTGGATTCGCAGGAGAATGTACATGCTTGCTTGTTGATCTTCTGATTGCTCAATACCTGGGTGGCTGTTACGTTTAGCTAGCCGCTTGCAGCTTGTGGGTGTTTGATATGATCATCACCTACTGCCGGCGTATTGACGATTCTTTAGAGTCCTACACAGAGGTTTCTTGGCTCAGGCAAAACGGAGTAGGAGCACATATATGATATGTGCGGAACCGAGAACAATACGTGTATGTGATACCGTATTAGATTCTCGCGATATGAGATATCGGCCGGGTATATGTGATATAGCAGGGCCATCGGATCAAGTGTTGATTTGATGAACTGATACATATTATATTAGTCGGTTATTTGTGAAATAGCCGGATTATCGGATCAAGTGTTGATTCGATAATTTAATATATAATTATATATTTGATATATTAAATTACATTAACTAATATTAGCTCACTAAAAGATTTTTTTTCTCACTCGGGTAATACATTGATATATATGCGATATATGTTAATTGTATTATTTTATTTTGTTACAATAAATATTGTATATGTGATATATAATATTGTAACAAGTTATGATTACTAATGCAACATGATTAGTAGAGATTAAATATGGTTAGGATTTGATTTGGGTTAATCTTTTCTAGAAGCTTTTGGTTTTGTTTCTTGCAAAGATATTATGGTTGATATTTTGTGAGATATTTCCAAACCCAACCCACACCCTTTAACCCTAGTTAAGTCTCTACAATGATTAGCTTTTCATCTTTAACCATGGTTGCATTTGTAATGATAACAACAATTTCTTATTCATCACAAAAGGATTTGATTATTCATTCTTCTTCTTCTTTCTCCTTGCAAAACTTTCTAGCTTTGGGTTTTGTGATGGATTAGTGTGAGATTATGATAATAAAAGAGAGCATAAATCCTACTTCATCATCCTAATCTATCCTAGCCATTTAGATTAGGGTGTTCACTTCATTTGTGAGTGAGAGCTTGTGTTAATGAAACTTCAAGGTAGATCATCTTAGTTATCGAAGATCGGAAGCAAGTTTGCATCATTCTCTTCGTGGAGCCTCTCTGGAGTCCGGGTACATGATGATCGCAGCGAAGGGACCTCAACACGGAGCTTATGAAGCGAAGGACCGGACTACAAAGGTTGTAATCCCAAACTCTTAGATGTTAAAGTGTTTAACATGCTTTGTTTCGCCTAATATCTAGTTTAAAGATTTCGGTTAGGCTTGTTCGGCACGTCTAAAATTTGAATCGGGCATGATTGATGCCTTATAGAACCTTGTGAGAGTGCCTAGTAACCCTACAGTGGTATCAGAGCCAAGCTAGAGCTTTAGGCGAAGTCTAGACGAAGTTTAAAATCCGATCGAACTCCGAATACCCGTAAAACCCTAGTTTCTGGAATTTTTTTCAAAAGTTGACTTTTTTCATATTAAAAATGCTCAGAAAATTCAGCAGGTGATTTGATGGATTACTGTGCAAAACGAACCCAAAATACCATTATTGCGCCGCGGAACCGCGGCAATACCCCTGCTTGCGCGGCGGTTCCGCGGCCAAACAGTAACATTAGGTTTTGTATTTTGCACAGTAATATCCGTACAGATTTCCTGATTGTTCTGGGAATTTTTATTCTACTCAAGTGTTGAGTTTTCTGGGTTGTATTGGGAGCTCGTTGATTCGATCGGAAAGTATAACTTCATTTAGTTTGTCCGGGTAATTTTTAGAACGTGTTAAAAAGTTCGAACGGATATCAATAACTCACTTTTTCCCCTGCCGGAAAATTTCCAAGTGTTGTATTTTTCCGTAGTTTAAGAACGTTCGAAGCCGTGCAAGTAACACGGTGGACCCTTTAGAAGAACACAAACCTTAACTCGATTATGTGACCGTCTTGAACTGCCTCTAAACCTTAGGGTTTGGGGCAGTACGGCGCTGCCACATGTGAGGCGTTGGCTTGACCCTTTTACGGCTGGACCATTGGTACTGTGGCTTGTGATGGATGTTTTAAAACTAATTTCAAGTGTTGAGAACTATTTGGGAAAACTTGGGTGTTTGATCATTCGATCGGAATGTTTAATATTGTCTATTTATCTGGAATGTGATACAATATTTGGAATCCACAAGTAGTTATGAGATAACTAATTTGAATGTTATAAACATAGCAGTTTAGTCTCAGGTGATCGGTTGCCATGGGATTTTGATGCGATCAAAAGTCCGTTGCAATCACGTAGCGTACGCGGATACTCGCCGGGTAAACTTAACAGACAGCCACGCCCCATAGCCCCGACCAAGTGACTGTAGGAGAAACCCGTCGCCAAAAGTATCCGTTCGGGTGCTCGCGGCAGCGGTGTTCCGCCTTAGTGCACTTTGTCGACGGCATCCGGAGGTGCGGCCGTCTACTAAAGTTTGCGACGAGCATTCGATCAGGATGTCGGGAATCTTGTTGAATTGCCCGACTTGATATTGAAAAGAGTTTTCGATAATGAGACTAAAATGCGGGGTTTATAATTGTTAGGCATGCGATATCTAAGGAATTCATTTGGTTAGGCATGCGATGTCTAAGGAGGTTGCGGATTCCAACTGTTGTAGTTTTACACTTTCTTTTCTGCGACCGTAAGTGTAATATGTGGTGTATCGCCGGTTTCGTTGCTATACATCAACGACAATTGGGATACGTATATTTACTTACGTTGATGATATGTGATATTATGTGTTGCTGTGATATGTTATATTGGATCGTCGCGTTTTGAATAGCCGGGGGTTTTATGTGCGATAAGAGTTTTTCTTTTTCATTCATGTAAAATTCATTGTATGTAATATTCTTTTATTAGGGCACTTCCGGGCTGAGGATGATATCACCATTGTATATTATTTACTTTTCCGCATTAGGTAGACCCAAGGCGGGGAGCACAAGTAACCGGGTTCTAGGGTCCAGTGGGAGACCATCTAGAGGAGTCGAGACCGGGTCTCCTAACTCTAGAACTGGCAGGGTTACTTGCCGCTCTCGTAAGGGTCTAGGGATGTGGGTTTGGCTATTCATCGCAACCGTGGAATCCGTGTTTTATACAGGCTCGTATTAAAACACGGACATCCTAGTATATCCAATCTTTCATATATGTTCTTCTGCTGCAATGTTCTGTGATGAGATCATATTACTGCCTGAGACGAATGTTTATATTATATATATGAGATATATGTTATATTTCTGATTTCGTTTCAAATGTGATGCTTGTGAAGCATAATTAAAATGGGACTTCATTAATGAGATTAATGAAACTAAAAGAAACCTAAAGATGTTGTAGAAACTTGTTTAAAAACTGGTAGCTCTAGTTCTTGCTTTGCATAGCGGTGTTCCTTGTAGAACATCCAGCACCTTATTCGATAAGGAAAGAGCCGAGATCTCTTCACCGGGAGTGACCTTTTTAGCGAAACTAGCAGATGCTGTATACTCGGTTTGTCTTTTGATTGCTTCTATAGTTTTTGCTTTGTATAGTGGTATTTGTGAAATATCCTGCACCTTATTCGATGAGGAAAGAGCCGACGATCCCTTCATCGGGAGTGACCTCTTTAGCAAAACTAGTAAAAGCCTCAAAAACACTCCATTCAAAATTCACTTGATTCTACAACGATATCAAGTTCATTACGCAAAAAGTTTTCTTAAAACCCTGTCGTAGCCCTCCGTCATTTCAGATAAGTAATAGTTAGTATTCGTACTACGTTTGTTGACCTCTGTTAAGGCGTAGTGTGCGGTAGCTGATTAGTGCTTATCTGTATAAATATATGATGTGATTGATTTAGGATAGTCGTGCGACCTTGTTGACCTCTGTCAAGGGTCGTGCGGGTGGGTTTACTTCAATCAGGAAATGACGGGTTGAATTTGACTAGCAGCCTATGGTTTGTTGACCTCTGTCAAGGTCACAGGACGCTTGGGGCAAAATATTATTGGGAATTTCAAGAGTTGAAATTTGCAATGAGATTGCATACCTTCTATGAGATAGTTGGATCCCGATACCCGCTGCGAGTAAGAGTTACTCCTGGGAGAGTTTTACACATTACAATTAGCCGATCAAGTAGGTGTCTAGAAAGGTGTCAACGGGGTTATGCCCCTGGGAAAACGAGGTTTATTTTAATTAAGTTCATGCGAAAGCACGGGGAACCTCCCTCAAAGTACCGGCACTGGCCTGGCTGAAAGATTGGCGAACTTGTAGGGTGTAATTAATCCCAGCTAGTCTTTCCTTTTAGGGTTTGAAGGAAGATTTAACTAAAACAGTGGGAGACATCCTGATTAGGTATATTAATAACCAATCTAATCTTGCAAGAGTATATGCTGAGTGTTTTCTTCTCTCTCTCTCCAGGTAGCGACCATGTCACGCCTTAATCAAGATAATAATACAGATGTATTGACCGAACCCGCTTGTTATACTGAGCTGGGGAAAGTTGGTCCCGCTCCAACTTATAATTGTTATAAGACAGAGCAGGAAATTGGGGATTACCAGAATTCCCGTGCCGCCCAAACAAAGAAAGTGCATGTTGATGCATCATCTTCGGGTATGTTCATTACCGAGAACTGTTTCTCAGTATCCTTTACGTCCTGGGTATGAGATACCGGATCAGGATCCCGCAAATGTAATTGTTACATGGGCTACAGATAGGTAGAGAACTGAGAACGGATGATAAGTTTCAAGAGTTGGAAATGATGCAAGTGTTGCAGCCAAGTCTGTTGGTAGTTATCATCCTGTATTACCAGAATACATTGATTCTGAACAAATGTTATTAGATACCGAATCTGATATACAACATCATATCAATATCTTTATTTAATAAAGAAGGATATAATTTTGTTTTGTTAGATAATGTTTTGAACATTTTCTATATCAAGAGTTGATCGGTTTAGGCACGTTATCTAAAAGCATTGACGTTCTAAATCAAACCACAGTTCTTAACGTACAGAACACACACAAGAGGAAGAGTTCAGAAATGAACGAATCCTTCTTGAGGTATTGTAGACTAAGTCATATCAATATGACCCGACTAGCTGAAGATTCATTTAGATGCATATTTAAATTAGTTTGAATTTACATCTTGTGAAACTTGCCGGTCATGTCACAAAGATAAAATGATCACAACTCTGTTTATTGGAAACAGAGAAAGAGTTAGTGAACTCTTGGGATTGATACATGATGATGTATGTAAGGTCCCCTGTCTACACATGCCAGGACTGGTTCTTTATACTTTATTATATTCACTGATGGTCTCTCCAGATTCGCACATATGTTCCTGTTGAAACACAAGTCTGAACCTTTTGAGAAATTCAATGAATATGATTTAGAAGTAGAGAACCAAAACGGGTATAAGTATTATGTCGTTTGATGAGATCAGGGAGGAGAATACTTGAGCACGGAATTCCTGGACTATTATAAAGGAGAATGAGATTCTCTCTCAGCATTACTCCTCCGTATACACCATAGCACGATGGTATATCGGGGCGGAGCAAATAGCACCCTATGTGATATGGTGTGCTCTATGATGAGTACTACTGAGTTTCCTATTTTCTTTTGGGAGTTATGCACTTGAGAAGCTGCATACCTATTGAATATGGTTCTAATCAAATCAGTTGTCTACCACTTCATATGTGATATGGAAAGGGAAGAGCCCATATCTTAAGTTTGTTAAGATTTGGGGTTGTCCGGCCTATATCTAAAAGCAAAATCCGGACAAGCTCGAGGCAAAGTCAGTTCTGTGGAAGTTTGTTGGATATCCCAAGCATTCGCAAAGGAATATCTTCTACCAAACCGAGGAACAAAAGATGTTTTGTTTCTCAGCATGCCACCTTTGTGAAAGGGAATTTCTTGTGAAGAAATTAGTGGTCATGAGGTAGAACTGGAAAGAGTTCCAGCTATACAAACTGCAGCAGATGATTTGGTAGAACCAATGCATTCAATAGATTCTAACGAACTTCAGCCTCTCCGCCGATCTAGTAGGGCTCCTCACCCACCTGAGAGATACTTCGGTTTCTCTATGACAGTGGGAGCGAGGATTGCATCATGAGATGATGACCCAACTTGTTTCGAGCAGGCCATCAGGAGTGGGACTCTGTAAGAATGGCTGGATGCTTAGTGATCTGAGATGGAATCCTTATACACCAACAAAGTATGGACTTTGGTTGCTTTATCTGAAGGGTTAAATCCCCATCAGGAGCAAGTATATCTTGAGAAGATAACTTGGTGTACATGGAAAAGTTGAGACTTTCAAAACTATGCTTAAGTCCATCCAGATCCTACTTGGCACTGCTACATACCATGACTACGATATCTGGTGGTTGGGTGTCATGATTGCTTTTCTAAATGATGTTTTGGAAAAGAGCGTCTATAAGTACACAGCCAGAGGGCTTCGTAGATAGTGGGAGCAGCGGAAACGTGTGCAAGATGTTTTATGCGATAAAACAGGCATCGCGGAGTTGGAACGTCTGTTTTGATGTGGTAGTCAAAGAGTTTGACTTCATCAAAATGGTAGATGAACCTTATATATACAAAAAGGTAGTAGAGAGTATGGTGGTGATCCTCGTAGAGTACGTGAATGACATACTCTTGATAGGAAAGGAGTTTCCTATGCTACGCTCGGTCAATCTCCGCTTATCACAAGGATTCTCCATATAGAATCACAGTGATACCACCTAAATCCTAGGTTTTATATCTATGAGATAGATCTAATTGGATGTTAGGATTCTCACTAGGTGTAGTGAGATGGTATCAATCGATCCTGAGGAGAATCACTGGAAAAGTTCCAGGGTGATAAGGAATACTGAATGTCAGTCGCAAGCATTGTCTTTACCCTCAGTGGAGGGACGGTATGTTGGAAGAGTTCCAAGCTAGATACCGTGACTTACTAGACGATTAAAGGCAAGATATATCGTTACCAAGGATGCTACCAAAGAGTCAGTCTGGATATATATAAGTTCATGAGATGAACTTCGTTCCTACCATTATGTGAAAATGGAGTTGTGGCTTATGCCAAGGAACCCCCGTCCCATCAGAAATCCAGATATAATTGTTAGGCAGTATCACCTGATCATGGAGATGGTTGATCTCCAGGGAGATCGAGGTTAGGAGAGTAGACACAGAGGACAACAGCGCGGATCCACTCATAAAGGCCTTTTTCCCAGTAGAGACTTTTATGGGATGGTTGAGTATGAGATACTTCAACCACAGCTGATTGTTGGGTATGCGATACAACAACAGATGGCCCTAGTGCAAATGAGAGATTGTTAGTTATATGTATGCCCTAGAGGCCATTACTGTACATACGATGTATATTGTAGTGGATGCTTGGACATATATAAGGAGGACTTTCTTGCTCGACATGATAGTACGCTATTTGGTTGCTCTTTATCTTAACATGTACTCTGATTGTCTCTATGTTACATGTTGATAAAGCCCTTAGGATGAGTACTTGACTACCAGGACTATGATGCGGATCATACTAGTGGGGACAGTGTAGTCGTCAAATACATCCTTCAAATGTTCCTTGTCGTGAGAGTACCGTGACAGGGCATCGATACTCGAGAGTAGACTAGCGTATACGCATCTTGACCCATATGATGGGCGATGGATGATCCCATATCCATCGGTGTTTGACATCAAGGATGGTGTACGGGTGCTCAGTAGAGACTGGGTACACTGGACGGACTCGCCGAGAACTCCCAGATGGTATTATACCTCACGTCAGATGGCAGTTCTCTGGTGACACTGGTATAGAGTAGTCTGTAGACCCGAGATCGTCATAGAGTCTTGTATGATTCCCACTGTGCTTTGATTTCCATCATACCACGTCTAAGAGGGCGTGCAAAAAGGTGGCTTTTGGGTACAGTCCCGAATCACATGGAGGCAATGAGCGATAGGAGGGGATTCGTCTCTCCCGGTATAGGGAGTTGATGTTGCGTTGTGTTCGATTGGCTATAACTGGAAATCCCTGGTCAGGGTTGCTGAGATTTACTGGTAAGTGTTATCAGTAGTTTCTCGAATTGTTATAGACCTCATATCGACACGACTTATCAAGCTACTGGGGTCTGACTTTTACCACCCCTAGGCGAGATATGCGACATATCAGACGAAGAGACCGGACTATACGGGAGTGTTACTGATTGGATTCGCAGGAGAATGTACAGGCTTGCTTGTTGATCTTCTGATCGCTCAATACCTGGGTGGCTGTTACGTTTAGCCGACCGCTTGCAGCTTGTGGGTGTTTGATATGATCATCACCTACTGCCGGCGTATTGACGATTCTTTAGAGTCCTACACAGAGGTTTCTTGGCTCAGGCAAAACGGAGTAGGAGCACATATATGATATGTGCGGGACCGAGAACAATACATGTATGTGATACCGTATTAGATTCTCGCGATATGAGATATCGGACGGGTATATGTGATATAGCCGGGTCATCGGATCAAGTGTTGATTCGATGAACTGATACAGATTATATTAGTCGGTTATTTGTGAAATAGCCGGATTATCGGATCAAGCGTTGATTCGATAATTTAATGTATAATTATATATTTGATATATTAAATTACATTAACTAATATTAGCTCACTAAAAGATTCTTTTTCTCACTCGGATAATACATTGATATATATGCGATATATGTTAATTGTATTATTTTATTTTGTTATAATAAATATTGTATATGTGATATATAATATTGTAACAAGTTATGATTACTAATGCAACATGATTAGTAGAGATTAAACATAGTTAGGGTTTGATTTGGGTTAATCTTTTCTAGAAGCTTTTGGTTTTGTTTCTTGCAAAGATATTATGGTTGATATTTTGTGAGATATTTCCAAACCCAACCCACACCCTTTAACCCTAGTTAAGTCTCTACAATGGTTAGCCTTTCATCTTTAACCATGGTTGTATTTGTAATGATAACAACAATTCCTTATTCATCACAAAAGGATTTGATTATTCATTCTTCTTCTTCTTCTTCCTTGCAAAGCTTTCTAGTTTTGGGTTTTGTGATGGATTAGTGTGAGATTATGATAATAAAAGAGAGCATAAATCCCACTTCATCATCCTAATCTATCCTAGCCATTTAGATTAGGGTGATCACTTCATTTGTGAGTGAGAGCTTGTGTTAATGAAACTTCAAGGTAGATCATCTTAGTTATCGAAGATCGGAAGCAAGTTTGCATCATTCTCTTTGTGGAGCCTCTCTAGAGTCCGGGTACATGATGATCGCAGCGAAGAGACCTCAACACGGAGCTTATGAAGCGAAGGACCGGACTACAAAGGTTGTAATCCCAAACTCTTAGATGTTAAAGTGTTTAACATGCTTTGTTTCGCTTAATCTCTAGCTTAAAGATCTCGGTTAGGGTTGTTCGGCACGTCTAAAATTTGAATCGGTCATGGTTGATGCCTTATAGAGCCTTGTGAGAGTGCCTAGTAACCCTACAAGAGATACTATGGGTTTCTTGTAGATGGGGATCGAGAGGATTGCATTATCGATGATAATGAGCCTACTAATTTTCAGCAGGCTATCATGAGTAAAGACTCGGTGAAGTGGCTGGATGCCATGAGATCCGAAATGGAATCCATGTACACCAATAAAGTATGGATTTTGGATGTTGCTCCTCCTGGGATGAAATCAGTTGGATGCAAATGGATCTTCAAAAAGAAGATTGGTGCATTTGGACAAGTGGAAACTTACAAAGCTAGACTCGTTGCAAAAGGTTTTCGTCAAAGACCAGGATTGGACTATGATGAAACCTTTTCTCCAGTAGCTATGTTTAAATTCATTCGGATCCTGCTTGCCATTGCTACCTTCCATGACTATGAAATCTGACAGATGGACGTAAAAACAGCTTTTCTAAATGGACATTTAGAAGAAAGTGTTTACATGGATCAACCAGAAGGTTTATTAGACAGTGGGAGCAGCGGAAATGTGTGCAAATTGCTTAAATCCATTTATTGATTAAAGCAAGCATCGCAGAGTTGGAACATCTGCTTTGATGAGATGGTCAAAGAACTTGACTTTATCAAAAATGTAGATAAATCATGCATTTATAGGAAGATTGTAAAAGGAGCAGTAGTCTTCCTCGTACTGTACGTTGACGACATACTCTTGATAGGGAATGATATCCCTATGCTACAATCAGTAAAGCTCTTCTTGTCACAGAAATTCTCCATGAAAGACTTGGGAGATGCCTCCTATATTCTGGGGATTAAGATCTATCGTGATAGATCTAAAAGAATGTTGGGACTTTCACAGTCCGGGTACATTGACACTCTACTAAAGAGATTTAGTATGGAAGATTCCAAGCACGGTAATTTACCCGCTTGTCACGGGATCACCCTCTCCAAAGAGATGTCTCCAAAGACTGATGAAGAGAGGGCTCGCATGGGCATTATACCCTACGCTTCTGCTGTAGGATCTATAATGTATGCGATGTTATGTACCAGACCAGATGTAGCTTATGCACTTAGTGTGGTAAGCAGATATCAGTCTGACCAGGGTAAAAAGCAATGGATAGCGGTAAAGAACATTCTCAAGTACCCGAGAAGGACTAAGGAGATGTTCTTGGTTTACGGTAATGGGGACCTCCAGGTCGAGGCTTTTACCGACTCCAGCTTCCAAAGTGACAAAGATGACTCTAAATCCGTCTCGGGTTTTGTGTTTACCCTCAATGGAGGGGCGGTATGTTGGAAGAGTTCCAAACAGGATACCGTCACAGACTCAACGATGGAAGCTGAGTTTATAGCTGCTAACGATGCCGCGAAAGAGGCTGTCTAGATGAAGAAGTTCATCTCTGAACTTCAGGTGGTTCCGTCCATTGCTAATCCAATACCTTTGTATTGTGATAAAAATGGGGCTGTAGCATTAGCGAAGGAACCAAGGTCCCATCAGAAATCCATGCATATCTTGAGGCGGTATCACCTGATCAGGGAGATCGTGGATCGCCGGGGGATCGAGGTGCGGAGAGTGGACACAAAAGACAACACGAAAGATCCATTCACCAAGGCCATCCCTCAAGTCCAGTTCGAGAGGCTGTTTGAGATGTTGGGCATGCGTTATGCCAGCAACTGGATCTAGTACAGACAGTGAGTACTCATTGCACCAATTACAGGCCTTAGTGCAAGTGGGAGATTGTTGGATATACATGCCCTAGAGGCCTTCATTGTATAGGATGTTAGGGATATGTATGTACAGAACAATCTTACTCGATATGATAGTACGCTATTTGGTTTGTCTTTATCTTAACACGTGATATATTTTACTTTGTATTTCATATATTGTGTACATGTTGATAAAGCCCGTAGGATATTTGCCTGACTACCCGCGTTGTGATGGCAGTCATATTTGTGGGAGCTGGGTGGTCAATAAGCACATCCTTAAATGTCCCTGGTCGTAGAAGTATTAAGACTGGGCATCGATACTCCATAGTAGACTAGTGTATACATATCTAGACCCTGACTAGGGGTGATGGATTGGTCCTGCAGCCATTGGTGATGTGCACCTAAGATTGTATACAGATGCTCACTGGGTGTGAGTTCACCAGACAGGACTCGCCGAGGACTGACTAGATGGTGTTATACCCAGCGTCAGATAGCAGTTCTCTGGTGACATGTGTGCAAATAGTCTGTCGACCTGAGGTCGTCATTTGTCTCGTGTGAGTTCCCACTGTGCTTTGATTACTACCCTACCACGACTCAAAGGATTCGTGCAAACAGGTTTTAGTTGGGTACAATCCCGAGCCACATGGAGGCAGTGAGCGACTGTTGGGGATTCGTTTCTCCCGGTATAGGGAGTCGAGATCGCACAGTGATCGGTTGGTCATTACCATAAGTCCCTGGCCAGGGCTAATTGAGAATTACTGGTGGCCGGACCAGTAGATTCTCTGATGGTCTTGAGCCATACTGACACGAATTGTACGGTTATTAGGGGTTTGACGTTTTCCACCCCCTAGACCTTACATGCGATACTCTCAGACGAACAGACCGGACTGCATGGATATTGTCACGGACAGGTTCAGTAGGGGTTTCGGACGAGTTCGCTCGTCGGCCTTCTTTTCGACATGTACCTGGGTTGCCGTTACGTACAGCTAGTGCCACTGACGGACGTGTGATTAAACCCACTGCCAGCGTAATGCCAAGTCTTTAGAGTCCCATACAGAGGGATTCCCTGGATCAGGCGAGACAATGTAGATGCCGTATGGTCTTACGACAGGGTTTCGATCGCATACGTGTACTGGCTACACGAATGATGCACGGACAGATAATACTAGTGGGCTTTGGTTTAAGCCGGATCCTAATATTATACTATTGGATTATACTTGTCTCTGTGTATCCGTATTTTTCGGAATACGGATACGGGTATGTATATACGGTGATGGCATTCTTGTAATTTTACAAGAATGAGCTTCTAGAAGGAGACAACTCATTATTGATTTATCCTTTTTTGATAAAAGGTTAATGAGGTGGAAATTAGGAGATATTTGAGCAATGGGTTGCAAGCATGGCTTTGTATATTGTTTATTCATTTGGGTTTCCTATTCAAGCATGGTTGCATTTTTTGTGAGTATTTTATTCCATGCTTGAATTATTGGAAAATGACTTAACCATTCTCACATCAATTTCTCAACATCATTCTCATGTTATCATTCTCTCTCTTATGTTTTCTCTCCTCCTCCCTCAAGCTCATCCCATCATATGAGTTGTGAATCCATGAGCATTGAGACAAATTAATCCAATATATATCTTCTCTACTTCTACTTAGTAGTCTTTCTTAGCAAGTTGGATCACTAAGTTACCTCATTTGAGGTTGGAGCTTGACCATAGGCCCTCGGGTGGATCTTTCTTTGACACAAAGGAGACCAGCAACCGAATTCATTTGAAGATTTGGAGGAGCCAAAGAAAGTAGATCAAGAAGAAGCTTGAATCAAGGAGCAAAGAACCACTTGAAGACCCGAAGGACTTGACACGAGGGTATAATACTTTTAACCGAGTAGTTAACGCCCTCTTGTAATTTAATTTTGTTTGTTAAGGTTTAATCAAGATCCTAAAGTGGATAAAGTCTATGTTGCAAAGCCAAACATGATCTTTTGAAGTGAGAAAAATCGTTTTTGATGTATTCCGCCTCCCCGCGAACACGTGGGGTGTGCTACATAGACTTACAATTAGCTCTGGCTTGCACATTTGATAATCACCGTTTACTTGACTAACGATCAGCTGAGAGTCTATATATATGGAGGTATTTGATTCTCATATCGATAGCGATCTCGAGACCAGCTATTAAAGCTTCGTATTCAGCTTCATTGTTAGTCCTTGGCTCCGCTATGGATTGGGCGTAACACAATATCCCTCCTTGCGAGGTCATGATGACAAGGCCCACCCCGGCTTTGATTATGGGGGTGTTTCACTTTCGCTGATTCATGGAGGATGCTCCATCGAAGTAAAGCTCCCACTGAAGCTTATCTTTTTCTTTTTCTTCTTCAATTGCGTCGAATGCGTGCCCATCCGGCAACTTACAATTTAAGGGAGGAGTCGGCTGATATCAGATGCTCCGCTTGAAAGTAGGCCATGGCCTGTCCTTTCACTGCTTTGAAAGGTCGATACGTTACTGAGAACTCCATCAGGAGGAGAGTCTATTTGGAAAGCCTTCCTGTCAGTATGGCCTTCGATATTAGATATTTGAGAGGATCCACTTTCGATATGAGGTCGACCTCATGTGCCAAGGCGCAATGTTTGAGCATCGTTATTGCGAAGATCAGTGTCAGGCAATGCTTTTCGATGGGGGAATAGTTGCTTTCTGCCCCCAAGAGAACTTGACTTAAATAGTACAGAGCTCTTTCTTTTCCTTGATCGTTTTCTTGTGCCCACAATGTGTCTAGAGAACCCTCAAGGGCCGTTGTACATAGGATAAGGGGTTTTGCTCTAACCGGAGCGGCCAATACTGGCGGCTTTTGCAGGTATTGCTTGATTTCGTCTAGTGCATTTTGGCACTTATGATCCTTTGACAAATGAGGTCCCCTTCTTCATCAGATGACTGTAGGGACGGTATTTTCCTGAGAGGTTGGCTATAAACCGCAGGATACACGCGAGCTTTCTTTGGAGAGATCGCAGTTGTTTGAGGGTTCTTGGCGTGGGTATCTCCATAATCGCCTTGATTTTTGAGGGATCGATTTCGATACCTCGGTGACGTACGATAAATCCTAGGAATTTGCTTGAAACTCCAAACGCGCATTTTAGAGGGTTCATCTTCAGATTATACTTCCGAAAACGTTGGAACACTATTTTTAGATGTTCCCAATGTTCCTCATGAGATTTGCTCTTCACCACAAGGTTGTCGATGTAGCATTCGACAATCTTGTGTATGAGGTCATCGAAGATTTTTGTCATGGCCTTCTGATAGGTAGCGCCGGCGTTCTTCAGACTGAAGGGCATCACCTTATAACTAAATATGCCCAACGGGGTTCGAAAGGCGGTATGATTCTGGTCTTCACGATGCATTTTTATTTGATTGTATCCTGAAGATCCATCCATGAAGGAGAAAACTTCGTGGGTGGATGTGTTATCAATCATCAGTTCGGTGACGGGCACTGGGAAGTCATCTTTCGGGCACGCTTTGTTGAGGATCCGAAAGTCCACGCAGATGCAGACTGTCCCATTTTTCATCACTGGAATGATGTTACCGATCCAGTCAGGATATTGAACCACTTGGATGAAGCCGGAGTCTATTAGTTTCTTGACTTTAGCATTGATACTCATATCAAGTTCGTGTCGCATCTTTCTTGGCGCCTGTTTGATTGGCTTTATGCCTGGCGATATGGCCAGTTTATATACCGCTACTTTTAAATCTAGACCTGGAATTTCGGAATAGTTCCATGCAAAGCAGTTCTTATACTGCATGAGCACATCTTTTAACGTAGCTACCTGTTTTTCAGACAGTAGCTCACTGACGAATATTGGCTTTGGATCATTTTCCATCCATAAGTAGATTTTTCTTAGGTTATCCACCGTGGTGTGTATCCCTTCTTCCAGCTCTTTTGGTGCTGGTGGAAACATTGAGATCACCTTGTTCTCGTCTTCATTTGCGAAGCACCTGAAGAGGTCACTCGTACTCTCATGCCCTCCCTCTTTTGAAAGTGTTATCATATGGAAGATACGAGTTCGCTTCCATTCTCGTGGTCGAGCTGGTCCTATCCTGAAGGTATAGGTCCTCTTTGGCTCATGCTTTTGCGGCGGGCTTATCTTCCAGTTGTCGGATAACATAAACCTGCCTTGTCGATACTGATCTTCCACCAAGTCCTTGAAGGTGAAGTAGTCTTCAAGGGGGTGACTTATTGCTCGGTGATAGGAGCAATAATCCGGATAACGAATCTCGTTTATTTGTTCGGGGTGCCGAGACTCCGGAAGCGTCATCATTTGGTGCTTCATGACAAGATTGAATATTTTCCCTGTCTTGTCTCGCGGGAAAGAGTATTCCTGACCCATCTTCTTTATAAAGGACGGGCTCCAATCGAGCTTGTCTTGATTGCACAGCATCTTAGATCCGCTTTGTTGTCTTCGAATGTTGTTTGCGTTCTTTGCCCTATTTTTACCTCAATTTCAGGTTCGCGAGAGCATATAGCGGGCTGGGGATGAAGAGCATTACGGTCTACTTTCTCCGCAGATTATTGACTGAGACGCTGCGTCCTGGCCTTTTCATAAATAGCCATTTCGCGACTGTGATTGTCCCCGCTTGTTTAACAAGCTTCTTTTATTAGCTTGTCAATTTATTCTTCAAGCGACGGACTTAACATTTTCAAAGCGGGATCTCGCTCCGATTTGACGTCATGGCTACTTAGAAGAGCGTTTTCCTCTTCACTCGAGCTGTTTACAACGTGGCAGCCGTAGATTTGCTCGCGTTTCTTGAACTGAACGTATCGCCCAGTTGTTCCCATCTTCCTGTTGGGCTTCTTTCGTTGAGTCCCGGCAATATCCCAAATCTTTTTGTAGAATTGGGGTTGTCGAACAGTTTGTTCGAAGGGTACGTCTTGGCGTCTTACAGCTCTTTCAATCCTTCCATGTAATATCTTGGCAGATGGATGGGTTGAAGCCTGTCGAGTGCAAAATCGGTATCGTGCCAAATTTCTTTCTCTACTTTGGTCTCCGTAGATTTGTATAAGAGGATCGCCTTTTGTAGAAAGCTTGCAGTTCTTGTACGCTGTATGTATCGAGCGCATCAAGTTCTTTGTAGTGTCGAGGCGGAGCCATCATGATTCGTAGACTTTGATCCGCTTTGGTAAGAGTCTGCATTGACGGACGGATGGAGAACACTGTATTGGCCTCGTCCTCGGAGTCGCTGCCAAAGACCAAAATAGGAGTAGATGGTCCAGGCTTATTGTTTTCTTTTTGGGGTTTCCCAGAGTAGACTATTTCTTTATCTTCCTCGGTTTCATTTCTAAAGATCGGGATAATGGCGACGGATTTTTGTTTACTCTCCGGCTTGTGACACCTTTCAGTATCCTCGAAGTCCGGCAGAAGGTATTTCGCATCTTCACACTTCCGCACTTCATTCATCGAGAACGGATTTAGCTCTCCCGTGACGGTGTACTCCGAGCCATCCTTGAAATACTTCATACACTGATGTTGTGTAGAAACGACGATGTTGTACTCGTGTAACCAAAGTTTACCGAGCAAAGCGTTATAGCAAGGCTTAGCGTTATGACATGAAATTTGATGTCAGTGATGAGCAGACCGAAGCGTAGCATCAGTATTACGGAGCCAAGCGTCCGTGATGACTGTGATTCGAACCTGGAGATGGTAATTTTATCTCGAGAAAGTGTTAGTTATGTATATGCCCTAGAGGCCATTGTTGTACATATGATGTATATTATAATGGATGCTTGGATATATATAGAGAGGACTTTCTTGCTCGTCATGATAGTATGCTATTTGGTTTTCCTTTATCTTAACATGTTGACTTGTATATGTTTACTGTCTTACTCTCACATGTTGATAAAGCCCTTAGGATCTGTACTCAACTGCTGGGACTATGATGAGATCATACTAGTGGGGCCACGGTAGTCGATGAGTACATCCTATAACTGTTCCTAGTCGAGGGTGTGTCGAGACAGGGCATCGATACACCAGAGTAGACTAGCGTATACGCATCTTGACCCATATGATGGGCGATGGATGATCCCATATCTATCGATGTTTTGACATCAGAGATGGTGTACGGGTGCTCAGTAGAGACTGGGTACACTGGACGGACTCGCCGAGAACTCCCAGATGGTAATATACCATACGTCAGATGGCAGTTTTCCGGTGACACTGGTACATGGTAGTCTGTAGACCCGAGATCGTCATAGAGTCTTGTGTGATTCCCACTGTGCTTTGATTTCCATCTTACCACGTCCAAGAGGGCGTGCAAAACGGTAGCTTTTGGGTGCAGTCCCGAATCACATGGAGGCAATGAGCGATCGGAGGGGATTCGTCTCTCCCGGTATAGGGAGTTGATGTTGTGTTGTGTTCGATTGGCTATAACTGGAAGTCCCTGGCCAGGGCTGATATAGAGATTTACTGGTAAGTGTTACCAGTAGTTTCTCGACCCGTTATGAGCCTCACATCGACACGACTTATCGGTTACTGGGGTCTGACGTATACCACCCCTAGACTTGATATGCGACATATCAGACGAAGAGACCGGACTGTACGGGAGTGTTACTGATTGGATTCACAGGAGAATGTACATGCTAGCTTGTTGATCTTCTGATCGCTCAATACCTGGGTGGCTGTTACGGTTAGCTGACCGCTTGCAGCTTGTGGGTGTTTGATATGATCATCACCTGCTACCGGCGTATTGACGATTCTTTAGAGTCCTACACAGAGGTTTCTTGACTCAGGCAAAACGGAGTAGGGGCACATATGTGATATGTGCACGACCGAGGATAATGCGATATGAGACACCGTATTATATTCTCGCGATATTTAGATATGAGCCGGGTCATCGGATCAAGTGTTGATTCGATGAATCGGTACATGATATATTAGTCGGTTATATTCGATATAGCCGGATTGTCGGATCAAGTGTTGATTCGATAATTTAATGTATAATAATATGTATGATATATTGCATTACATTATCTAATATTGGCTCGCTTTATTATTTCATTTTCTCACCGGATAATGCATTGATATATATGCGATATATGTTAATTGTATTATTTTCTTTCGTTACAAATATATAATATATGTGTGATATATATTATTGTAACATGATATGATTACTAATGCAACATGTTTAGTGGAGATTAAACAAGGTTAGGGTTTGATTTGGGTTAGTTCATTCATGAACATTCTAGAAGCTTTTCTTTTGTCATGAGAAAGATATTATGGTTGATATTTTCTTATGACTCATTGTTTAACTCAACCCAAACCCTAGCCCTAATTAATTCTCTACATGAGTTATCCTTGTCATCCTTGACCATGGTTGCATTATTAATGATATACCATTTTCTTATTCATCACAAAAGGATTATGCATTTTTCTTCTTCTTCTTCAACTTTGAGCTTTGAGAAAGCTTACTAGGTTTTCCTTTTGTGATATTTAAGAGTGAGAATTTGATATAAAAAGAAAGCATAAATACTACTCCATCATCCTCATCTAATCTAGCCAATTAGATTAGGGTGTTCACCTTATTAGAGTGAGAGAGCTTGAGTTATAGAAACTTCGAGGTAGATCATCGGAGAAAAGGAAGACTACAAGCTAGCATGGATCGTTCGAGTTGTGGAGCCTCTCTTGAGTCCGGAAGATCGTGGATCGCGGCGAAGGGACTTCTACTCGGAGCTTATGAAGTGAAGGAGCGGACTACAAAGGTTGTAATCCCTCACACTTAGTTGTAAAGATATTTACTTGCATGTTAAACCCTAATAATCTAGCAAAGATCCCGGCTTTGGGTTTTTCGGCACGTCTAAATTTTTATTCGGGCATGGTTGATGCCTTATTAACCCTTGTAAGAGTGCCTAGGAACCCTACAGTGGTATCAGAGCCTAGCTAGAGTATTAGGCGACGTGTTTACGAAGTTAAAACTCCGATCGAACCCCGAAACGTCAATTTGACCCCCTCTCTGGACAATTTTTAAAATCGTGATTTTTTCTGTATTAAAAATACCTAAAAAATTCAGCAGGGAATTTTAAGTATCACCGTGAAAAACGAGGAGCTAGACCGTACGGATCGCCGCGGAACCTCGGCCATCCTTGCTTAAGCCGTGGATCCGCGGCCGTACAGTTGGGTTTGACTTTTCTTTTGGCACAGTGATGACCGTAGCTGCTAGTTCATATTTCTGGGTATTTTTAATCTGACTCAAGTGTTGAGTGTTCTGGGGATTATTTTGTATTCGTTGATTCGATCGGAAAATTTAATTTCGTTATGTTTTCCGGATATTTAGAAACTGTTAAAATGTTCGAACGGATATCATTAACTCATTTTTTCCTGGCACGAAAAACTTTCAAGTGTTGAATTTTTCTTGGATTTAAATCTTTCGGAAAAACGTGCAAGTAACGCGGTGGTCCCTCTAGAAGAACACAAACCTTAACTCGATTATGTGACCGTCTGAACCGCCTCTAAACCTTAAGGTTTGGGGCAGTACGGCGTGCCACATGTGAGGCGTTGGCTTGACCTTTCTACGGCTGGACCATTGGTACTATGACGTATTCTGGGACTTTTTGAGCTCTGCTCAAGTGTTGAGCTATTTAGGAAATCTTGGGTATTTGATTATTCGATCGGAAAGTTTAATATTGTTTATTTATCTGGAATGTGATACAATATGTGGAATTCATATAGTTAGGCATGAAATGCGAAGTATGTGATATTTCGGATTTACGATGTCTAAAGTAATTGTGGATTCCAAATGTTGTAGTTTTACACTTTCTTTTCTACGACCGTAAGCGTAGTATGTGGGGTATCGCCGGCTTCGTTGCTATAGATCAACGACAATCGGGATACGCATACTTGCTTACGTTGATGATATGAGATATTATGTGTTGCTGTGATATGTTATACTGGATCGTCGTGTTCTGAATAGCCCGGGGTTTTATATGAGATGAGGGTTTTTATTTTCATTCATGTAAAATTCATTTGTATGTAATATTCTTTTATTGGGGCACTTCCGGGATGAGGTTGATGTCACCAGTGTATATTATTTACTTTTCCGCATTAGGTAGACCCAAGGAGGGGAGCACAAGTAACCGGGTTCTAGGGTCCAGTGGGAGACCATCTCGAGGAGTCGAGACCGGGTCTCTTAACCCTAGAATTGGCAGTGTTACTTGCCGCTCTCGTAGGGGTCTAGGGATGTGGGTTTGTCTATTCATCGCCACCGTGGAATCCGTGTTTTATACAGGCTCGTATTAAAACATGGACATCTTAGTATATCCAATATTTCATATATGTTTTTCTGCTGCAATGTTCTGTGATGGGATCATATTACTTCCTGAGACGAATGCTTATACTATATATATATATGCTGATATATAAATATTACTGCTTTCGTTTCTTTTGTGATGCTTAGGATGCATAAGCTGATGGGTTTTATTAATGAGATTAATAAAAGAAAAGAAATTTAAAAGATGTTGTAGAATCAAAACTTTATAAAAAGGGTAGCTACAGTTTTGCTTTGCACAATGGTATTTATGATATACCCTGCACCTTATTCGATGAGGAAAGAGCCGAGATTCCTTCACTGGGAGTGACCTCTTTAGCGAAACTGGCAGATGCTACAAACTCGCGGTTTAGTTTTTGACAGCTTATATAGTTCTTGTTTTGCACAGCGCTATATATGATATACCCTGCACCTTATTCGATGGGGAAAGAGCCGAGATCCCTTCACCGGGAGTGACCTCTTTAGCGAAACTAGAAAAGCCTAAAAAACACTCCTTTTCAAAAATCACTTGTTTCTACAACGATATCAAGTTCATTACGCTCATGGTTTTCTGAAAAACCTGCGTAACCCTCCGTCATTTTAGGAAATAGAATACTTAGTATTCGTGCTGCGTTTGTTGACCATAGTTGAGGCGCAGTGTACGGTAGCTGAGTGATGTTTTCCTATATAACATATGATGTAATTAATTAGAACAGTCATACGACTTTGTTGACCATAGTTAAGGGTCATGTAGGTGGGTCTAAATTAATCAAGAAATGACGGGTAGAACTTGACTAGTACTTATGATTTGTTGACCATAGTTAAGGTCATAAGTCACTAGGGGTAAAAGCATTATCGGGAATTTCAAGTGTTGAAATTTGCAATGAGGTTGCATACCTTCTATGAGATAGATGGATCCTGATACCCACTACGAGTAAGAGTTACTCCTGGGAGAATTTTTACACAGGACAATTAGCCGATCAAGTAGGTGTTTAGAAAGGTGTTAACGGGGTTATGCCTCTGGGAAACCGAGGTTTATTTTAACTAGGTCTGTGCGAAAGCACGGGGAACCTCCCTCAAGTACCGACACTGATCTGGCTGAAAGATTGACGAAATTGTAGGGTGTAATTAATCCCGGCTAATCTTACCTTTTAGGGTTTGAAGGAAGATTTGATAAAAACAGTGGGAGACATCCTGATTAGATAAGATAATAACCAAACTAAATCTTGCAAGAGCATACGCTAAAGTGTTTTCTTCTCTCTCTCTCCAGGTAGCCACCATGTCAGGCCATAATCAAGATAATAATATGGATGTATTGACTGAACCCGCTTATTATACTGAGCAGGGGAACGTTGGTCCCGTTTTTTCTTATAAGAGTTATAAGACTGAACAGGGAATAGGAGAATATCTGGATTCTCATGCCGCCCAAACAGAGAACATGCATGTTGATGCACCTTCTTCAGGTGTGTTAGTTATTGAGAACTGTTTCTCAGTTCATCCAACGTCTTGGGTATTAGATACCGGATCGGGATCCCATATATGTAAAATGTTACATGGGCTACGTAAAGGTAGAGAACTGGGAAAAGGTGATCATTTCGTTCAAGTAGGGAATGGTGCAAGTATTGCAGCCAAAGCAGCTGGCGAATATCACCTAGTATTACCAAGCAGTAGTACACCGATTCTGAATGAGTGCTATTATATATACCGAACATGATGTGCAACATTATATCAGTTTCTTTATTAAGTAAAGAAGAATATAATTTTGTAGTACAGGATAATGTTATGAACATATTCTTGAATCAGAAGTTGATTGGATCAGGCTCGTTACATAATGGCATATTCATTCTCAATCAAAATACAGTCCTTAATATACAAAACACACACAAGAGGAAGAGTTCAGAAATGAACGAATCCTTCTTGTGGTATTGTAGACTTGGTCATATCAATGTGACACGACTAGCTAAGTTACATAAGGATGGATATTTGAATCCGTTCGAATTATCATCTTATGATACTTGCCATTCATGTCTCAAAGGCAAAATGACCAAAGCTCCGTTTAGTGGACACGGAGAAAGAGTTACCGAACTCTTAGGGCTAGTACATAGTGATGTATGCGGTCCTATGTCTACACATGCCAGGAACGGTTCTTCCTACTTTATTACATTCACTGATGATCTCTCAAGATTCGGACATGTGTTCCTAATGAAACACAAGTCTGAAGCTTTTGAGAAATTCAGAGAATATAAGCACGAAGTAGAGAACTAAACGGGTAAAAGTATTAAGATCCTTCGATCTGATCGAGGAGGAGAATACTTGAGCAATGAGTTCCGGGATTATCTAAAAGAGAATGGGATTCTCTCTCAGCTTACTCCTCCTTATACACCACAGCACAACGGTGTATCGGAGCGGAGGAATCGCACCCTATTGGATACGGTGCGCTCTATGATGAGCACTGCTGAGTTACCTATCTCCTTTTGGGGTTATGCGCTGGAAACAGCCGCATACCTATTGAATAGAGTTTCAACTAAATCAGTGCTTACCACTCCTTATGAGATTTGGAATGGGAAGAGACCATCTCTTAAACGAGTTAAGATATGGTGTTGTCCGGCCTATGTTAAAAAGCAAAATCCGGACAAGCTCGAGGCAAGATCAGGTCTATGTAAGTTTGTGGGATATCCAAAAGATTCCTATGGATATATCTTCTACCATGGTGAGGAACAAAAGGTGTTTGTTTCTCAATATACCACCTTTTTAGAGAAGGAATTTCTTGCAAAAGAAATTAGTGGCGAAGAGATAGAGCTGGAAGAGGTTCCAGCACCACAAACTACAACTGATGATTTATTGGAGCCAGAGGATTCAGTAGTACCCGACGAACCCCAGCCTCTCCGCTGATCTAGCAGGGTTTCTTATCCACCTGAGAGATACTACGGTTTTCTCATTGATGGTGGGAGCGAGGATTGCATCATGGTAGATGATGACTCGACTAGTTTCGAGCAGGCCATCATGAGTGGTGACTCTGTGAAATGGCTAAATGCAATGCGATCTGAGATGGAATCCATGTACACCAACAAAGTATGGACTTTGGAAAATGCTCCTGAAGGGGTAAAACCCATTGGGAGCAAGTAGATATTTAAAAAGAAAATTGGTGTAGATGGAAAAGTTGAGACTTTCATAGCTAGACTTGTTGCAAAGCGTTTTCGTCAACGACCAGGTGTTGATTATGACGAAACCTTTTCTCCAGTGGCTATGCTTAAGTCCATCCGGATCTTACTTGCCATTGCTGCATACCATGACTACGAAATCTGGCAAATGGATGTTAAGACTGCCTTTCCAAATGGTGATTTAGAAGAGTGCGTGTACATGACTCAGCCAGAGGGCTTCGTAGATAGTGGGAGCAGCGGAAAGGTGTGCAAGCTGCTTAAATCCATTTATGGGTTAAAACAAGCATCACGGAGTTAGAACATCTGTTTTGATGTTGTAGTCAAAGAGTTTGACTTCATCAAAAATATAGACGACCCTTGTATTTATAAGAAGGTTGCAGAGAGTAAGGTTGTCTTCCTCGTATTGTACGTCGATGACATACTCTTGATAGGAAATGATGTTCCTATGCTGCAATCAGTCAAGCTCTTCTTATCACAAAGATTCTCAATGAAAGATCTAGGTGATGCCTCATGCATACTGGGAATTATGATCTATAGAGATAGATCTAAACGGATACTGGGATTGTCCCAATCCAGGTACATTGACACCATACTAAAGAGGTTTAGTATGGAAGAATCCAAGCGTGGGAACCTACCCACGATCTCTGGACTCACTCTTTCCAAAGAGATGTCTCTCAAGACTGATTTGGAAAGAGCTCGCATGCAAGGGATACCCTATGCTTCGGAAGTACGCTCTATCACGTACGCGATGCTATGTACCAGACCCGATGTAGCATACTCACCAAGTGTAGTGAGTAGGTATCAAGCAGATCCTGGAGAGAGTCACTGGGTAGCTGTGAAGAACATTCTCAAGTACTTACGAAGGACTAAAAAGACGTTCTTGGTGTATGGTAACGGAGAACTCCAGGTGGAGTCCTTTACCGATTCAAGCTTCCAAAGTGGTAAGGACGATTCTAAGTCGCACTCGGGATTTGTCTTTACCCATAATGGAGGGGCGGTGTGTTGGAAGAGTTCCAAACAGGATACCGCTGCAGACTCGACGATGGAGGCTGATGTTAGTTATATGTATGCCCTAGAGGCCATTACTGTACATTGGATGTATATTGTAGTGGATGCTGGGACATATATAGGGAGGACTTTCTTGCTCGACATGATAGTGTGCTATCTGGTTACTCTTTACCTTAACGTGTACACCGATTGTCTCTCTGTTACATGTTGGTAAAGCCCTTAGGATGTGTACTTGACTACCTGGACTATGATGCGGATCATACTAGTGGGGACATGGTAGTCCATAAGTACATCCTTCAAGGTCCCTAGTCGTGGGTGTATCGAGACGGGGCATCGATATACCAGAGTAGACTAGCGTATACCTTCTCGACCCATACAGATGGGCGATGGATGATCCCATATCCATTGGTGTTTGACATCAGAGATGATATACGGGTGCTCAGTGGAGACTGGGTACACTGGACGGACTCGCCGAGAACTCCCAGATGGTATTATACCTTACGTCAGATGGCAGTTCTCCGGTGACACTGGTACAGAGTAGTCTGTTGACCCGAGATCGTCATAGAGTCTTGTGTGGTTCCCACTGTGCTTTGATTTCCACCTTACCACGTCCAAAAGGGCGTGCAAAACGGTGGCTTTTGGGTACAGTCCCGAATCACATGGAGGCAATGAGCGATAGGAGGGGATTCGTCTCTCCCGGTATAGGGAGTTGATGTTGCTCTGTGTTCGATTGGCTATAACCGGAAATCCCTGGCCAGGGTTGCTGAGATTTACTGGTAAGTGCTACCAGTAGTTTCTCGAACTGTTATAGACCTCATATCGACACGACTTATCGAGCTATTAGGGTCTGACGTTTACCACCCCTAGGCGAGATATGCGACATATCAGACGATCAGACCGGACTGTACGGTAAGTGTTACTGGTTGGATTCACAGGAGTGTGAGCGGGCTTGCTCGTCGATCTTCTGATCGCTCAATACCCGGGTGGCCGTTACGTTTAGCAGACCGCTTGCGGCTTGTGGGTGATTGATATGATCATCATCTGCTGTCGGCGTATTGATGAGTCTTTAGAGTCCTACACAGAGGTTTCCTGGCTCAAGCGAAACGAAATAGGAGCGCATATGAGATATGTGCGGGACCGAGAATAATGCGTGTATGTGATACCGTATTCTATGCTCGCGATGAATGTATCGATTGGTTGTATGCGATATAACCTAGTTATCGAATCAAGGATTGATTCGATAAGTCGATACATTGAATATTCGTCGGTTATATGCGATATGACCGGATCGTTAAATCAAGTGTTGATTTAATGATTTAATGCATAAATATATATTTGATATATTACTTTGCATTAACTAGTATTGGTTCACTTAAGATGGATTTTCTCACTTGATGTGCACATTGTATATATGATATACTTTTGTGCATTTGATTGTATCATGTTTGATGATACATGATAGTTTGGTTTATAGTTTAAACCATGGTTGGTCAATGGTTAGGGTTTCTTTTGCTTCATTTACTTATTCATTTATTCATTTATTTATCCATTTTGTTTATTTTAGCAAAAGAAAATGATAAAGAGAAAATGGTGGCTTTCTTTATTTGTAATTGAAGCTTCATGAAGCTTTGACTACATGACCATTTTGTCTCATGCTTAACCCTAAACCATTAAACCTAACCATGGTCTATTCTCTACACCTAACTAAGGTTAGGATATGATAAGTATTCATTTGATTATTCTTTTTGAATGAGATTTTTATCATATTCTATCTTCTTCTTCTTCTTCATCTTCAAAGAAGAAAAGCTTGCCCCCATCAATGGCAACTTGAGCAAATGAGTGAGAAATCCAATTCTAAAGTGAACCCACTTCCTATTTCTTCATCCTCTACCTCTTGCCAAGTAGTATAGGGTGTTTCCTTCACAAGTTTTCATGGCTTGGTGAAGGTGGAGCTTGATCTAGTGATGCCTCGACGTAGATCATCTTCGGTATCGTCGTCGATGACCTAGCCCGCTTTTTCTCCGATGAAGCCGATGCTAGAGTCATGGTTCGATTTGGACAGCGGAGAGGACTTCATCATGGAGCCATGGAGGTGGAGAAACGGATCTACAAAGGTTGTATTTCCGTTTTTTTTAGTTTAGTTGTAAACTAGTTTCATTGTTTCGCCTATATATCTAGTTAACGATCCGTATTAGGGTTTCTCGGCACCCGTAAAATTTGAAATTGGCATGGTTGATGCCTTGTGAGACCTCATTAGCGTGCCTAGGAACCCTACAGTGGTATCAGAGACTAGCTAGAGCCTTAGGCGATACTTAGACGATGTTAGAAACCCGATCGAACCGAAACCCTAAACCCAAAATTGCTCTCTGGACTTTTTTTCAAAAACTGGGATTTTTCCAGATTAAAAATTGCTAAAAAATTCAGCAGGGAATTATAAGAATTACGGTGCAAAATTTGACTCATGATATGTTAATAGTGCGGCGGAACCGCGGCAGAAGCATGGCTTCTGCGGCGGTTCCGCGGCCAAATGTTGAGTGTTGCCTGTAATGTTTGCACAGTAATTCATCTTTTCAGGTGCTGTATTTTCTGGGAATTTTTAATATTTATTCAAGAGTTGAATTTTCTGGGTTGTTTTGGGGCTTCGATGGTTCGATCGTATTTTTCTAATTTCGTCTATGTGTTTTTCCGGATATTTGGAATATGTTAAAAAGTTCGACCGGATGTAAATACCCAATCTTTCCCCTGCCGGTAAAATTTCCAAGTGTTGGATTTTTCTGTGGTTTAAAGACGTTCTAAGTAGTGCAAGTAACGCGATGGTCCCTCTAGAAGACAACAAACCTTAACTCGATTATGTGACCGTCTTGAACTGCCCTTTGAACCTTAGGGTTTGGGGCAGTACGGCGTGCCACATGTGAGGCGTTGGCTTGACCCTTCTACGGCTGGACCGTTGGTACTGAGGCATGAAGTGAATGTCTTTGAACTTATTTCATGTGTTGATCTGTTTCGGGAAAACTTGGGTGTTCGTTTGTTCGATCGAAAAGTTTAACATTTTCCATTTATCCGGAATGTGATACAATAATTGGAATTCACAAACAGTTATGAGATAACTGAATGAATGTTATAAACATAGCAATTTAGTCTCACTTGATCGGTTGCCACGGAATTTTGATGTGATCAAAAGTCCGTCGCAATCACGTAGCGTACGCGGATACTCGCCGGGTAAACTTAATAGACAGCCTCACTCCATAGCCCCGACCAAGTGGCTGTAGGAGAACCCCGTCGCCGAAAGCATCCGTTCGGGTGCTCGCGGCAGCGGTGTTCCGACTTGGTGCACTTCGTCGTCGGTATCGGGGGTGCGGCCGCCTACTAAAGTTTGCGACGAGCATTCGATCAGTATGTCAGGAATCTTGTTGAATTACCCGACTTAATATTGAAAAGAGTTTTCGATAATGAGACTAAAATGCGGGGTTTATAATTGTTAGGCATGCGATGTCTAAGTAATTCATTTGATTAGGCATGTGATGTCTAAGGAGGTTGCGGATTCCAACTGTTGTAGTTTTACACTTTCTTTTCTGTGACCGTAAGTGTAATATGTGATATCGCCGGTTTCGTTGCTATATGTCAACGACAATTGGGATGCGCATATTTACTTACGTTGATGACATGTGATGTTATGTGTTGCTGGATATGTTATATTGGATCGTCGTATTTGAATAGCCGGGGGTTTTTATGTGAGATGAGTGTTTTTCATTTTCATTCATGTAAAAACTTGTATGTAATATTCTTTTATTGGGGCACTTCCAGGTTGCGGAAGATGTCACCCTTTGTATATTATTTTCTTTTCCGCACTAGGATAGACCCAAGGAGGGGAGCACAAGTAACCGGGTTCTGGAGTCCAGTGGGAGACCAACTCGAGGAGTCGAGTCCGGGTCTCCTAACTCTAGAATTGGTAGGGTTGCTTGCCGCTCTCGTAGGGGTCTAGGGGTGTGGGTTTGGCTATTCATCACGACCGTGGAATCCGTGTTTTATACTGGCTCGTATTGAAAACACGGACGTCCTAGTATATCCAATATTTCATATGATTCTTCTGCTGCGATATCTGTGATGTGATCATGTGATATGTTCTGTGATGGATACTGTATGTAGTATATATGATATATTATATAGGCGTTACTTATGTTTTACACTCGCGCTAGCCCTGTCCCGCTCTGTCGTTAGTTACCTAACCTAACGGTGCACGAGGGGACATCGAGGCGAATGCGGATGGCATAAGTGTATGTCGTATTTATCTGTGATGTTTAGGTACTTAAATGATGGGACTTCATTAATGTGATTAATGAAATAAAAGAAACCTAAGATGTTGTAGAATCGAATTTCAAAAATAAAACAGGTAGCTACAGTTCTTGCTTTGCACAGCGGTATATGTGATATATCCTGCACCTTATTCGATAAGGAAAGGACCGAGATCCCTTCACCGGGAGTGACTCCTTTAGCAATAACTGGCAGATGCTACATACTCGGTTTGTCTTTTGATTGCTTTTAAGAGTTCTGCTTTGCACAGTGATATATATGATATATCCCGCACCTCATTCGAAGAGGAAAGGACCGACGATCCCTTCACCGGGAGTGACTCCTTTAGCAAAACTAGAATAGCTTCAAAAACACTCCATTTTAAAATTATTTGATTCTACAACGATATAAAGTTCATTACGCAAAAGGTTTTCTTAAAAACCTGTCGTAGTCCTCCGTCATTTCAGATAAGTCCTAGTTAGTATTCGTGCTGCGTTTGTTGACTCAGTCAAGGCGTAGTGTGCGGTAGCTGATTAGTGCTTATCTGCAAAGCATGTGATGCGATTGGATTAGGGTAGTCGTGCGGCCTTGTTGACTCAGTCAAGGGTCGTGCGGGTGAGTTTAATTCAATCGAGAAATGACGGGTTGAACTTTACTTGCGGTCTATGGTTTGTTGACTCAGTCAAGGTCATAGATCGCTTGGGGCAAAATATTATCGGGAATTTCAAGTGTTGAAATTTGCAATAAGATTGCATACCTTCTATGAGATAGTTGGATCCCGATACCCGCTGCGAGTAATTGTTACTCCTGAGAGAGTTTTACACATTACAATTAGCCGATCAAGTAGGTGTCTAGAAAGGTGTCAACGGGGTTACGCCTCTGGGAAAACGAGGTTTACATTAATTAGGTTCGTGCGAAAGCACGGGGGACCTCCCTCAAAGTACTGACACTGGCCTGGCTGAAAGATTGGCGAACTTGTAGCGTGTAATTAATCCCGGCTAGTCTTTCCTTTTAGGGTTTGAAGGAAGATTTGATAAAAACAGTCGGAGCCATCCTGATTAGATAAAATAATAACCAATCTGATCTTGCAAGAGCGCACGCTGAGTGTTTTCTTCTCTCTCTCTCCAGGTAGCGACCATATCACGCCTTAATCAAGATAATAATACGGATAAATTGACCGAACCCTCTTGTTATACTGAGCTGGGGAACGTTGGTCCCGCTCCAACTTATAATTGTTATAAGACAGCAGGAAATTGGGGAATACCAGAATTCCCGTGCCACCCAAACGAAGAGAGTGCATGCTGATGCATCATCTTCAGGTGTGTTCATTACAAAGAACTGTTTCTCAGTATCCTCCGCATCCTGGGTATATGATACCGGATCAGGATCCCAGATATGAATATGTTACATAGGGCTACAGAAAGGTAGAGAACTGAGAACGGGTGATAAGTTTCATGAGGCAGAAAACGGGGCAAGTGTTGCAGCCAAGTCTGTTGGTCACTCCAAATACATTGATTCTGAACGAATGTTATTAGATACCGAACCTGATATACAAAATCATATCTATCTCTTTATTAGTAAAGAAATGATAAAATTTTGTATAGTTGGATAATGTTTTGAACATTTCCTATATCAAAAGTTGATCGGTTCAGGCACGTTATCTAAAAGCATTGATGTTCTAAATCAAACTACTGTTCTTTAGTATACGGAACACACTAAAGAGGAAGAGTTCAGAAATGAACGAATCCTTCTTGAGGTATTGTAGACTAGGTCATATTAATGCGACCCGACTAGCTAAGTTGCACATAGATGCATATTTATATTAGTTTGAATTTACATCTTGTGAAACTTGCCAGTCATGTCACAGAGATAAGATGACCATAGTTCCGTTTACTGGAAACAGAGAAAGAGTTAGTGAACTTTTGGGATGATACATGTTGATGTATGTAGGTCCCCTGTCTACACTTGCCAAGACCGGTTCTTTATACTTCATTACATTCTCTGATGATCTTTCAAGATTCAGACCCATGTTCCTGTTGAAACACAAGTCCGAACCTTTTGAGATATTCACAGAATATAAGTCAGAAGTAGAGAACCAAAATACGGGTAAAAGTATTATGTCCTATGATGAGATCAAAGAGGAGAATGCTTGAGCACGGAATTCCTGGACTATTCTAAAGGAGAATGAGATTCTCTCTCAGCATTACTCCTGCGTATACACCATAGCACGATGGTATATCGGGACGGAGCAATAACACCCTATGTGATAAGGTGTGCTCTATGATGAGTACTACTGAGTTACCTATTTCCTTTTGGGAGTTATGCACTTGAGAAGCTGCATACCTATTGAATGGGGTTCAAATCAAATCAGAAGCCTACCATTTCATATGTGATATGATAAGGGAAGAGCCCATATCTTAAGTTGGTTAAGATTTGGGGTTGTCCGGGCTATGTCTAAAAGCAAAATCCGGACAAGCTCGAGGCAAGGCAAGTTATGTAGAGCTGGAAATGTTCCAGCTATACAAACTACAGCAGATGATTTGATAAAACCAAAGGATTCAATAGTTACCAACGATCCTCAGCCTCTCCGCCGATCTAGTAGGATTCCTCACCCACCTGAGAGATACTTCAGTTTCTCTATGACAGTGGGAGCGAGGATTGCATCATGAGATGATGACCCAACTAGCTTCGAGCTGGCCATCAGGAGTAAGACTCTGTAAGAATGGCTGGATGCTTAGTGATCTGAGATGGAATCCATGTACACCAACAAAGTATGGACTTTGGTTGCTATATCTGAAGGGTTAAATCCCCATTAGGTGCAAGTATATCTTGAGAAGATTACTTGGTGTAGATGGAAAAGTTGAGACTTTCAAAGCTAGACTTGTTAAAGGTTTGCATCATTGACCAGGCATGGATTATGTTGAAACCTTTTCTAAGTAGCTATGCTTAAGTCCATCCAGATCCTACTTGCCACGGCTACATTCCATGACTACGATATCTGGTGGTTAGGTGTCATGACAGCTTTTCTAAATGATGTTTTAGAAGAGGGCGTCTATAAGTACACAGCCAGAGGGCCTCGTAGACTGTGGGAGCAGCGAAAACGTGTGCAAGATGTTTTATGTGATAAAGCAGGCATCGCGGGGTTGGAACATCTGTTTTGATGTGGTAGTCAAAGAGTTTGACTTCATCAAAATGGTAGATGAACCTTGTATATACAAGAAGGTAGTAGGGAGTATGGTAATGATCCTCGTAGAGTACGTGGATGACATACTCTTGATAGGGAAGGAGTTTCCTATGCTACGCTTGGTCAATCTCCGCTTATCACAATGATTCTCCATATAGGATCAAAATGATACCTCCTAAATCCTGAATTTTGGATCTATGAGATAGATCTAAATGGATGTTAGGATTCTTACTAGTTGTAGTGAGAAGGTATCAATTGATTCTGGGGAGAATCACTGGAAAGGTTCCAGAGTGATAAGGACGACTGAATGTCAGTCACAGGCATTGTCTTTACCCTCAGTAAAGGGACGGTATGTTGGAAGAGTTCCAAGCTAGATACCGTGGCATACTAGACGATAAAGGCTGGATACATCGCTACTTAAGATGCTACCAAAGAGGCAGTCTGGGTGTATAGTAGTTCATGAGATGAACTTTGTTCCTCCCATTGTGTGACAATGGAGTTGTGGCTTAGGCCAAGGAACGTCCGTCCCATCAGTGATCCAGACATATTCTAAGGCAGTATTACCTGATCATGGAGACAGTTGATCTCCAGGGTGATCGAGGTTAGGAGAGTAGACTCAGAGGACAACACGGCGGATCCACTCACGAAAGGCCTTTTCCCCGAGAGAGACTTTTATAGGATGGTTGAGTATGAGATACTACAACCACTGCTATCAGATGGCCCTAGTGCAAGTGGGAGATTGTTAGTTATATGTATGCCCTAGAGGCCATTACTGTACATTGGATGTATATTGTAGTGGATGCTGGGACATATATAGGGAGGACTTTCTTGCTCGACATGATAGTGTGCTATCTGGTTACTCTTTATCTTAACGTGTACACCGATTGTCTCTCTGTTACATGTTGGTAAAGCCCTTAGGATGTGTACTTGACTACCTGGACTATGATGCGGATCATACTATTGGGGACATGGTAGTCCATAAGTACATCCTTCAAGGTCCCTAGTCGTGGGTTTATCGAGACGGGGCATCGATATACCAGAGTAGACTAGCGTATACCTTCTCGACCCATACAGATGGGCGATGGATGATCCCATATCCATTGGTGTTTGACATCAGAGATGATATACGGGTGCTCAGTGGAGACTGGGTACACTGGACGGACTCGCCGAGAACTCCCAGATGGTATTATACCTTACGTCAGATGGCAGTTCTCTGGTGACACTGGTACAGAGTAGTCTGTTGACCCGAGATCGTCATAGAGTCTTGTGTGGTTCCCACTGTGCTTTGATTTCCACCTTACCACGTCCAAGAGGGCGTGCAAAACGGTGGCTTTTGGGTACAGTCCCGAATCACATGGAGGCAATGAGCGATAGGAGGGGATTCGTCTCTCCCGGTATAGGGAGTTGATGTTGCGCTGTGTTCGATTGGCTATAACCGGAAATCCCTGGCCAGGGTTGCTGAGATTTACTGGTAAGTGTTATCAGTAGTTTCTCGAACTGTTATAGACCTCATATCGACACGACTTATCGAGCTATTGGGGTCTGACGTTTACCACCCCTAGGCGAGATATGCGACATATCAGACGATCAGACCGGATTGTACGGTAAGTGTTACTGGTTGGATTCACAGGAGTGTGAGCGGGCTTGCTCGTCGATCTTCTGATCGCTCAATACCCGGGTGGCCGTTACGTTTAGCAGACCGCTTGCGGCTTGTGGGTGATTGATATGATCATC
The DNA here is from genome assembly GCA_030015575.1 of Agapanthus africanus. Classification (NCBI taxonomy): domain Eukaryota; kingdom Viridiplantae; phylum Streptophyta; class Magnoliopsida; order Asparagales; family Amaryllidaceae; genus Agapanthus; species Agapanthus africanus. Next base: position 407,168,853 of record JASDDO010000018.1, read on the forward strand.
ATCTGCTGCAGGCGTATTGACGAGTGTTTAGAGTCCTACACAGAGGTTTCCTGGCTCAAGCGAAACGAAATAGGAGCGCATATGAGATATGTGCGGGACCGAGAATAATGAGTGTATGTGATACCGTATTCTATGCTCGCGATGAATGTATCGATTGGTTGTATGCGATATAACCTAGTTATCGAATCAAGGATTGATTCGATAAGTCGATATATTGAATATTAGTCGGTTATATGCGATATGACCGGATCGTTAAATCAAGTGTTGATTTAATGATTTAATGCATAAATATATATTTGATATATTACTTTGCATTAACCAGTATTGGTTCACTTAAGATGGATTTTCTCACTTGATGTGCACATTGTATATATGATATACTTTTGTGCATTTGATTGTATCATGTTTGATGATACATGATAGTTTGGTGTATAGTTTAAACCATGGTTGGTCAATGGTTAGGGTTTCTTTTGCTTCATTTACTTATTCATTTATTCATCCATTTTGTTTATTTTAGCAAAAGAAAATGATAAAGAGAAAATGGTGGCTTTCTTTGTTTGTAATTGAAGCTTCATGAAGCTTTGACTACATGACCATTTTGTCTCATGCTTAACCCTAAACCATTAAACGTAACCATGGTCTATTCTCTACACCTAATTAAGGTTAGGATATGATAAGTATTCATTTGATTATTCTTTTTGAATGAGATTTTTATCATATTCTAATTTCTTCTTCTTCTTCATCTTCAAAGAAGAAAAGCTTGCCTCCATCAATGGCAACTTGAGCAAATGAGTGAGAAATCCAATTCTAAAGTGAACCCACTTCCTATTTCTTCATCCTCTACCTCTTGCCAAGTAGTATAGGGTGTTTCCTTCACAAGTTTTCATGGCTTGGTGAAGGTGGAGCTTGATCTAGTGATGCCTCGACGTAGATCATCTTCGGCATCGTCGTCGATGACCTAGCCCGCTTTTTCTCCGATGAAGCCGATGCTAGAGTCATGGTTCGATTTGGACAGCGGAGAGGACTTCATCATGGAGCCATGGAGGTGGAGAAACGGATCTACAAAGGTTGTATTTCCATTCTTTTAGTTTAGTTGTAAACTAGTTTCATTGTTTCGCCTATATATCTAGTTAACGATCCGTATTAGGGTTTCTCGGCACCCGTAAAATTTGAAATTGGCATGGTTGATGCCTTGTGAGACCTCATTAGCGTGCCTAGGAACCCTACAGCTGAATACATCGCTGCCAATGATGCTGCCAAAGAGGCTGTCTGGATAAAGAAGTTCATTAGTGAACTTGGTGTGGTTCCATCCATTGAACATCCAATACCTCTGTATTGCGATAACAATGGAGCTGTGGCTTTGGCCAAGGAACCCAGGTCCCATCAAAAGTCCAGACATATTCTGAGGCGGTATCACCTGATCAGGGAGATAGTTGATCGCTGGGAGATCGACATCAGGAGAGTAGATACGAAGGACAACACTGCGGATCCACTCACGAAGGCCATTCCCCACATACAGTTTGAGAGATTATTCGGGATGCTAGGTATGAGATACTACAGCAGCTGGCCTTAGTGCAAGTGGGAGATTGTTAGTTATGTATATGCCCTAGAGGCCATTGTTGTACATATGATGTATATTATAATGGATGCTTGGATATATATAGAGAGGACTTTCTTGCTCGTCATGATAGTATGCTATTTGGTTTTCCTTTATCTTAACATGTTGACTTGTATATGTTTACTGTCTTACTCTCACATGTTGATAAAGCCCTTAGGATCTGTACTCGAATGCTGGGACTATGATGAGATCATACTAGTGGGGCCTCGGTAGTCGATGAGTACATCCTATAACTGTTCCTAGTCGAGGGTGTGTCGAGACAGGGCATCGATACACCAGAGTAGACCAGCGTATACGCATCTTGACCCATATGATGGGCGATGGATGATCCCATATCCATCGATGTTTTGACATCAGAGATGGTGTACGGGTGCTCAGTGGAGACTGGGTACACTGGACGGACTCGCCGAGAACTCCTAGATGGTGATATACCACACGTCAGATGGCAGTTCTCTGGTGACACTGCTACAGGGTAGTCTGTAGACCCGAGATCGTCATAGAGTCTTGTGTGATTTCCACTGTGTTTTGATTTCCACCTTACCACGTCCAAGAAGGCGTGCAAAACAGTGGCTTTTGGGTGCAGTCTCGAATCACATGGAGGCAATGAGCGATAGGAGGTGATTCGTCTCTCCCGGTATAGGGAGTTGATGTTGTGCTGTGTTCGATTGGCTATAACTGGAAGTCCCTGGCCAGGGCTGATATAGAGATTTACTGGTAAGTGTTACCAGTAGTTTCTCGACCCATTATGAGCCTCACATCGACACGACTTATTGGTTACTGGGGTCTGTTAGTTATATGTATGCCCTAGAGGCCATTACTGTACATACGATGTATATTGTAATGGATGCTTGGACATATATAGGGAGGACTTTCTTGCTCAACATTATAGTATGCTATCTGGTTGTACTTTATCTTAACATGTACTCTGATTGTTTCTATGTTACATGTTGATAAAGCCTTTAGGATATGTACTCGATTACTGGGACTATGATGAGATCATACTAGTGGGGCCACGGTAGTCGACGAGTACATCCTATAACTTTTCCTAGTCGAGGGTGTATTGAGACAGGGCATCGATACACCAGTGTAGACTAGCGTATACGCATCTTGACCCATATGATGGGCGATGGATGATCCTATATCCATCGGTGTTTGACATCAAGGATGGTGTACGGGTGCTCAGTGGAGACTGGGTACACTGGACGGACTCGCCGAGAACTCCCAGTTGGTATTATACCTCACGTCAGATGGCAGTTCTCCGGTGACACTGGTACAGAGTAGTCTGTTGACCCGAGATTGTCATAGAGTCTTGTATGATTCCCACTATGCTTTGATTTCCATCATACCACGTCCAAGAGGGCATGCAAAAAGGTGGCTTTTGGGTACAGTCCCGAATCACATGGAGGCAATGAGCGATAGGAGGGGATTCGTCTCTCCCGGTATAGGGAGTTAATGTTGTGCTGTGTTCGATTGGCTATAACCGGAAATCCCTGGCCAGGGTTGCTGAGATTTACTGGTAAGTGTTATCAGTAGTTTCTCGAACTGTTATAGACCTCATATCGAGCTACTGGGGTCTGACGTTTACTACCCCTAGGCGAGATATGCGACATATCAGACGACGAGACCGGACTGTACGGGAGTGTTACTGATTGGATTCACAGGAGAATGTACAGGCTTGCTTGTTGATCTTTTGAGCGCTCAATACCTGGGTGGCTGTTACGTTTACCTGACCGCTTGCAGCTTGTGGGTGTTTGATATGTTCATCACCTACTGCCGGCGTATTGACAATTCTTTAGAGTTCTACACAGAGGTTTTTTGGCTTAGGCAAAACGGAGTAGGAGCACATATGTGATATGTGCGGGTCCGAGGATAATGCGGTATGTGATACCGTATTGGATTCTCGCGATATGAGATATCGGCCGGGTATATGTGATATACCGGGTCATCGTATTAGTCGGTTATATGCGATATAGCCGGATTGTCGGATCAAGTGTTAATTCGATAATTTAATGTATAATAATATATATGATATATTAAATTACCTTAACTAATATTAGCTCACTAAAAGATTCATTTTCTCACGGGATAATACATTGATATATATGCGATATATGTTAATTGTATTATTTTCTATTGTTACAAAATATATTGTATATGTGATATATAATATTGTAACATGTTAGGGTTACAAATTTAACAATGGTTTAGGGTTTAAACTTGGTTAGGGTTTGGATTAGGGTTAGCTTTTGCATGAAGCTTCCATGAAGCTTCATGAAGCTTTGACTTTGTCTTTAGCTAGATATTTTGTTAACCCAATCCAAACCATTAACTCTAGTCAATTCTCTACATGGGTTAACTCGTTCATGCTTAACCCTTGGTTAGATTTATAACCACTACAATAATTCATTATTCATCACAAAAGGATTCATTCATTCTTCTTCTTCCTTGAGTTCCTTCTTGAAAAAGCTTTCTAGTTTTGCTTTTGTGATGAAAGTGAGTGAGAAAAAGATTATAAATGAGAGCAAAAATCTTACTTCATCATCCTCATCTATCCTTTCCATTTAGATGATGGTGTTCACATCATTTCATGAGTGATAGCTTGTGTTAACGAAACTTCAAGGTAGATCATCTTTGTATCGAAGGTCGGAAGCAAGCTTGCATCTTTCTCTTCGTGGAGCCTCTCGAGAGTCCGGAACACGATGATCGCAGCGAAGAGACCTCAACACGGAGCTTATGAAGTGAAGGACCGGATCTACAAAGGTTGTAATCCCTCCCACTTACTGTTAAAGAGTTTAACATGCTTGTTTTCACCTAAACTCTAGTTTAAAAATCCGGCTTTGGGTTGTTCGGCACGGCTAAATTTTTAATCGGGCATGGTTGATACCTCGTAGAACCTTGTGAGCGTGCCTAGCAACCCTACAGTGGTATCAGAGACAAGGTAGAGCTTTAGGCGAAGTCTAGGAGAAATTTAAAGTCCGATCGAACTCCGAATACCCGGTTTATACCCCTCTCTGTACATTTTCTAAAAATGTGATTTTTTCAGTATTAAAAATATTCAGAAAAACAAGCAGGAAAAACTAAGAATTACTGCGAAATACGGCCCACTAATTCGCTCATATGACTGCGGAACCGCGGCCAAACCAAGGGTTCCGCGGCCAAAATTGTGACTTAATCCCTGGAACTTCATATATTTATTCTTAGGTCCTTTCTTATCATTTTTTTCTAGGAATATTTTAATTCCACTCAAGTGTTGAGTTTTCTAGGGTTGTATTTGGGACTCGTTGATTCGATCAGATAATTTAACTTTGTTTAGTTTTGTCAGGGTAATTTTTAGAAATAGTTAAAAAGTTCGGACGGATATCAATAACTCACTTTTTCCCCTGTCGGAATTTTTTTCAAAAGTTGGATTTTTTCTCGAGTTTAAGAACGTTCTAAGTCGTGCAAGTAACGCGGTGGACCCTCTAGAAGACAACAAAGCTTAACTCGATTATGTGACCGTCTTGAACTGCCTCTAAACCTTAGGGTTTGGGGCAGTACGGCGTGCCACATGTGAGGCGTTGGCTTGACCCTTCTACGGCTGGACCATTGGTACTGTGGCATGTGATGGATGTTTTTAAACTGATTTCAAGTGTTGAGATATATTGGGGAAATCTTGGGTGTTTGATTATTCGATCGGAAAGTTTAACATTGTCTATTTATCTGGAATGTGATACAATATTTAGAATCCACAGGTAGTTATGAGATAACTAATTTGAATGTTATAAATCTAGCAGTTCGGTCTCAGATGATCGGTTGCCACGGAATTTTGATGTGATCAAAAGTCCGTCGCAATCACGTAGCGTACGCGGATACTTGCCGGGTAAACTTAACAGACATCCACGCCCCATAGCCCCGACCAAGTGACTGCGGGAGAACCTCGTCGCCAAAAGCATCCGTTGGGGTGCTCGCGGCAGCGGTGTTCCGCCTTAGTGCACTTCGTCGACGGCATCCGGGGGTGCGTCCGTCTACTAAAGTTTGCGACGAGCATTCGATCAGGATGTCGGGAATCTTGTTGAATTGCCCGACTTGATATTGAAAAGAGTTTTCGATAATGAGACTAAAATGCGGGGTTTATAATTGTTAGGCATGCGATGTCTAAGGAATTCATTTGGTTAGGCATGCGATATCTAAGGAGGTTGCGGATTCCAACTGTTGTAGTTTTACACTTTCTTTTCTGTAACCGTAAGCGTAGTATGTGGTGTATCGCCGGCTTCGTTGCTATACATCAACGACAATCGGGATACGCATACTTGCTTACGTTGATGATATGAGATATTATGTGTTGCTGTGATATGTTATATTGGATCGTCGCGTTTTGAATAGCCGTGGGTTTTATGTGAGATGAGAGTTTTTTCTTTTTCATTCATGTAAAATTCATTTGTATGTAATATTCTTTTATTGGGGCATTTCCGGGCTGAGGATGATGTCACCGTTGTATATTATTTACTTTTCCACATTAGGTAGACCCAAGGCGGGAAGCACAAGTAACCGGGTTCTAGGGTCCAGTGGGAGACCATCTCGAGGAGTCGTGTAACGCTTCGAAAATCGTTTAGGCAGTTTTTCGGTAATCGGCTAAATTAGCAGCTTTTTCCGTAAAAAGTCAAAATCGGTATTTTTCATTATGGACCTAATTATACAAAATTTAGATAAGATATTACTATAAATTGGTCACTAAAATGTCACTTAAAATTTTCTAGTTAATTAAATTTTTTTCAGTAATTAATTATTTTTAATATTATTTTAAGCTTTTAAAAATACATTAAATTAGTGATAAATACAAATTTAATTAGGTAAATTACACACTTAGGAAACATTATAAACTAAAATTTAGTGTTAATAAAATTTTATCAAGACTTTGCAAGATTGTAGTTCTATGGTTTAAAAATTTAATCAAAAATGAATTAAAATGAGGTTTTTTGTGTAAAATTTGATGTGAGAGCATTAAATGAGCTTGTGAATGACATTTTGTGTAGAATTTTCCACACTTCTCTTCACTCTCCTCCCCTCTTTAGCTCTGGCCGAGCTTTACTCTAGCAGCCCCCCTTTTCCTTCTCATTTCTTGCTTCAAAAATCATGATAAAATCAACAAAAATCCACAAAATACACTATTTTTTTCATAAATTCAAATCAAAATTCTATTCCACCTTTTTCCAACCCTAATTTGCTTTAAAGCAAGGTGAAAGGAGGCATCTTTCAAGGTCAAGTGCAAGTTAGGGTTCACTTGTAAGGTATAAATCCTAAACTAGCTGTTAAATTTGTAGTTTAAATAAAGCTAAATTAGTATTTTAAAGTGTTAATTTCATTGTAATGGTTGGTTTTTGAAAATTCAAGAGAGGTGTTGATGCCCTAATTAGGGTTTGTTGTAGGATAAGTGGGTTTAAGTTAGGGTAGTGGTTATCTAGTTGGTTAGAATGGATGTTTGTGCGATGTAGCGATCGCTACACCGTTAAATCGTGACAATTGCATCGATATTTCTATGCTAATTGCTTACTAGTTTTTCTAAAATTTTAGAAGGTGATCTAATTGTGTTATTTTGGCGATATAATTAGTATCTTATACGACTATTAGGGTGTGTGAATGCGGAGTTTTGTCTAGTCGGGTTTTAGTTTTGACGATTGCCCCGAAACGGCGATTTTAGTTAAGGTTTTAGCGATGTTCGTGTATTTTCCGCGTACCGAGTGCACGTTGTGATTAATTTGAAAGCGTCGATCTTTTCATATTGTGAGTTGTGTTATTTCAGAAATCTATAATCTTATATTGTGTGTTATGCAATTCTAGGATCGGTCGCGGAAACATCGGACGCGGCGCGCAAAGGCAAGGCGGTGGTCGGATCGGATTAGCGAGTCTTTCATGTGAGTAGATGTATTCATCTATGGGGGAATCGTCTGGATGGTGCGAGGCGCCCCCTAGTTAGGATTACTTTATTTCTTACAAGATTTGCATTGTTAGTTAGCTAACCCCCCTCATTCACATTGTATACCCTCATAGCTAATCGTCTGCTAGATTGCATGGATATTCATATACACATGTGCGATATCATTTCGTAGGACACGAACACCATTACCATTGGCTCCTGTTGCACGCGCACTATTCATGTGACACATACGCCTTTGGTAATTGACATGCCACGAGCACTATAGAACCTATTTAGCTTAGTATCACCACTTGCATCATACATGATGTATGAAATCGCATAGCATGTATATACCTCGCATCATCATCATACTTACATAGATTTATAGCCACAAATCACATCTCATACCTTGATGTCATAAACATTTATCATATACAACATGTTGGGTATTATGATTTTCTTGAGAATTTCAGTATTGCTGCGATTTCTGGATTTTGGGGAAGACCGCAAGAATTTAATAAAAGCTTATATTTATCATTTTTAAAACAAAGTTGCGGTTTTCTCGTGATGTATGTGTCGTCCACCATGAGTTTTCATGTTTTTTGTTGGATTTCGAGACTCGATTCGAGGAGTGGATGAACCGTCTCGGGTACATGGTGGGCCCGGTATGGTACCCCAGGGCAAAAAGATCGAGTTGTAGACGATGAGCCTGGCAGGGGAAGACTACCTACCGGTGATGTCTGGTGCGGCGGATATCCGGAGGATACCGACCGTTGTCGTGAGATTTGATGATATGGGCCGATCCGGACTGACGGAGCCCGATGTATTGAGACATTGATACAGTGAGATATTGAGACAGATGTGTTTTCATATTTGGTGTCGATGCTTGACACGGGTTTCAGATGATTTCTTGATGGTATTTAACTATTATACAGATATTCTTTTTCTAAAGTTAAGAATGCAGAATCATAGCATTTAAAACACTTAAAGATTTAGTATTGACATTGCATACATGTGCATGCATACTAGAGGTATTACATCACATCTGGACATACATGCCGTGACGCATTTGCGTGCATTCTTACGATAACCTTACTAGATGTTATATTCTACTCACGAGCTGGCAACTCACCCCCGTTGTGCCACAGTGTCTTGCAGGTCGGACTCATCAGCCTAGTAGCGACGGCTTATCTTGTTAGTGACTTCTTTTGCTCAGACTCGCGACATTGCTCGTAGGTGGGTTGCGAGAGTGTTTCTCTCTCTTTTTTTCGTACTATTTTTGTATCTAGTATTCTCCATTTACCACTTCTTATGTGTATATGCGACCTAGTGATGAGACTGGGAGATTTGTGTATATGTGGTTTCTTTTGGGTCGAGCTCACTTGAGCCGACGTTATGTTTTCTTATATTTTGCATTTCTTTATGCTCTTTTCTTGATATTACATATATATATTGCGTGTGATTGTGATCCGCCTTGGGCGAAGAGCTAGCTCCCGCTTAGGGATGCCATTTTGTGATTACAGGTTTATATATTTTGTTGTACCCATTTTGGGGGATAGTATTTACAGAGGTGACTCTGCCAAAATTTTCGGAAATTTTTGATGTTTTTTTTAAGGGGTTCAATGCAACTAAATTGATTTTAAGTTGTTTTTCATGAAAGGTTTCCTTCACTCTCTTTGGTTTTGGTTTAGATTTTCTGGGTTTTGGCTGACTTAGTTTACGTTACGCCTTTAGACGTCTCGTAATCTAAGTGCCAGTCACGTTCCGTACTTTCGGGTCGTGACAAAGTTGGTATCAGAGCCAGGTTTTACCTTTCTGAATGTAGGACGACCTTGATAGATGGAGTAGGTGACTTAGCTGAGTAGCGTAGCGTGGGTATGATCCGCGGCATACTTACGATACGGTACTCCGTCTAAGTGACCTTAGGAATAATTGCTTGTATTTCCTTTCTTGATTCCTTGCATTCCTTGATTCAATTGCAATGTTCTTATCGGTCCTGTTTCTTATTCCAGTTTCGATGCCGCCAAAAATTACGAGAGCTCAGCGGGCTGCCGCTAGGGATGAGATTCGAGTGGGCTCGTCTAAGGCGAGGATCGAGCGAGATGATACGCCTACCCCTCAGGGTCATATTGATCCGCCTTATCCAGACCGTATTGCCAGATTAGAGGCCGGTATGCAGGAGTTGCGACAGATGATGGGATCTTTAGTTGAGTCCAGTCGGGCACAGAGATCCGAGGACATTTCTTCCATCGCAAAGACCACGATTGTACCTGCTACACATATGGTCACTCCTGCTGCTACTGCGACTATCCCTGTTTCACTACAGGAGTTCATAAGATTGAGACCTCTAGCTTTTACCGGTACGGATGCGACAGAGGACCCACAGGAATTTCTTGATAGGATGGCTCGGCTTTGCCGTTCGTTGAGGTGTTCTGATGATAGATTAGTGGAGTTCGCGTGTTTTCGTCTGGAGGGTCTTGCCCAGACATGGTACGATTCAGTAGAGAGAGGCCGAGCTGCAGGTCTACCTTCTATGACCCGGGATGAGTTTACAGCTGCATTTCTTGCCCGTTTTCTTCCGGAGAGTGTTCGAGATGCTCGAGCCCGTAGTTTTGAGTCTCTGCGCAAGACTCCTAGGATGACGGTGTCGGAGTATGATATACAGTTTACCCAGTTGTCTCGATATGCTTCGTACCTAGTAGACACAGAAGAGAAGAGAATAAAGAGGTTTGTGCGAGGGCTTGATACACAGCTATTCCTTGCCATCGGCACCCAGCACTTTGATACATACGCAGCCGCGATGGATGCTGCCTTACTTTTGGAGGAGCGTATTTCTGAGACTCCGGTCGTTTCTGGGCCGAAGAGGATTCGTACTGATACGCCAGCTTAGAGGCAGATGGGTAGACACCGCGATAGATTATTTCAGGGAGATGGTGGAGGCAGAGGATTGAGACGAGGTCAGTTATTTGGTTCATATCCACAGACCCAGCAGTCGTCGCCATGATATTTTCGGTGTGGGAGTCAGTACCACCGTGTCAGAGACTGTACCATGGGACACCAGGGCTCGGCGACAGTCCCGCATGTGACCTTACCACCCTCACCACCTCCTTAGAGAGCTCTACTTCCTACTCCTGATGATGCTCCACGCCAGCCAGATGCTCCTAGAGGTCGTGGGCGTGGCGGTCCGGTTCAGAGAGGACGAGGCGACAGAGGCAGAGGCAGAGGCCGAGGTAGAGGCAGAGGACAGCCAGCTACTAGTGGTGGACAGGCCCGAGTGTTCGCGTTGACTCCTCAGGATGCACAGGCATCCAATACCGTCGTGACAGGTACTCTGCCAGTATGTTCTTTTGATGCACGGGTATTATTTGATCCAGGCTCCACACATTCCTATGTATCCACGTACTTTGCACTGAGGTTGGGCCGAGAGTCTTCTCCGTTAGATCAGCTGCTTGTCGTTATTACACCGGTAGGCGAGTCGTTTGTTGCCCGTGCTGTGTACCGATCATGTTCTGTTCGTATCGGGGAGAGAGATTCTCCAGTTGATTTGATTCTTCTCGATATGCTAGACTTTGACGTTCTTCTTGGTATGGACTGGCTAGCCACCTGTTATGCATCCGTGGACTGCCGTGAGAAAGCAGTCAGATTCAGTTTTCCTGGTGAGCCGGTTCTGGTTATTCAGGGAGATCGTAGCGCTACCCTTCCCAGCTTGATTTCTTCTCTTCGCGCTGGTCAGCTCTTAAGGAAAGGGTGTCTGGGATTCTTAGCCTATATTTGTGATACTAGTTCCACAGAGGTTCCGTTGGACTAGGTTCCTGTTGTGAGAGAGTTCCCTGATGTATTTCCCGACGAGCTGCCTGGTCTGCCACCAGAGCGCGAGATTGAGTTCTGCATCGACTTAATCCCCGGCACGGGGCCTATCTCTATACCGCCTTATCGGATGGCCCCGGCGGAGCTGAGAGAGCTGAAAGATCAGTTACAGGACTTGCTGGACAAAGGGCTTATCCGACCGAGTGTGTCACCTTGGGGTGCTCCCGTTCTGTTTGTTAAGAAGGACGGAAGTATGCGCTTATGCATTGATTATCGTCAGCTGAACCGGGTTACTGTGCGGAACATATATCCTCTACCCCGCATTGATGACTTATTCGATCAGCTCCAGGGTGCAGGGTTTTTCTCGAAGGTTGATTTACGGTCAGGTTATCACCAGTTGCGGGTTCGGAAGGAGTATATTCCGAAGACCGCTTTCCGTACTCGATATGGTCATTATGAGTTCTTGGTGATGTCGTTCGGGCTCACCAATGCCCCGGCAGCATTTATAGACTTGATGAACCGTGTATTCAGGCCGTATCTCGATCAGTTCATCATTGTGTTCATTGACGACATATTGGTTTATTCTCGGAGCCGGGAGGACCATGAGCAGCACTTACGTATCACATTGCAGACTTTGAGGGAGTATCAGCTGTTCGCCAAATTTTCCAAGTGCACATTCTGGTTAGACAGTGTCGACTTCTTGGGTCATGTGGTGACGAGAGATGGTATTTGTGTGGACCCGAAGAAGATCGAGGCAGTTCAGCGTTGGCCTAGACCGGTATCAGTTACAGAGGTTCGCAGCTTTCTGGGTCTGGCCGGCTATTATCGACGTTTTGTCCAGGATTTCTCCCGTATTGCTGCACCGCTGACCGGGTTGAACCGGAAGGGGGTTCCTTTCGATTGGACCCAGGCATGTGAGGATAGTTTCCAGCAGTTGAAGACTCGTCTGACTACTGCACCAGTGTTAGCATTGCCTTCAGGGTCAGACGGTTTCGTGGTATATTGTGATGCTTCTCGAGTGGGGCTGGGTTGTGTATTGATGCAGCACGACAGAGTTATCGCGTATGCTTCTCGGCAGCTAAGGAAACACGAAAAGAACTACCCCACTCATGATTTAGAGATGGCTGCAGTGGTATTTGCATTTAAGATCTGGAGACATTACCTATACGGCGAGTCATGCCAGATATTCACTGACCACAAGAGTTTAAAGTATATCTTTCAGCAGCGAGATCTGAATTTGAGACAGCGCCGTTGGATGGAGTTGGTGAAAGATTATGACTGCGAGATTCTATACCATCCGGGCAAGGCGAATGTGGTGGCAGATGCTTTGAGTAGGAGGCCCGGAGGTAGCTTGTCTTGTTTGAGAGTAGTACAGATGCAGTCGACGGCGGATTGGCAGGTTTTATGTGACAGCAGAGTGCAGTTTGAGTTTACTCCTACAGGGGGACAGCTGGCCCATTTCATAGCACGCCCACAATTATTTGATCGTATCCGCGAGGCACAGTCCGGCGATGCCCGTATTTTAGAGATTATTGAGCAGATTCGGCAGGGCAGAGTTTCTGAGTTCGTGATTGATGATCAGGGGATACTTCGATTTGGGACTCGACTGTGCGTACCAGATTCTGAGGGACTGAGGCGTGATATCCTCGAGGAGGCACATAGATCAGTATACAGTGTACATCCAGGTTCCACCAAGATGTACCGTGATTTGAGAGAGGTTTACTGGTGGGATGGAATGAAAAAGGATGTTACAGACTTTGTGTCGAGATGCCTGACTTGTCAGCAAGTCAAGGCCGAGCACCAGAGGCCAGCCGGCGAGTTACAGCCTTTACCCATCCCTGAGTGGAAGTGGGAACAGGTCTCCATGGACTTCATTGTGGGTCTACCCAGGACCAGTCGAGGGTATGACTCTATTTGGGTGATTGTGGATCGACTGATGAAAGCGGCTCATTTCCTGCCAGTGAAGACCACTTTTGGATTTTCTCAGTACGCCCAGGTTTATTTTGATGAGATCGTGCGACTGCATGGCGTTCCGACATGCATTGTGTCCGACCGGGGCACCCAGTTTACCGGCCGATTATGGCAGAAACTTCAGGAAGATTTGGGCACCCGATTGAGTTTTAGCACAGCTTTTCATCCGCAGACTGACGGTCAGTCAGAGCGTACTATTCAGACTCTTGAGGACATGCTCAGAGCTTGTGTTTTAGATTTCGGTGGTAGCTGGGATCGTCATTTGCCTTTGATCGAGTTCTCCTACAATAATAGCTTCCAGGAGACGATTCAGATGGCATCTTTCGAGGCTTTATACGGGAGGAGATGTCGATCGCCTGCGTGTTGGACAGAGCTCAGGGAGAGCAGTATTTTGGGGCCGCAGATCGTACAGGAGACGACCGAAAAGATACAGCTGATTCGGGACAGGATGAGAGCAGCACAGAGTAGGCAGAAATCATATGCTGACAGGCGCCGTCGCCGACTCGAGTTCGCTGTTGGCGATCATGTTTTCCTGAAGGTCTCTCCGATGAAGGGTGTGATGAGATTTGGGCGGAAAGGGAAGCTTAGTCCTAGATATGTTGGTCCCTTCGAGATCCTAGAGCGTGTTGGTCCAGTCGCTTATCGGTTAGTTCTTCCGCCCAGCTTCCCCGATTTTCACCCCGTGTTCCATGTTTCGATACTCCGCAAGTACCTTCATGATCCTTTCCATGCGATTCAGCACCAGACGATCCAGCTAGAGCGTGATCTTTCATTCACCGAGCAGCCGGTGGTCATTTTGGATCGGCAGGAGAAGAAATTGAGGTCGAAGGTTATACCGTCCGTCAAGGTCCTTTGGCGTGGCCCGTACAGCGAGGAGGTCACCTGGGAGACCGAGGTCGAGATGAGGAAGAGATATCCCCATCTTTTTGAAGGTACGCGTAGTTAAATTCTAAATTCGGGGACCGAATTTCTTTAAGGGGGGAAGATTGTAACGCTTCGAAAATCGTTTAGGCAGTTTTTCGGTAATCGGCTAAATTAGCAGCCTTTTCCGTAAAAAGTCAAAATCGGTATTTTTCATTATGGACCTAATTATACAAAATTTAGATAAGATATTACTATAAATTGGTCACTAAAATGTCACTTAAAATTTTCTAGTTAATTAAATTTTTTTCAGTAATTAATTATTTTTAATATTATTTTAAGCTTTTAAAAATACATTAAATTAGTGATAAATACAAATTTATTTAGGTAAATTACACACTTAGGAAACATTATAAACTAAAATTTAGTGTTAATAAAATTTTATCAAGACTTTGCAAGATTGTAGTTCTATGGTTTAAAAATTTAATCAAAAATGAATTAAAATGAGGTTTTTTGTGTAAAATTTGATGTGAGAGCATTAAATGAGCTTGTGAATGACATTTTGTGTAGAATTTTCCACACTTCTCTTCACTCTCCTCCCCTCTTTAGCTTTGGCCGAGCTTTACTCCAGCAGCCCCCCTTTTCCCCCTCATTTCTTGCTTCAAAAATCATGATAAAATCAACAAAAATCCACAAAAATACACTATTTTCTTCATAAATTCAAACCAAAATTCTATTCCACCTCTTTCCAACCCTAATTTGCTTTAAAACAAGGTGAAAGGAGGCATCTTTCAAGATCAAGTGCAAGTTAGGGTTCACTTGTAAGGTATAAATCCTAAACTAGTTGTAATGACCCCAAAATCTTTATACATTTGTATTATCCCTCTTCAATAATATACCGTATTTATTTGTACTTGGTATTTTTCTCTTTCTATTAAATTTATTATTATTTTATTCCTCAATCTATTATGTATTTTTTTTCTAGGTACAATTTCTTTTTCTTATATTTAAGTTTTTAACTTCTCATTCTTATTTTTCCTTTCATAAATATTTAACCCAAATCCATTATTCTAATTCTCTACAGCCCATCTAAAAAGCCCATTTTCTTTTTAAGCAACATCATATATTTAATTCTAATTAAATATATGCATGGACAACCTTATAGCTCATTGGTTAAGTCCTTGCATTGTTATTCCATAAGTCACATATTCAAATCCCCATTCTTGCAATTATTTTTATCATTTTTTATTCTTCTCATAACCTACAAATGAGACCTTTCATTTCCAAATTGAATGGTGACCTTTCATTTCTCTTTTAATTCTCATGTTGAATGCATATATTATTATACATAATTCACCATTACACCATCTTTATTGTCCTCCTCTCACTTTTCCTTCCTCACATTTTCCTATCTCTCACTTCTTCCTCTTCACCTAGAGTCCAAGAAGAAGAACATGAAGAAGTATTCAAGAAGGTCTCGCTACTAACGCGAGTCTATCGGCGGATAGACAAGCCCGGTGACAATATCGGCTTGTGCATGTAAGTCCATTCTCTCCTTCCTTCCCTCCATCTCTTTCTTCTTCTCTTTATATTTCTCTTATTTTATATTACCATGAAAAACTTCCCTTAACATATCATAGTTCATAAATAATTAATTAAGTTCATACATATATAAATAATGAACACACAAACATACACACATATATAGTTTGTAAAGTCTTTTTCATTACTCTCAATTCACATGTTAAGATTTCATAGTGACCAATTAGGATTGCATGTTTGTTGTTTTATTTTAAATCACTTTATTTAAAGTTTGTAAAAAAAAAAATGAAGTTACGAATAAATACCATGGTTTTCTCATTTCTCACATATGACATATCAATACCTTTAGTTTTAAAATAATTTTTATAAATTAATTTTTAATTCTAAAAATTTCATGAAATTTACATATAATAGAATATATTATTTTATACACTCTGTAAAAATTTTAGATCGAATCGCATAACGGTTTAGGAATTACATCGTATTTATTCACTGATTGTAAAACATAAAACTGCAGTTATCGGTCAATTTCTAGGACATATAACTTGGTATACCGGTATCCAAATTGAGCAAACTCAGGTGTTTTTGATATCTACATCGAATGAACTAGATTTTATTAGTTTTATATTTTTACTGAAAACCGACGTAAAATATAGAAAACTGTGTTACAATATTAAGTGACGGATCTGGACAGAATCTGTTCCGATTCGCACACTGTTTTTAAATTGGATATAACTCGAACACCCGATGTCCGTTTATGACAAAATTTAGATGTGTAGATGCACTATTGATAGAACTATAATTTTCTGTATATTATATTACTTAGGAATGCATGAAACAACCTGATATAGGCTTTGCAATAGAATATATAGTTGCTGTCCAGAAATCTGAATTTCTGTTTTAAACGCTGATATTAAAATGATCCTAACTAGAGCTTCAGAAATCCAAATCATATGAATCTTGGTGTTTTCGATAAGTACATCGAAATACCTACAATTTTATAATAAACTTCGTAACCTGAAACCCGATAGAAGTTAACTCAAACTGCGTTTTAAAAATATGTGACGGTGCCGAATAGATTCTGATCCGTTTTGCGCGACGATACGAAAACATATATATCTCTCAAACCGGTAGTCGTATTTAGGTGAAACTGTAACTCACGCATGCAAAACACTTAGAGCCATATTTTTGTTTATGTTCTCGTATTCTTTCAACTTGATTAATTAGTCGTACATAATATTTCTTTACAGCATTGTTTATGGTAGTTACTCGAATAATATACTTGACTCATTTCATGTTATTCGAACATGTATACATATTTATCTTGATCATTAAATTGTTGTATGTACATAAAGACGATAATTAAATACTTGAGGTGTATTTTGCAAACTATACAATATTACTTTTTACAATAAACCCCCTCAAGTTTTATAAATTACAATAAGGCCCCTAACAAATAAAGAACTACAAATTATCTTTCTTTTAGTCTGACTCGGGTTAGAGTCCGACTAATTCTGACTTGAATATAATTCAAGTCAATCTATATTTCAATTATATTCCAATACAACTTGAATACATGAATCCCAGAATCCAGTTAACAATCTGTTTGAATGAACTGAACCATGGATATTCCTTTTACATGATTTCCAGTATTCCATTTACATGACTCTACGGTTATAACCGTTTCCTGATATCATGGTTTCGGTCAGTCAATCAAGTCAATCAAGCAATCATTACAAGTTTACAAGATAACAATATAAATATGACATCGCGGGGTTTAAAGGGGTAGATTGGTACGGAAGATGTTAAAAGTGGAATAAGGTGGTCAGATTAAGACACCTAACCTATATTCCGTTGCTGTTGTACCGTGGCATAAACGGTTCCTTATACTATACGTGCCCTTAGTCTCTGGCATATAGAGACTCCCCTCGTATACACTGGCATCCTCCTGTACCAAGCTACAAACAATTACGTTAAACAATATTTCATAATATTCTACAATACAATACTTTAGAAAATACTATACTCTGTCACTCTCATTCTTCATTCTTCTTTGGGACTTACCGAGCGACCTGTTCGCTGACGACATTCTATTTCTCTCTTCTTTGAATGTCGTCAGGTGCGTTGGACCAAGTTGAGACCGAGCCTACAAGTGAAGATTTGGAGGAATTCCAGGAAGACCCAGAGCTCTAGACTTTGTACTTGTTCTTCTCAGTATTTCCTGTATTTATTATGCCATTGTTTAGGCATCTTTTATTTCAGATGTATTTCCATTTCATGCATTGTAAAAAGAATGTTATTAATAAAAGTTGCTGTTCTTTTATACTCTTGTCTCTTGTGTATTTATATTGCTTAGTTACGCTTAGCGTATGTACTTCTGAGTATATACGTAGCGGGCCTCGTCGCGTCTCCTTCGCCGTACACTGGGAAGCGGGGCGTGACAGGTTTTGTTGGCGGCCCATGCAGGTCAGAGCTGTATGAATCCCTGTCATGCAGTTCTGGTCTGCGTGAACAACCTAAGCAATATAACACAAGAAACAGCAACTAAAACATTCTTTACAATCATGTTCCTTGAATCTTACCATTTCATATTCCTTGAATCTTATCATCCGTTGAATCTATCCTAACCCTATTCTTTCACTCACAATCACCAAATTGTTTTGAAACTGTTACACTTTCCTTTTACAAATTTCGAGGACGAATTTTTTTTTAAGGAGGGTAGAATGTAATGACCCCAAAATCTTTATACATTTGTATTATCCCTCTTCAATAATATACCGTATTTATTTGTACTTTGTATTTTCCTCTTTCTATTAAATTTATTATTATTTTATTCCTCAATCTATTATGTATTTTTTTTCTAGGTACAATTTCTTTTTCTTATATTTAAGTTTTTAACTTCTCATTCTTATTTTTCCTTTCATAAATATTTAACCCAAATCCATTATTCTAATTCTCTACAGCCCATCTAAAAAGCCCATTTTCTTTTTAAGCAACATCATATATTTAATTCTAATTAAATATATGCATGGACAACCTTATAGCTCATTGGTTAAGTCCTTGCATTGTTATTCCATAAGTCACATGTTCAAATCCCCATTCTTGCAATTATTTTTATCATTTTTTATTCTTCTCATAACCTACAAATGAGACCTTTCATTTCCAAATTGAATGGTGACCTTTCATTTCTCTTTTAATTCTCATGTTGAATGCATATATTATTATACATAATTCACCATTACACCATCTTTATTGTCCTCCTATATCTTTTCCTTCCTCACATTTTCCTATCTCTCACTTCTTCCTCTTCACCTAGAGTCCAAGAAGAAGAACATGAAGAAGTATTCAAGAAGGTCTCGCTACTAACGCGAGGCTATCGGCGGATAGACAAGCCCGGTGACAATACCGGCTTGTGCATGTAAGTCCCTTCTCTCCTTCCTTCCCTCCATCTCTTTCTTCTTCTCTTTATATTTCTCTTGTTTTATATTACCATGAAAAACTTCCCTTAACATATCATAGTTCATAAATAATTAATTAAGTTCATACATATATAAATAATGAACACACAAACATACACACATATATAGTTTGTAAAGTCTTTTTCATTACCCTCAATTCACATGTTAAGATTTCATAGTGACCAATTAGGATTGCATGTTTGTTGTTTTATTTTAAATCACTTTATTTAAAGTTTGTAAAAAAAAAAATGAAGTTACGAATAAATACCATGGTTTTCTCATTTCTCACATATGACATATCAATACCTTTAGTTTTAAAATAATTTTTATAAATTAATTTTTAATTCTAAAAATTTCATGAAATTTACATATAATAGAATATATTATTTTATACACTCTGTAAAAATTTTAGATCGAATCGCATAACGGTTTAGGAATTACATCGTATTTATTCACTGATTGTAAAACAGAAAACTGCAGTTATCGGTCAATTTCTAGGACATATAACTTGGTATACCGGTATCCAAATTGAGCAAACTCAGGTGTTTTGATATCTACATCGAATGAACTAGATTTTATTAGTTATATATTTTTACTGAAAACCGACGTAAAATATAGAAAACTGTGTTACAATATTAAGTGACGGATCTGGACAGAATCTGTTCCGATTCGCACACTGTTTTTAAATTGGACATAACTCGAACACCCGATGTCCGTTTATGACAAAATTTAGATGTGTAGATGCACCATTGATAGAACTATAATTTTCTGTATATTATATTACTTAGGAATGCATGAAACAACCTGATATAGGCTTTGCAATAGAATATATAGTTGCTGTCCAGAAATCTGAATTTCTGTTTTAAACGCTGATATTAAAATGATCATAACTAGAGCTTCAGAAATCCAAATCATATGAATCTTGGTGTTTTCGATAAGTACATCGAAATACCTACAATTTTATAATAATCTTCGTAACCTGAAACCCGATAGAAGTTAACTCAAACTGCGTTTAAAAAATATGTGACGGTGCCGAATAGATTCTGATCCGTTTTGCGCGACGATACGAAAACATATATATCTCTCAAACCGGTAGTCGTATTTAGGTGAAACTGTAACTCACGCATGCAAAACACTTAGAGCCATATTTTTGTTTATGTTCTCGTATTCTTTCAACTTGATTAATTAGTCGTACGTAATATTTCTTTACAGCATTGTTTATGGTAGTTACTCGAATAATATACTTGACTCATTTCATGTTATTCGAACATGTATACATATTTATCTTGATCATTAAATTGTTGTATGTACATAAAGACGATAATTAAATACTTGAGGTGTATTTTGCAAACTATACAATATTACTTTTTACAATAAACCCCCTCAAGTTTTATAAATTACAATAAGGCCCCTAACAAATAAAGAACTACAAATTATCTTTCTTTTAGTCTGACTCGGGTTAGAGTCTGACTAATTCTGACTTGAATATAATTCAAGTCAATCTATATTTCAATTATATTCCAATACAACTTGAATACATGAATCCCAGAATCCAGTTAACAATCTGTTTGAATGAACCGAACCATGGATATTCCTTTTACATGATTTCCAGTATTCCATTTACATGACTCTACGGTTATAACCGTTTCCTGATATCATGGTTTCGGTCAGTCAATCAAGTCAATCAAGCAATCATTACAAGTTTACAAGATAACAATACAAATATGACATCGCGGGGTTTAAAGGGGTAGATTGGTACGGAAGATGTTAAAAATGGAATGAGGTGGTCAGATTAAGACACCTAACCTATATTCCGTTGCTGTTGTACCGTGGCATAAACGGTTCCTTGTACTATACGTGCCCTTAGTCTCTGGCATATAGAGACTCCCCTCGTATACACTGGCATCCTCCTGTACCAAGCTACAAACAATTACGTTAAACAATATTTCATAATATTCTACAATACAATACTTTAGAAAATACTATACTCTGTCACTCTCATTCTTCATTCTTCTTTGGGACTTACCGAGCGACCTGTTCGCTGACGACATTCTATTTCTCTCTTCTTTGAATGTCGTCAGGTGCGTTGGACCAAGTTGAGACCGAGCCTACAAGTGAAGATTTGGAGGAATTCCAGGAAGACCCAGAGCTCTAGACTTTGTACTTGTTCTTCTCAGTATTTCCTGTATTTATTATGCCATTGTTTAGGCATCTTTTATTTCAGATGTATTTCCATTTCATGCATTGTAAAAAGAATGTTATTAATAAAAGTTGCTGTTCTTTTATACTCTTGTCTCTTGTGTATTTATATTGCTTAGTTACGCTTAGCGTATGTACTTCTGAGTACATACGTAGCGGGCCTCGTCGCGTCTCCTTCGCCGTACACTGGGAAGCGGGGCGTGACATGTGAAATAAAACAACAAACATGCAATCCTAATTGGTCACTATGAAATCTTAACATGTGAATTGAGAGTAATGAAAAAGACTTTACAAACTATATATGTGTGTATGTTTGTGTGTTCATTATTTATATATGTATGAACTTAATTAATTATTTATGAACTATGATATGTTAAGGGAAGTTTTTCATGGTAATATAAAACAAGAGAAATATAAAGAGAAGAAGAAAGAGATGGAGGGAAGGAAGGAGAGAAGGGACTTACATGCACAAGCCGGTATTGTCACCGGGCTTGTCTATCCGCCGATAGCCTCGCGTTAGTAGCGAGACCTTCTTGAATACTTCTTCATGTTCTTCTTCTTGGACTCTAGGTGAAGAGGAAGAAGTGGGAGATAGGAAAATGTGAGGAAGGAAAAGATATAGGAGGACAATAAAGATGGTGTAATGGTGAATTATGTATAATAATATATGCATTCAACATGAGAATTAAAAGAGAAATGAAAGGTCACCATTCAATTTGGAAATGAAAGGTCTCATTTGTAGGTTATGAGAAGAATAAAAAATGATAAAAATAATTGCAAGAATGGGGATTTGAACATGTGACTTATGGAATAACAATGCAAGGACTTAACCAATGAGCTATAAGGTTGTCCATGCATTTATTTAATTAGAATTAAATATATGATGTTGCTTAAAAAGAAAATGGGCTTTTTAGATGGGCTGTAGAGAATTAGAATAATGGATTTGGGTTAAATATTTATGAAAGGAAAAATAAGAATGAGAAGTTAAAAACTTAAATATAAGAAAAAGAAATTGTACCTAGAAAAAAAATACATAATAGATTGAGGAATAAAATAATAATAAATTTAATAGAAAGAGGAAAATACCAAGTACAAATAAATACGGTATATTATTGAAGAGGGATAATACAAATGTATAAAGATTTTGGGGTCATTACACTAGTTGTTAAATTTGTAGTTTAAATAAGCTAAATTAGTATTTTAAAGTGTTAATTTCATTGTAATGGTTGGTTTTTGAAAATTCAAGAGAGGTGTTGATGCCCTAATTAGGGTTTGTTGTAGGATAAGTGGGTTTAAGTTAGGGTAGTGGTTATCTAGTTGGTTAGAATGGATGTTTGTGCGATGTAGCGATCGCTACACCGTTAAATCGCGACAATTGCATCGATATTTCTATGCTAATTGCTTAATAGTTTTTCTAAAATTTTAGAAGGTGATCTAATTGTGTTATTTTGGCGATATAATTAGCATCTTATACGACTATTAGGGTGTGTGAATGCGGAGTTTTGTCTAGTCGGGTTTTAGTTTTGACAATTGCCCCGAAACGGCGATTTTAGTTAAGGTTTTAGCGATATTCGTGTATTTTCCGCGTACCGAGTGCACGTTGTGATTAATTCGACAGCGTCGATCTTTTCATATTGTGAGTTGTGTCATTTCAGAAATCTATAATCTTATATTGTGTGTTATGCAATTCTAGGATCGGTCGCGGAAACATCGGACGCGGCGCGCAAAGGCAAGGCGGTGGTCGGATCGGATTAGCGAGGATTTCAGGTGAGTAGATGTATTCATCTATGGGGGAATCGTCTGGATGGCGCGAGGCGCCCCCTAGTTAGGATTACTTTATTTCTTGCAAGATTTGCATTGTTAGTTAGCTAACCCCCCTCATTCACATTGCATACCCTCATAGCTAATCGTCTGCTAGATTGCATGGATATTCATATACACATGTGCGATATCACTTCGTAGGACACGAACACCATTACCATTGGCTCCTGTTGCACGCGCACTATTCATGTGACACACACGCCTTTGGTAATTGACATGCCACGAGCACTATAGAACCTATTTAGCTTAGTATCACCACTTGCCTCGTCCTTGGTGATTTCCACCTTACTATGTCCAAGAGGGCGTGCAAAACGGTGGCTTTTGGGTGCAATCCCGAATCACATGGAGGCAATGAGCGATAGGAGGGGATTCGTCTCTCCCAGTATAGGGAGTTGATATTGTGCTGTGTTCGATTGGCTATAACTGGAAGTCCCTGGCCATGGCTGATATAGAGATTTACTGGTAAGTGTTACCAGTAGTTTCTCGACCAGTTATGAGCCTCACATCGACACGACTTATCGGTTACTGGGGTCTGACGTATACCACCCCTAGACTTGATATGCGACATATCAGACGAAGAGACCGGACTGTACGGGAGTGTTACTGATTGGATTCACAGGAGAATTTACAGGCTAGCTTGTTGATCTTCTGATCGCTCAATACCTGGGTGGCTGTTACGTTTAGCTGATCGCTTGCAGCTTGTGGGTGTTTGATATGATCATCACCTGCTACCGGCGTATTGACGATTCTTTAGAGTCCTACACAGAGGTTTCTTGACTCAGGCAAAACGGAGTAGGGGCACATATGTGATATGTGCGCGACCGAGGATAATGCGATATGAGACACCGTATTATATTCTCGCGATATTTAGATATGAGCCGGGTCATCGGATCAAGTGTTGATTCGATAAGTCGGTACATGATATATTAGTCGGTTATATTCGATATAGCCGGATTGTCGGATCAAGTGTTGATTCGATAATTTAATGTATAATAATATATATGATATATTGCATTACATTATCTAATATTGGCTCGCTTTATTATTTTATTTTCTCACCGGATAATGCATTGATATATATGCGATATATATTAATTGTATTATTTTCTTTCGTTACAAATATATAATATATATGTGAAATATTGTCATGACCCGAAAGAGCACGTGACTGGCCCTTGAATCCTATGAAGTCTACAGGACTCCATCTGATCCAAGTAAGCCAAAAGCCTAGAAATCTAAAACCATTTAAGGAGTAAATAAAGGGAAAACTAGTTTTAAGAGGTAAGGAAAACATGTTTTGAAATTCAAGTTTTTAAATAACTAAGCCGAATATGTATTTTTAAAATGTGTAATTTTTCCTGAAAATTTCGGCAGAGTTTCCTTTGTGAAAACCGGCCCCGAACGGGGTACAACAAGAATAATATATGTAACATGATAAAAGGCATCCCCAAGCGGGAGTTAGCTCTTCGTCAATCGACGGTCACAACCACGCAAGCAATAATAATATACAACGCCAAAGGGCGAGGATCAAAACCCAAAAAGAAACTCAAACAGCCAGAAAATTGTAATACTACAAGCGCGACTCTAAGGTCGAAATAATACAACACTGTTTTCTAAGTCTGAAACAATTTACAAGTTTTGGTTGATGGAAATTCTAGATACAATAAATAATACATGAACAATGGCGGTTCTGATACAAAAGAACCCACCTATCCAAGCAAGTCACCCATAAGGAAGCAGTGTGCCAGAAATGCCGCTATGGAATCTGTACGGCAACCTGCAAGAACTGGGGCACAACGGGGGTGAGTTGCCAACTCGTGAATAGAAAAATATCTACAAGCAGAGATCGAATGCATGACCCATCCTAGGTCAATACGATCAGATATAAATAAACCTCAATATGAATAAAGCTGAAGCATGCTAAACTGGCAATGTAATCTCTATACATGAGTGTAGTGCCAAGTGCTCGTGCTAGTGCCTCAGGTAATAGCATGTCATGAATATGAGGTATAATCAATGTAATCAAATCTGCACACACGTGGATCCCGTCCACTCGTCACCCACTGACAATAACCACCATGCATGTACATATCATGAATCATGTGCATGGGAAATAATATGAGGATATAAACCACCCGTGTCCCTCGCGACACGTCAAAACCATGGTACCAGGGTGCCCAGCATCGACACCCGAAAACATCATGAAAACTGTGCCCAGCATCGGCACGTAAATCCTCATATATCGGGCTCCGTCAGTCCGGATCGGCCCGCGGGCTCTGTCTGCGGTATCGGCCCTCGGCCCCGGTAGTATGCCCATATCCATCTATCGACACTGGTCAGTATCCTCCGGATAACCGCCAGGTCCAACCAATCACTGGTAGGTACTCGCCCGCCTCCAGGCTCAATCGGCAAAGCTCATCGATCATCTTGCCGAGGGGAACCATACCGGGTCCACCATGTACCCGCAATCGGCTCGTCCACTCCTCGATTCGGGTTTCACATGTCGCTCTCAGCACCGAGAAAACACATGGTGGACGCACTGAAATATCATATCAAGGGTAACCGGGTTTTTAAAGCAATGACATATTCTCTTTTGAAACACCCTCGGTTCCCAAATCCAGAAATATCATAAAAACAACATATCTCAATGCGTAATCAAAAGCATGAAGTATGCGACATATAAGGAAAAGTATGCATATCATCATGTCACACAAGGATCATATACTGAATGCAATAGTACTACAGTGTAGTGGCATGGCAATTATCGATGATGAGTGTGTGAGCCGGCAACAAGTGTACGTGGAACATATGCATCATCGATAATGGTGCTGGTGTCCTAGCAGCATGACTGAAATATAACCACAGTACAAGCGATGCAATGCAAATAGCAGGAATATGCGGAAACGAATAATCAACGCAAAAGTACAGAACCTGCCCCAATAGATATGTCATGCAACCTTGCCTTTTGAAATAGGTACGACTCGGTCTAGTCTAATGTCTACCAAGTAATCTAGACAGGAGGGGTATGAAACCACCTACATCTGAGTCGATATGTATATAGATATGATAGTCGGT
Organism: Agapanthus africanus; assembly: GCA_030015575.1. Lineage (NCBI taxonomy): Eukaryota > Viridiplantae > Streptophyta > Magnoliopsida > Asparagales > Amaryllidaceae > Agapanthus > Agapanthus africanus. Next base: position 407,195,098 of record JASDDO010000018.1, read on the forward strand.
GATCTCGCCTCAATAACATATCGTAAGATATCCTCGAGTCGTGAGTGCGGATCTATCATCAATACCTGCTCGTACGGTAAATCGTCGTACGGCATCCCAATAACTGGGTAGGGGTCAATATCACACTATCTCATCACATATCAGGTATCACTTATCATCAGATCGTACAATCTGGGGTACTACTCTAAGTCTAGTACAAATCGATACCATCTATAAGAATATGAATGCGGGTAAATCACATGTCCAAAGGCCCGCTAAAACTATCATATCGCACCTCAAAGACAAACTATGTCACATCGCCGATCTCACGGCCTCACATCAAATATCATCTCAAACCCACGTATCATCCTCAAATCCCGTATATGAACACATAGTCCCATACCCATGTGTAGATATACGCACCATCATATGCACACAATAAATGGAAGCATGAATACAAGAATGTGTGTAAGTGTATGTGTGAGTGCAACCACTACTCTAGGGTTCGCACTATACTAAACTAATATATTCTTAACATCAAAATACCATTATTACTATCAATGATCCTATACAACACATAATAAATATGCGTGTGTATACGTATTCGTATACATCACCACGAACTGCAGGGGTGTTATACGCCATCCACCCGACTTCTCCCCGTAGATATAAATCTACTCACATTGCTTCTCATGTGTCGGTGCCGATGTCGCCATCTTCATCTCCTTTGCCTCAACATCACGCGGGGTACCTACAAGTATATCACAATGCTAAAGCACATGAAAATCACATCGAAAACCAAAACAGCACACGCTACTCGCATAGGTAAAAACCTATCGCTTCACATGTAAACACGATCAACATCCACCTGTCGTTGACGTCCAAGCACCACCCGACATGAACGAAACTCCAAATATCAAAGTCCATGCAAAAACAAGTCTCAATTCACGCACCAACATAGGAAAAATCATCCCAGATTTCACCCTAGATGGAATCAGTCAAAACTAGATATACCCAGGGCCAAGAATAGAGGAAATGGGGCCATGCACAGAAAACGAGGCAAATCCTCCCTGCTCTGGCCGCAAATTGCGGCCAGAATGGAGAAATTGGAGGCCTCGTGAAGGAGTTGGGGGCTAGGGTTTGGGGTGGTGGTTTACTGGTGCCTGAACATCTCACTGTCAACTCAGTTTCATTTTTGGGATCTCGGGGTGATAGCAGATTCCATAAAACAGTCCCAGATTTCCAGTTTTTCCCCGATATCGGTTCCGTAATTCCGTATTCTGGTTTCAATTCTAGGTTGGGGTCAAATTTTGCATTACACCAGGGTTTCTAAGGTCACAACAAGCCTCAATTTCATCTTGATTTCAGATTTACCCTAAACCCTCACTTGAATTCTCTAAAATCCACAAAACGACACAATATCGATATGAAACTAGTATGGATGCACAAGGAATTGAAATACTACTCTATAGGTGCAGAAATTACCTCCTTTGGCAACTCAAGAAAATTCTTGAGTTGCTCAAAGTCCACCAAATCCAATCTTGCTAGGTTCAATGTATAGCTAGTGAGCTCGGGAACACTTTTTGTGAAGTGGGAATGAGGTTTTGGCTTTGATTTCATGTTGGATCTAGAGTTTTAGTGAAGAGGGAGAGAGTGAGGGAGAGGGAGCAGCAGCTCATCAAGGGAGAGGGGAGAGAGAAATGAGATGGGAGAATGATGAAGGGAAGGGTCAAAGTCAATGCAACCTACTCTCTCTCTCTCATCACTTACTTTATCTTTTCTTTTCTTTTTCTAAACTCTTCTCACTTGAATAGTGAACCCAAAAGAAAGACCATGGCAAAAGAAATGTAACACAAGTGTAACAAGTGTAGAAAATGATATGTGCACATTTTTGCACAAAAAAATACTAAAAATCCAATTAGCGATTCTCAATCGCGATTAGCACTAAATTAGCATATAACTAATCCTAAAAAACTTAAAAATGGCATAATTCCTTAAAATACCTTATTTTAGAATTTTCCATAATTTTTTCCCATTTATTTGTATTTAATTATACCAGAATATTAAAATATTCATTAAAATAATATTAAATTATAAAATTTCCCAAAAATCATATTTTATTATTTTGAAGACGTTACAAATATATTATTGTAACATGATATGATTACTAATGCAACATGTTTAGTGGAGATTAAACAAGGTTAGGGTTTGATTTGGGTTAGTTCATTCATGAACATTCTAGAAGCTTTTCTTTTGTCATGAGAAAGATATTATGGTTGATATTTTCTTATGACTCATTGTTTAACTCAACCCAAACCCTATCCCTAGTTAATTCTCTACATGAGTTATCCTTGTCATTCTTGACCATGGTTGCATTATTAATGATATACTATTTCCTTATTCATCACAAAAGGATTATGCATTTTTCTTCTTCTTCTTCTTCTTCAACCTTGAGCTTTGAGAAAGCTTACTAGGTTTTCCTTTTGTGATGTTTAAGAGTGAGAATTTGATATAAAAAGAAAGCATAAATACTACTCTATCATCCTCATCTAATCTAGCCAATTAGATTAGGGTGTTCACCTTATTAGAGTGAGAGAGCTTGAGTTATAGAAACTTCGAGGTAGATCATCGGAGAAAAGGAAGACTACAAGCTAGCATGGATCGTTCGAGTTGTTGAGCCTCTCTTGAGTCCGGGAGATCGTGGATCGCGGTGAAGGGACTTCTACTCGGAGCTTATGAAGTGTAGGAGCGGACTACAAAGGTTGCAATCTCTCATACTTAGTTGTAAAGATATTTACTTGCATGTTAAACCCTAATAATCTAGCAAAGATCCCGGTTTTGGATTGTTCGGCACGTCTAAATTTTTATTCGGGCATGGTTGATGCCTTATTAACCCTTGTAAGAGTGCCTAGGAACCCTACAGAAAGGTGCTGAACGTTCATGCAAATTTTCTTCAGCACTCTCACGTTGAGAAGGTTAACGGAGGATCCGTTGTCGACAAGGATTTTCCCTATCTTGATATCGTGGCAGTACCCGGTGACGTATAATAGGAGATTATGTTCACACGTACCGAAGAGTAGATCTTCATCGCTGAATGTAATATCAGCCGTGCGGATCTCTGCCAGTTCATCTTTCATCTTTTTTCTGCGAGGAAAGTTTGGAACTGATCGGGCTCTTATAACGCCTTGATCAGGGAATCCCGTGTCTCTTTGGACAGAAGAAGAGCATCCAATATGCTTAGCTGCGAGAGTATTTTTCTCAGATGTGCTAGGACATTGTAATCCACATTGTTTTTCTTAGGCATGTCCTTTGCAGTGAGCTCTTTGACTGCTTCTTCATCGAGAGCGGTTTCTTCGGGCATTTTCCCTTGCCCTTTGTTTTTTTTGTTCGAACCTTTGTTTGCAAGTCCGAGGTCCCTCTCATGTAGTGTACGGTTACACAGCTGAATGTTTTCATATTTCTTCTCCTCTTCTTTTTCCGAGGTGGAGTCTTTGAAGAGAGGGTTGAGGGGTATTACATCCTCAAAATCTCTTCCAAAGGTGAGAACTTAAGGTTTTTCCTCTTCTGAACTGGTGCTAACCATATGACAATTGCCAGTCATTTATTCATGCGCATTCGTCTCGCCATTCTTACGTTGATGAGTGCAAGCTTCACGTTTTCCCTTCTTGAAGTGTTTTCGATGGGCAACATACCCTTGCCACCACTTCTTCAAAAATTAGGTTGAAGACCAGTGTTAGCAGAGAAAGTGTTTTCGAGGGGTATTTTGGATGCGATTCTCCACTGTCGGAGTATGGGACTCCAGGAGTGTACTTCATGAGAGGTGGTAGCTTCATCCCCAGTGATAGGGCTTTAGCGAACCGCTTCTCAGTTTTGATCCTGGTCTTATTTGTTGCAGGCATGCTTTGGTTTGGTCGGAGCATTTTACGACTCGTCCTCACCGCAGTTTCTTTATTCAGACGCTGACGCTTAGCCTTTTCGTATATGGCCGTTTCGCATTCTCGGTCATCTTTGCTTTTTTGAAAGGCTTCGTTTAGCAGCCTCTCAATCGAGTCTTCTTGCGGCAGTTTCGGGGAATTTAGCGCCGATTCTACCCCTAGTTCCTCTATGTAGTTTTCTAACGCCGAGAGAGCTTCATCGCCATATATTGATGAATAGGAGACCATGTGGCAACTTGCTACATAATCTTCCGCTTCTTCTGATGAGTCATTTCCCTCATCATTGTCACTATCTCCGTCCTCAAGAATATACTTGAGGAATTCTTCGAGCGTGACCGGTGTCCGCGCCTTTTGCTTATACTCCTCCAGCGCGTCTATGTATTTTTGTAGATCTATGCGCTTGTCGTCATACTCTGCAGGCTGTACGGGTTTCTTGGTCTTCTTCTTTTTCGTAGAAGACTTTGAAGGCTTAACTTGGGGGCTTTTCCCCTTGTCAATAATTTTCGGTGCGGGACGTGGCTTCAACATCCCTTCAATAATTTCAGGTTTAAGTGGGCTTTTCCACTTGATTGCCGGACATGCCTGAAGATTCTTCAGTATTCTTTTAGTTTTTGCTGGGAGGACTACTTCCCATAGAGCTTCTTCCATGAGTGAGCATGATGCCCCCTGTGCGTCCACTTTTTTGGGAGCGTGCTTCTGGGGCGGGTTTACCATCCGGTTATCAGACAGCTCGAACTTTCTCTGCTAACACTGGTCTTCAACCTAATTTTTGAAGATGTAGCAATTCTCAATTGGGTGGCTCACTATTCTGTGATAGGAGCAGTAATTAGGGTTGTTGACGTCACTGGATTACGCTGGACGCAGCCGGCATGGCAATGTGATGAGATTATTATGCATCGCCAGTTCAAACAATCTTCTCGTCTTGTAGTGGGGAAAAGCGTTAGCATGTCATGGCCTTTCTTCCAAGGACGGGCGTGGACGCGCGTTGTTTTGGCGAGCAGCCGGTTTTAGGCCACTCCGTTGTTGTTGCGTATTGGCAATGAAGAACATTTTCTCTTTACCCTTATTATTTCGAGGGTCTTTTTTTAAGGAGGAAGACCTATGGCCCATCTGATCCATTTGGGTCAACTTGTCTATCAGAGCCTGAAAGCTTGTGGGCTTGAAGAACGTCAAGAACTGGGACACAGTTGATTGAGGACCGCAAGTCCCGATGAACATGCCTACGGCAGGAGACTCTTCAATGTGCCGTTCGCACTTAGACCACATGTTCCGCCACCGGATCGCTTATTGGACCCAAGTTTCTCCCGGCTTTACCTTGGCATTGATTAATACCGTGATCGGAGTGCGTTTGTTAGTGTATATGCCCTAGGGGCCATTATTGTATCATACCAGCTTGTATATTACTTAATGGAAGATTGGGATATTCACAGTTATATAACAGTCTTGCTAAACATGGTAGTATGCTACTTGGTTTTATCTATCTTAATATGTGAGTATACGTATTGATAGAGCTCTTAGGATTTTGCTTGACTACCAGCGTTGTGAAGGCAGTCACACTAGTGGGGGTTGGGTAGTCTACAAGCACATCCTTTTTCAGGTCCCTAGTCGTAGGATTATCGAAACAGGGCATCGATACTCCGGAGTAGACTAGTGTGTACGCTTCTCATCCCAGTTGGGGAAATGGTCTGTCCCACAGCCGTCAGTACGTTGTACTGGAGATAGTATACAGGTGCTCGTTGGGTTACGGGTACACCGGATAGGACTCACGGGGAACTGTTGGTTGGTATTATACCCGTCGTCAGTTAACAGTTCCCAGGTGACATGAGTACAGCATAGTCCGCAAACTTGACACTGCTACTTCGCCTCGAGTGTGTCCCACTGTTCTTATATTGCTACCCTACCACGGCTCAAAGGAGTCGTGCAAACAGGTAGCAGTTGGGTGCAGTCCCAAGCACTTGGATGCAGTGGCGGTTAGACAGGATTCGTCTCTCCCGGTATTGGGAGTTGATATCGCGCTGTGTCAGAGAGCCATTACGCAGAGTCCCTGGCCAGGGCAAGCGAGATTTACTGGTAGATTCCAGTTGTTTCTCAGGGTGTAATGGGCTACGCTCCGACACGACTTATACCGCTATTAGGGGACTGACGCTTGCCGCCTCTAGGCCCGATATGCGATAGTCTTAGACGAACAGACCGGACTGTACGGAGATTGTCACATCAGACTCAGTAGGAGTTCGGATGGGTTTCCTCATCGGCCTTCTTATCGACATCTACCTGGGGACCGTTACGTACAGCTAATGCCGCTTGCGGTCTGTGGTTAAACCCACTGCCAGCATAGTAGTCGAGTCTTTAGAGTCCCACACAGAGAGTTTACCTGCTCCAGGCGAAACGATATAGAGGTCGTATGTTTTTACGACAAGGGTTCGGACTCATACGTGTGTTTACGCACGTACGACATTCGGACAGTTTTTACTAGCAGGCTTTGGTTTAAGCCAGTTTCTAGTATCAGGTTATTGGATTTATACAGTCTAAAGTTTTTCCGTGTTTTCACGGATAGGAGGGGCGTTCTCGTAATTTCGCGGGAAGCTTCTAGAAGGATGGTGACTTGAGGGTTTAGGCGGCATTAGCATTAATTGATTTTGTGACTCATGAGATGAATCATTCAAGTGAGTTAATGAAGCATTTATTGCTTAATGACTCGCTTGATAATTCATTGCACATATTAAATGAAGCATGATGATAAATCATTTGATTTATATTATTTGATATTCTATATGCTTCATGATATATTAGAAGTGAGAAACAATTTCAATTGATCATCATTCTCACCTTCTCTCTACTCAAGCTCTCTCTCTTCAAACCCTAACCCTAAGCTCTCATGTGTTGAGATCAAGGGTTAGCTAGACTAATACATCCATAATCCAACTCTATATCACCTAGGTTTCTTAGATTAGCATTTTAAGAAACCTAGTTACCTCAAGTTAGAGGTGAAGCTTGGAGTATAGCTCTCGGGTGGATCATCTATTACGTGGAGGAGGCCGAGAAGGAGGTGGATAACAAAAAGGAGAAGGACACGGTTCTTTAGGTATAATTACTTATCATAGTAGTTAACAACTTCTATGTTTCTTGTTAGTTATAGTTTAGCAAAGATTCTCGGTTAGTCGATGTTTACGCAAAGAACAAGATCGTTTTTCAATTTTCCGCCTCTCCGCAAGTCGTGGGGTGTTGTACATCGACTTACAGTGGTATCAGAGCCTCGATAAACAATAATTAACTCATTAGCAAAGTCGTATGAATTTCGAACGCAAAACAAATGCGGATCCACGGCCGAGTTGAAGCCAATTCAACCCAGTTTGCTCCAGTAACTCTTCTGTGATATTTTTGTGTTTTCTGGAATGTTTATTTTTCTGCTCAAGTCTCAGGTGCACAGAGAAGTTTTGAAGTAGAATCTAAAGTGTTTGCTCGATCGAAATCTTACGATGTTTGCTAATTTGATTATATCTGTGATTGTATAATGTGTTCGTAAACCTCCCCTAACTGCTAGTATGTCGGTTGGCAGGGGGTTGCACATATCTGTAATGGATTTTACTGTTTGTGGTTATGAACTGTATTGGATTGTTGTGATAATTAGCCGGGGTTTGTGATGGGTTGTTATATTCATTCATTCAAAGTAATTGTAATATGTTGTAATATTATTTTGCGGGGCACATCCAGGTTGCGGTTATATCCACCGTTATATTATTTCATTTTACTGTTTTTGCTCCTAAGATAGACCCAAGGTGGGGTGCACAAACTACCGGGTACTTTGAAGTGTTTAGTGGCCTACTCACGTTGTTGAGGGAGACCGCTTCACTTCGGGTACTTGGCGGGTAGTTTGCCGTACCCGTAGGGGTCTAGAGTGGGGTAATGGCTATTCATCACAACTGTGTAATCCGTCTTTTGTTGTAGGTTCAAAACAAACGCGGATTGCTTGCATATCCAATAATGTTCATCTGTGATCTGGAATGCCTATTATTGCGTCTGACGAATGTACAATATCTATATATGATAGCTATTTAGACGTCACTTATGTTTTACACCCGCGCTAGCCCAGCCCCCGCTCTGCCGTTAGTTAAGTAACCTAACGGGTGATGACGGGACCCAGTGACGAATGCAGATGGCATAAGAGGATGTTGTATTTTCGTTGTTTTCTGCAATGATAGGTTAATGATGGGACACATTATTATTAATGCAAAGAAAATAAATCAAAAGTTGAATCGATGGAACAATTTAAAAGAAACCACTCGGTTATTTTAAAACAGATGGTAATTTTAATTGCGGAGCTTTAACCACTCCTTTTAAAAGCTATCAGGTTCCTTCGGTCATATCAAGTTCACTACGTTCACGGTTTCACCAAAACCATTCGTAGCCCTCCATCATTTCATTTGGGTATTCAGTAGTATTCAAGCTATGCATATTGGCCAAAGTCAAGGCATAATGTTTGGTAGCTGCTGGGTATTCATTTGTTGCATAGATAGATGAGTTAGTTTGGGACAGTCGTATTATCATTTGACCAAAGTCAGGGGTATGTACGGATGGGTTCAAATTGACAAGATAATGACGGGTAGAACTTGACATGTGACTTATAACATTTTGACCAAAGCCAAGGTCATAAGAGCACGGGGCAAAAATTTATATCGGGAATTTCTAAAGAAACTGAAATTTGCAAAGAGATGCATACCATTTGGAGTTTGATGAATGTTGGTAGGATTCCTTCAACATTATCATACGATGATATTTGGATCCCGATTCTACTGTGAGTATATGCTACTCATCAGGAGATTCGTCACTTAACGATCAATGCTATAAACCAAGTAGGTGTCGAGAAAGGTGTCAGCGGGGTTACGCCCCCAGAGAAAAGAGCTTATTTAATTAAGGAACTTCGCGAAAGCATTGGAAAACCTCTCTCGAAGTACCGACACCGGCCTGGCTGAACGGTTAAGCAAGTATTGTACAGTGAGCATAGTCCTGGCTAATTCTTCTTTTATAGTTTGAGGAAGGATTCGAGAAACAGTGGGAGCCATCCAGTTTAGATAAATTAAAAACCACTCTAAACTTGCAAGAGCATCATGCTAAAGTGTTTCTTCTCTCTCTCCTACTTGCAGCGACCCTGAAAATGACTGGACTTAAGTTACTTTTAGAGAAAAATATACTGACAGGGCCAAACTATAAAGATTGGCTGCGGAATATCAAAATGGCTTTGACCTATGACAAATTGGGATACGTCCTCATCGCTAAGGCACCTGCAGTCCCAGGTCCCAAATCCAGTAATGCGGATAAGGAAATCCGCAAAACCTGGGAGTATGATTGCGCGAAGGCCAAGTGCATCGTGCTTGCCTCGATGAACAATGAACATCAGAGGAGGCACGAGGATATGGATCTTGATGCGATATTTCTCCATACAAAGGAGCTTTATGGAGAGCAATCTCGTATAGCAAGATACGAGACCTCTAAGAACTTGTTTCGAGCGAGGTTGGCCGTCGGATCATCGGTAGGAGAACATGTCCTAAAGATGATTGGCTATATAGAAGAGCTCGCAGACCTTGGGACGACTTTGGATAATGAGCTCTATACATACCTAATTCTCCAGTCCCTTCCTTCCACCTACGCCCAGTTTATTCTGAATTTCAACATTCAAAGAAAAGAAGTTGAACTTCCGGAACTCCTTAACATGTTGAGGAGTGCAGAGGGTACCTTGCAGAAGGCAAGGGAAACACCCACTATGTTTGTTAGCAGTGCTTCTTCTTCCGGATCCAAGGCTAGGGACAAAGGAAGGAAGAAGAAGGCCGCCACCAAACCTAGAGGAGGTGTTAGTAAGGTGGGAGCGAAGGGAAAGAAAAAGTTTGCGGTGCCAGTAGTGGCCCAGGATGAGTGCTTCCATTGTCATAGGAAAGGGCACTGGAAGAAAGATTGCAAGGCGTGGAACGCCAAGAACCAGGAACCGAAGCAAGCTGTGGCTTCGACTTCAGGTGTGTTTGTAATTGAGAATTGTCTGTCAATCAACTCTACTTCCTGGGTATTGGATACCGGATCAGGATCTCATATATGCAATTCATTGCAGGCACTGAGAAACCGTAGAGTACTGAAGAATGGTGATATGACCCTGATGGTTGCTAACGGAGCTAGCGTGGGAGCTGTGTCTGTAGGGGATTATCACCTGGGATTGACGAGTGGACACATTTTGGTTTTACATAACTGTTTTTGTGTACCTAGCTTAACGTGTAATATCATATCAGTTTCCTTGTTATCAAATAAAGGTTATGATTTCACGTTTGTAAGTGATGTTGTTAACATCCACCTTAATCATAGTTTGATTGGGTCCGGTACACTGGATAACGGTATATATGTCTTAAACCAACTCCAAATTTTCAATGTCCAGAACACACTAAAAAAAAGTCTCCAGATTTAAATAAGGTTTTCTTATGGCATTGTAGACTAGGTCATATCAATGAGACAAGGTTGACTAAGTTACATAGAGAAGGATATTTGGACTCGTTCGAATATCAAACTTATGCTACTTGTCAATCATGTCTCAAAGGAAAGATGACAAAGACTCCATTCACTGGACATGGAGTAAGAGCGAGCGAGCTCTTAGGACTCATACGTAGCGATGTATGTGGTCCAATGTCTACACATGCAAGAGCTGGTTTTTCCTATTTCATTACTTTTACGGATGATTACTCAAGGTACGGATTTATTTATCTGATGAAACATAAATCCGAGGCTTTTGAGAAATTCCAAGAGTATAAGAATGAAGTAGAAAACCAAACCGGCAAAAGTATCAAGACACTAAGATCTGATCGAGGTGGTGAATACTTAAGTGCCGAGTTCCTAGGTTACCTAAAAGAGAAATGAATTCTCTCTCAGCTTACTCCTCCATATACTCTACAGCATAACGGTGTATCGGAGAGACGGAATCGAACCCTATTGGATATGGTACGTTCCATGATGAGTAATGCTGAGTTACCGCGATCTTTCTGGGGTTATGCGCAGAATCAGCAGCATATCTTCTGAACAGGGCTCCTACCAAGACTGTGCCTACCACCCCATATCAGATGTGGAGTGGAAAGAAACCCCATCTTCAGCATATGAAGATATGGGGATGTCCAGCTTTTGTTAAAAAGCAGCATGCGGACAAGCTCGAGGCACGATCAGTACAGTGTAAGTTTGTGGGACATCCAAAAAACTCCAAGGGATATTATTTCTATTACGTAGAGGAACAAAAGGTTTTTGTTTCTCGTAATGCCCATTTTCTAGAACAACAGTTTTTAGAAAAGGAAATAAGTGGGAGCGAAATAAAATTGGAAGAAATTCCAGAACCATAAACTACTACTGAAAGTTTGGTAGAACCAGTAGTTCAAGAAGAATAGGACATTCCCGCACCCCTCCGCAGGAGTAGTAGGCCGTCTCATCCGCCTGAGAGATACTACGATTTTCTCATAGATGGGGATAGAGAGGACCGCGTCATAGATGATGATGAACCTACTAGCTTCCAGCAGGCTATCCAGAGCGGCGACTCGGTACGATGGCTAGATGCAATGCGGACCGAAATGGAGTCCATGTGCACCAACAAAGTATGGACTTTGGACTTTGCTCCAGATGTGGTAAAACCCATAGGATGCAAATGGATCTTCAAGAAAAAGATTGGTGTAGATGGACAGGTGGAAACCTATAAGGCTAGACTTGTTGCAAAGGATTTTCGTCAAAGATCTGGTTTGGATTATGACGAAACTTTCTCCAGTGGCTATGCTCAAATCCATTCGGGTCCTTCTTGCTATTGCTGCCTTCCATGATTATGAAATCTGGCAGATGGACGTAAAGATGACTTTTCTGAATGGCAATTTAGAAGAGTGCGTCTATATGGATCAGTCAGAAGGTTTCAATCAGAGTGGGAGCAGCGGGAAAGTATGCAAGTTGCTTAAGTCCATTTATGGACTAAAGCAGGCATCGCGGAGTTGGAACATCTGTTTTGATGAAACGGTCAAAGAATATGACTTTATCAAAAATCTAGATGAACCATGTATATATAGTAAAGTTGTAGCACGAACTGCCGTATTCCTCGTCTTGTACGTGGATGACATTCTATTGATAGGAAATGAAATTCCTATGCTACATCTATCAAAGGATTCTTGTCACACAGGTTCTCCATGAAAGACCTGGGTGATGCCTCTTACATTCTGGGGATCCGGATCTATCGTGATAGATCCAAGAGGATATTGGGACTTTCGCAGTCCAGGTATATCAACACTATAATGAAAAGATTCAGGAAGATTCTAAGCGCGGTAATCTACCGGCTTGTTACGGAATCACCCTATTCAAAGAGATGTCTCCCAAGACTGATTTGGAAAGGGAACGCATGTCTATTATACCCTACGCTTCTGCGGTAGGCTCTATAATGTATGCGATGTTATGCACCAGACCAGATGTAGCTTATGCACTGAGCGTGGTAAGCCGGTATCAGTCAGACCCAGGGGAGAAGCACTGGATAGCAGTAAAGAACATTCTCAAGTACCTGAGAAGGACTAAGGAGATGTTCTTGGTTTACGGCGGAAAGGACCTTAAGATGGAGGCCTTTGCCGATTCCGGCTTCCAGAGTGATAAGGACGATTCCAAGTCCATGTCTGGTTATGTTTTTACCCTCAATGGAGGGGCGGTGTGCTGGAAGAGTTCCAAGCAGGACACCGTTGCTGACTCGACGATGGAAGCGGAGTATATTGCTGCTTGCGATGCCGCAAAAGAAGCGGTCTGGATGAAGAAGTTCCTAACAGAACTTCAGGTGGTTCCTACCATTGTTGATCCAATACCTCTGTATTGCGACAACAACGGAGCTATAGCTTTAGCGAAGGAACCAAGGTCCCATCAGAAGTCCAGACACATCTTAAGGCGGTATCACCTGATCAGGGAGATCATTGATCGTCGGGAGATTGAGGTCCGGAGAGTTGCTACTGAAGAGAACATTGTTGATCCATTCACGAAGGCCCTACCTCAGATTCAGTTCGAGAGGCTACTCGAGATCATCGGTCTTCGATATGCCAGTACATGGCCCTGGTGCAAGTGGGAGATTGTTAGTGTATATGCCCTAGGGGCCATTATTGTATCATACTAGCTTGTATATTACTTAATGAAAGCTTGGGATATTCACAGTTATATAACAGTCTTGCTAAACATGGTAGTATGCTACATGGTTTTATCTATCTTAATATGTGAGTATACGTATTGATAGAGCTCTTAGGATCTTGCTTGACTACCAGCGTTGTGATGGCAGTCACACTAGTGAGGGCTGGGTAGTCTACAAGCACATCCTTTTTCAAGTCCCTAGTCATAGGATTATCGAGACAGGGCATCGATACTCCGGAGTAGACTAGTATGTACGCTTCTCATCCCAGTTGGGGAGATGGTCTGTCCCACAGCCGTCAGTGCGTCGTACTGGAGATAGTATACAGGTGCTCGTTGGGTTACGGGTACACCGGACAGGACTCACGGGGAACTGTTGGTTGGTATTATACCCGTCGTCAGTTAACAGTTCCCAGGTGACATGAGTACAGCATAGTCCGCAGACTTGACACTGCTACTTCGTCTCGAGTGTGTCCCACTGTTCTTAGATTGCTACCCTACCACGGCTCAAAGGAGTCGTGCAAATAGGTAGCAGTTGGGTGCAGTCCCAAGCACTTGGAGGCAGTGGCGGTTAGACAGGATTCGTCTCTCCCGGTATTGGGAGTTGATACCGCGCTATGTCAGAGAGCCATTACGCAGAGTCCCTGGCCAGGGCAAGCGAGATTTACTGGTAGATTCCAGTTGTTTCTCAGGGTGTAATGGGCTACGCTCCGACACGACTTATACCGCTATTAGGGGACTGACGCTTGCCGCCCCTAGGCCCGATATGCGATAGTCTTAGACGAACAGACCGGACTGTACGGAGATTTTCACATCAGGCTCAGTAGGCGTTCGGATGGGTTTCCTCATCGGCCTTCTTATCGACATCTATCTCGGGACCGTTACGTACAGCTAATGCCGCTTGCGGTCTGTGGTTAAATCCACTGCCTGCGTAGTAGTTGAGTCTTTAGAGTCCTACACAGAGAGTTTCCCTGCTCCAGGCGAAACGATATAGAGGTCGTATGTTTTTACGACAAGGGTTCGGACTCATACGTGTGTTTACGCGCGTACGACATTCAGACAGTTTTTACTAGCCGGCTTTGGTTTAAGCCAGTTTCTAGTATCAGGTTATTGGATTTATACAGTCTAAAGTTTTTCCGTGTTTTCACGGATAGAAGGGGCGTTCTCGTAATTTCGCGGGAAGCTTCTAGAAGGATGGTGACTTGAGGGTTTAGGCGGCATTAACATTAATTGATTTTGTGACTCATGAGATGAATCATTCAAGTGAGTTAATGAAGCATTTATTGCTTAATGACTCACTTGATGATTCATTGCACATATTAAATGAAGCATGATGATAAATCATTTGATTTATATTATTTGATATTCTATATGCTTCATGATATATTAGAAGTGTGAAACAATTTCAATTGATCATCATTCTCACCTTCTCTCTCCTCAAGCTCTCTCTCTTCAAACCCTAACCCTAAGCTCTCATGTGTTGAGATCAAGGGTTAGCTAGACTAATACATCCATAATCCAACTCTATATCACCTAGGTTGCTTAGATTAGCACTTTAAGAAACCTAGTTACCTCAAGTTAGAGGTGAAGCTTGGAGTATAGCTCTCGGGTGGATCATCTATTACGTGGAGGAGGCCGAGAAGGAGGTGGATAACGAAAAGGAGAAGGACACGGTTATTTAGGTATAATTACTTATCATAGTAGTTAACAACTTCTATGTTTCTTGTTAGTTATAGTTTAGCAAAGATTCTCGGTTAGTCGATGTTTACGCAAAGAACAAGATCGTTTTTCAATTTTCCGCCTCCCCGCAAGTCGTGGGGTGTTGTACATCGACTTATAGCGTTCGCTCGTGCTGGCAAACCGTTGCATGAACAGTAGTTCCATTTCTGTGAAGGTTTTCACGAAGTCATTTGGGAGCTTCGAGTACCATTCAAAAGCTGTCTCTGACAAACTTCCGACAAATTGGCGAAGCGACAGTTTGTCGTCGCCTCTAGTATTGCCGCACAGTGCCCTAAGTTGTGCGACATGCCGGTAGACATGGAACTTGGGGATTGTATATCCTGGCAGGTACTTGGTTTTGTCATACCAGGCCGGATATGGTCGTCCGGCTCTGACGAGTTGGCTGGCGGCTTCGCTGGCTTAGTGAGCTCTTATTTGGTGAGCGATGTAGTCATCCACGGCCGCCTTGGAGATGGTTTCTTCCTTGTCCGCTGATAAGGCCAGAAGAGGGTTTGATGTTT
Organism: Agapanthus africanus; assembly: GCA_030015575.1. Taxonomy (NCBI): domain Eukaryota; kingdom Viridiplantae; phylum Streptophyta; class Magnoliopsida; order Asparagales; family Amaryllidaceae; genus Agapanthus; species Agapanthus africanus. The sequence continues at coordinate 407,210,402 of JASDDO010000018.1, forward strand.
CCTCTCTGTCATCCTCGCTAATCATTGGCGGATTTTCAACCGGTGGTTCCGGTTGGATCATCATTCCCACCATATCTTAGAATAGGACAGCTATCTACTTAATGTTAGCAGCTTGCTTTGTAGCTTCTTTGTCTTTTCTTTCCAGCACTCTTCGCAAGAACTTTGTATCGGTCTCTTGCTCTTAGCGCTGTTCAGTCTCTTTGTCCGGACCTTCTTTTTTTCTGGTAAGCGCCGTCATTTTATTCAGCATCTCTTGGAGCTTTTGTTGTTGCTACCTAGCCTTTGTCAGCGACCGAGCTTGCGGTCGGTGACTTACTGAAGCACGACTCTCTTCATTCTCATTGTCCATATAGACCGTATGTACAGTTATGCCCCCTGACTTGGGGGTGTTTAGATCCATCACCTTTGGAATTTGCCGCGGGCGGTAGGATTTTCTCCGGTCTCATTCTTTTATGAGAAGTTGGAGCTGAAGGAGCCATTGTGATAGGCGCCTGTTTAGGAACGCCCCCCGGTTGTATGGTGGAGGAGCGGTCTTTTTCTTATCGGTTCTTAGATTTCTCGGGTCGACGAGAGTAATTGTCGTCAACACAGAGTCCTGGACTTTTCGCCAGACTCTATGGATATGTAAGGAGAGCCATTGATGAGGTTGCTCCGATTGTTTCTGTATGGGGACCTCTACCGGCGGAGGTGATTTCTTCAGTACCATTGTCGGGGAGTTCTTGCGCATCCTTCTGAGCGGGTCAAAGCTGTTCCCAGTTGGAATAACAGCGTCGATATCCACCATAGAAGTTGGTGGGGTGAGCCCAGAGGGGCAGTTGCCCTCAGCTTCTCTCACTCGGCGCCAGTGGCTACGTCGAGCATGCCTTGGAGTGGGAATTGCCTCAGTATTGGAGGCGTCTTCGTCCTGCTCTCTGTGTTGTTCAGGGGTTTCGGTTGGTGTCAGCCTGCCGAAGACCGACGTTCTTGTTGGAGTTGGAGCGGGGTTGGCCAATCTTTCAAAGACCGACCGTCTTGGAGGGGAAGCACTTTTATCGGGTTCACCTATAGCAGGAGTAAGGAGAGCTAGCCGTTTTGGGGTAGCTCTCTTGGGTATCACGGGCTTCGTTACGGGCCCGTTTGAGCTCTTGCTCAGCCTGTTGAAGAGTGAGGCTTCAGGGTTTGACGGCTTACTGATAGGAGCCGTCGTGGTTACCAGCCAATCGACGACCGACTTTCTGAAAGCTTCTCCTTGTGGCGTTGAGGCGCCAAAGTTCACAGGCGGGAGCATAGTCTCGAAGAATAGTCCGGTAATGGCTTGTATGACCTGCTCCACCGGCATTGAGAAAATAGAGGCCGCGTTAGGCCCGGACATCACTCCTCTAGTTGGGGTGGAGAGGGAGTTGCTGTTGCATGAGATGCAGTGGGAAGTTATTGATTCCTGCACGAAAGCGAGACACCAGATTTTAACACTCCGAAATCTAGGGGTAACCAATAGTGAACAGCGATTTCGTTTGCAAAACATGACACACGAAGTGTGGAGTGGAAAGAGGAAAAGTTCCCACCGCGCATGCCAGAATATGTTTACTGCCGAAGACTTGACTGAGACGTTGAGACGTCTAGCCTGAATTTGGGGGCAGATGCTATTTGGCCATATCCATCCACCTCTCCGAAAATACCAAGTTGCTTTATGGCACCATATATTGGAAGTTTGGATAGATGCGACCGTTGTAGCATACTTTATCATAATCCCCCTGATTTGTGAGGGGTTTTTGATTATGGGGATGCTCTTCCCTGCAGGCGCAAGCCCCTGCAGTTAATTACGTTATCGCGTTGCAATAACAACTTTCTTCTTCTACAGTAGTGCACTTCGTGTCGTGTATTTATTTTGTTTGTTATGGTTTCCCGTGGATAGAATACGGAGACTACTTTATGTCGTCGCCCGTAGGACGCGGATTAGTCCAAATCCATATATTTTAGATTTGGGAATTGAACTTAGGTTGTATGTTCTGTCAGTTCAAAAAATATTTTGTTTTATTTAAGGACCGTTAATCTATTTTTTTTAGATTAAGGTCAACTTAAATATATGAGCATTTTGGCTCAATTTATTTTAACTAAAAGTACGTTAGTACTATTTGAGATTAAGATCAACTTAGAAACATTTTAAGAATCACTTTTTTATTTAAGATCCAACAACAGAGCATTTGGGCTCAGTTGCAAATAAGTTCATAGACTTAGCCAATTTGGGCTTGGTCTACTCGGTCTTAGGCTTTCCTTTCTTTTTTTTCAAAAATTCTAAGCACTTATTTGTGGCTCTGGCGCTCACGTGGAAACACATGAGGCGCTCAGACATGTGCGCTGCTCAATCAATGCTAAGCACTTAATCATTTTGACTGAATATAGAGTGCTAAGCACTTTGTATGGAGCTCACGTGGGGAACATGTGAGGCACTGAGCATTTATTTTGGACGCTCACGTATGGACCACATGAGGCGCCGAGCGTTCTGTTTTGTTGGGCGCTCACGTGTGACACTGGCCTTCTTTTTCTTTTGTTGTGCGCTCACGTGTGTTTCACATGGGACGCCGAGTTTTTTATTTTGGGCGCTCACGTGGGACACACGTGAGGCACCGAGTTTTTTGTTTTGGGCGCTCAAATGAGAGGCACGTGAGGTGCCAAGTCTTTTGTTTTGGGCGCAAAAGATATCCACCATAGGCATCTCCAATGAGATACCCGTTGCGGGAACCCCCCATGGGGATATCCGCTTTCTTTCTCTCTCTCTCTCACTCCTTGTTCGGCACGTTTATCTGCATTCAATACTTTCCATTTCTATCCTTTTTGTTTATGAATAAGTGCTACTGAGATATTTTGTTGTATTTGTGATGATTTCAGGATTAATCGGCCATTGGATGAAGAAATCCATGGAAAGACGGATTTTGCAACTTAATTCCTTCACGAGAAAAACACGAGTTTCAAGAATCAAACAAGAAGACTTCTTCCAACTCAGAGTCAAGGATGGCTAGATACTTTGTCAAAAGCAAAAATATCAAAACACAAAGTCAAAAGTTAGCCGCAATATTGGACCAAAACATCCAAGAGTACACCAGAAAGATTTATAAAGTTTAGAATACATATTATACATGCTACTAAACTAAGAAGACAACACAAGAAGACGGAGACCAAACTGTAAAAAAGTGTTGGCCGGGACGGCCAAAATGCAGTATCAGCGACATTACTGTAGTGAATTGGTCCGGCAACTTGGGGGATCCTTGTCACTTCTTGTAGTGCCTACTTGTATATTTTAACTGTTTAAAAAAAAGCCTATATATGTAGTAGATCGGTAGAGAGATTAGCTGTTGAGTTTTGGGTTTATTTTTTAGCCTGGTTTTTCTTCTTCCCTTTGCAAGCTCTCCATTGGAGAGCTTGGGAAATGGAGGTTAGAGTTCTAAGCTTATTCATGTAACTCAAGTTCATCTAAATGTGAATAAAGCTTCATTTTGTTTATTTCTTTTTTGTATTTGTTATACTTACTTGCAATTTCATACTTGCTCTTTTATTATTCATGGGTTCATTTTTATTTTAATTTCTATTGCTCTCTTTTCATGTAATGTTTGAGTAGTTTCTTTGGCTAAGATGAGAGAGAGGCTGTATGATGATGGACTTTACTTTCTTTCCTTTATTTTGATCTATTATTGTGCCTAATATTTGAACTCAATTTCAAGAGTGCAAAGTGTTTGATGAATTGTTTCATAGGACATGTAGTTTTCAATGGTTAAACAAAAAACTTTAGCATATGGTCTATGATTTTATTTCCTTCTCATACAATTTTGAAGTTGAGATCAATCTTTTACTATGCGTAAATTTCTTTGCTGAACTATACACTCCTATTGTTTGATGAAATGTTGATAAAGTATGTAGCTTGTATGGAAGGTTTTATCCACATCATGGCATATACTTTATACTTCATACTCTAAACACTAGACAATGCTATGGTTAGGCAAAAGCTTGGTGTTGAATTTGCTAAGTGTTGTTTAAGTGTTTGATAAATCATGTTGATAAATTGGTGGTTAAAACCCACCTATAAAATATGACTTAGAGTTTCTTCACTTCACTAAACTAGTTTAAGACTAAGACTATTTGTTCTCATTATCTAATTGATATTTGCTGATGTTGTATACTTTGTAATCCTTGATGACTTACTTTGATACTTCATTCTTGACACTCAAATGGTAAATAAGGACATAAGGAATTCATGTGATCGAGAGAGAGAGGCAAGGGTATCGTCACGAATCACTCAACTGAACCGGAGCCGAAGCCATTTTCACTTTATTCTATAATTTGTAGTTTCTCTTTTGTGACAAAAATCAAAACCAAGTCTTCTGTTCGAACCCGCATTAACAACTATTAATCACCGTCTCTCCGTGGATTGACACGTACTTGCCAACTCACTAACAACGAGCTGTGCACTTGCGGTTACTGCATTTTAAAACGAGACTATTTTGCGTGCGACGATTTTCAAATTAAATCACTTTTCATAAAAGCGCACGCAAGTTATTTCTCAACAAGTTTTTGGCTCCGTTGTCAGAGAGACAGTAGTATTAGGCGTTGTTGATTCAAGTTTACTTTGTATATACAAAACTAACTAAAAACAAAAAACAAAAAACAACACAAAAATCTGAAAATTTCTGTAACGACTCTGAAATCCCTGTACAGTATTATTTGTTTAAATGTATAGAAAAGGGTATTTCAGTCTGTGTAGGAATTATAAGTTATTTTTGTTCAATAAAAACAAGAAGCAACTTGTAACTCACTGGTAAAGTCTCAACACTGCTGTGACATAGCCTGTGTGTTCGAATCCCATTAGTCCCAATTAATTTTATATTTTTCCACTTTTTGGATGCCCAAGAATTGCACGTGCAATACACGGAGAAACGAAAAGTTTCAGAAAAATCAAACGGGATAAATGAGGAGTAAACACAAGTTAACCACATGGCACGAATCTTGAGGCAAACCATCAAAATCCGACCGTTCGTTTCATCACTTTGGCCGCTGCCGATGGTCCACAGTGCTCCGTTCGACTCCGTGCTTTGCACACACACCCCTTCAGCTCCCCTCTACTCTCCTGTACCGTTTGATTTTCCTGCAATTAAACAGAGACTATTCAATTCATCATTTAACATCAATTTTAATTCTTTTAATTCAATTTTTAATTCTCATACCCTAAATTCTTCACTATAAATACCACCCCATCCCCTAGATCTCTCCCATTATGAAATTCTATCAAAATTCTCTCAAACTCTCTAAGTACCAAGTGGAGTTAAGCACCCAAGTGGAGTAGCAAGCCAAGCTCGACGACCGAAACCTTTCCGATGAAACCATGACCTCAAAGGCTTCTCCTCTCTCTTGTTAACAATCTAAACAGGTAAGTCTCTTCTCTCTCTATTTCTTTTCATCTCAAACCGCCTTCTAACAAAGTGGAGTTAGCTCTGATGTAATTTTCTTTTTAACATTTATAATCCACTTGATAAGCAAATTAGATCAACTAAAATCCTAACACCACTCTTAACTTTATTTATATCATTTATCTTTTAGTTTAATAAAAAATTTCATGTGAAATAATTATAAAACGAAGTTTTCAGAAAAACACCATGAACTTTAGTATAACTATTGTTTCGATAATTATTATATATATCTTTAGGAAAATTTCACGGGGTAACGATCTATCCTACAAGCACACTGTGATTTCATAGCACGATGTCTAAATATATGGTTAATTCAATGAATAGGTTTTACATTAAAATACCATTTTTTTTTCAAAAAGGGTTTCTTTTAATCGATATTTTTATATCTTTGGCAATTGAACCTCTACAACCCTCGTTAGGGGACCCGCTAATGGATGGTACGGATTATCGCATATTTTGGGGATAGTAGAGCGAGATGCAGAACTCCTTACGGAGTATTCAGTCCCGAAAGGAAATAAAAATACGTTTTATTAAAGAAATGTGACTTTTCTAAACAAAACTAAACTTTGGAAAATTATATAAAACCATGAATCCGTATTTTCAATAAAAACAAATTATGAAAACTATATTTTTTAAAATGAAAAATTAAAATTTTAAATAAAATACCAACAAGTTTCCAAAAGTAGTAGTTTTTATAAAAGTACCATAAATTTTAAAAAGACAGGTTTTATAACTAAAATACCACAACAATTAAAATACATGTTCATGAAAACCCTAAATATTATAAATCATCATCGAGATTTATTTTTAAACCATATTAAAGTATTTTTCATAAAACCCCCTCAAGAAATGCAAACAATATAAAAATAATGTAAACAAACAATAATAAATATTAAGGACTCTAAATTAATATAGGCTTAAGCGGTATCATTTCTCTTGAACCCCGGGGAGCAGAAGAAAGTGAGTGCTTGCCTATTCAGGTTAGACAACTTAACGGTGTTATCGAGTAGCAATTGTCTTGGAAAAAGACATAAATCCTGCCGTCCATGTGCAGCAGTTGTCTGATTTCTCCTGAACATAAGACCTTTAACAGTTAAATCAATTTATATAAAACAGACTATAACCCGAATCTAAATTTGAACTTGAACTTGAACTAGAATCCAAACTCGAATCTAAACTTGAACATGAACTCGAACTCAGTCTACTAGAACTAATTTGATTTGAACCAAGATTGCAATTGACATGACTCGCATTTTACTCGATTCTCTCGATTTCATTCTACACCTTTTGCAATCTATGGTTTCGATCAAGACATGTTATAATCAATCAACCAAATTAATTAAGTATATTATACAGTTATAGACTATTTATACACGGGGTGTTTGGGATAGTTTCTTGTGTGAATCCAACGGAGTTTTAGGAGTTCCGTATTAACCTTTTTTTTATTTTACTTAAATATCAGTCGGGTCGACTCCTCCACAGCCTAGAGCCCCGATGCTAACACATAAAATTGGCCCATGTTTTCTTGTTCCTGGGGCAAGCTCGTGAATATTTCTACGGTTGCGTTGATATTCACATTTAGAATTTAACGTTAACATAGTGACGATTTAGAGACCTATAGTATATAAATATACCAATGAATCATATACTTTTACTCGTCATATATATTCTACACTTGTCATTTTTACTCTTGCTATATCCTTGGGACTTACCAAGCGCTAGTTCGCTGACGAGTATTGCACCCACATTTGTTTTCCTGGAATGTTCGTCAGATACGGTCGAGACGGAGGAAGTGGAGACCACAGAGGAGGACTACAACCAAACTGCTACTCAGGATTAGCATAGCTTCATTCATTTATTTTTCTTTCAGCTTATGTATGCCACATGTCTAGGCATTTTCTTTTATTGTATTTACTTTTCAGTTGAAACTCATGTACTTATAAATATTTGAAGTTGAATGTAAATAATGATGTTTGTTGAAAATTTTACAGTCTCCATTTATTCTTGCATTGTGTATTATTGTTTCAATACGCTTAGTATATTTATTTAGGAAATGACATTCTCTGGATAAATATGCTGCAGGCTTGTCACGTTATCATTTCCGTCTATTGGGATGCGGGGTGTGACAGGTCTTATAGGTGGCCCATGCATGTCAGTTCTGCATGAAGTCGTAAACAATATACCACAAGAATTAATGAATTCAACAAACATTTACATTCCTTGCATTTCAAATTTCTTGAATCTATCATAACCTATCTTTTATATCAAGGTGATGGACTCTCCGAATAATACCAGCACAAACGTGAACGACAATACTCCACCGCCTACACTACCACCACCACCTACCGTTGCTGCTCCTATCAATGTGCAAACGGTATTTCTTGAGGCTATTAAGAGCCTATTGGAGGGTCAGCAGTAGCATACTGCTATAATTATGAATCGCCCCGAGGCTAAGGCACCTGGAGTAAAGCAGTTCCATGCCTTACACCCAAAGAAATTTTCGGGTAAGGAGAGACCGCTTGAAGCAGAAGAATAAGCTCAAGCGATTGAGGATGACCTGGCAGCGGCCCAAGTGCCAGATATAGCCTGGGTAAGAGTTGCTAAGTTACAACTAACTGATAACGCCAGGGTATGGTGGAAGACAGAGGAGAGTCGTCTCGCACAACCAATAAAGTGGATGACTTTCCGAGACCTCTTCGATGCCAAGTACTTTCCGGAGACCGATCGCTTTGACATGGAGCAGCAATCCATCCATTTACAGCAAAGCTCGATGTGGGTCAAGTCTGTGGATGAATATGACGTTGAGTTTACCATGCTCGGCAGGTATGTTATAGTCTCAAGTTGATTTTTCCTACCTCACTTATTACACTGCTAACACAAGTTCGTAACAGGTTCGCTGCACACCTTATTCCCACTGCGGAGATCCGGGCACGATGATTCCAGTAAGGGTTGGACCGTGAAATCCAAGCTGCGCTCTCTACAGGGGATTTCCCAACCCATGAGCTTGCTTTAAAGGCTGCCCGACACTATGAGGCAGTTTTGAAGAAGAAGGGCAGGCCGCAGACTACCGGTGTGAAACATCCTGTGCACCAGATCACAGGAGGGGTCTCTTCCAGGCCAACTTTCAATGGCCCATCTCGGAGGTCTGGAGGTTCGTTCGCCAACAACGTGCCAGACTTTTGCACCTACTGCAAAAGAACATGGCATCTTGTGAAGAACTATCGTAGGGCGAACAACTTGTGCCTGATCTGTGGACCTTCTACTCATGCCATCAGAGTATACCCCCAGAACCGAGGACCTAACAACCCTCCAACTAGACCGGCGATCCAAGCTCTTCCTACCAGGTTAGCTCTACTAGCTCCAGCTCCCCGCACCCAGACCGCTCAACCTCAACGTCGAGTGTTTAACTAGGCACAGAGGAAAGTGCCGCGACGCCAAGCATTCACTATGTCAGTCGAAGAGGCCGAACCTACGGCTCAGGTTATCACTTTCCCTATTCCCTTTCATGTCCTTTCAATTCCTAACCATCTTATATTTGTTATACCTAAATCGATCCCACGCGACTTAGGTACAATTTTAGTAGCCACCTTACCTGCACACTCGCTCTTCGACACTGGGGTATTGTTAGTTATATGTATGCCCTAGAGGCCATTACTGTACATATGATGTATATTGTAGTGGATGCTTGGACATATATAGGGAGGACTTTCTTGCTCGACATGATAGTATGCTATCTGGTTGCACTTTATCTTAACATGTACACTTATTGTCTCTCTATTACATGTTGATAAAGCTCTTAGGATGAGTACTTGACTACCAGGATTATGATGCAGATCATACTAGTGGGGACAAGGTAGTCGGTAAGTACATCCTTCAAATGTTCCTAGTCGTGGGAGTATCGAGACAGGGCATCGATACTCCAGAGTAGACTAGCGTATACGCTTCTCGACCCATGTGATGGGCGATGGATGATCCCACATCCATTGGTGTTTGACATCAGAGAAGGTATACGGGTGCTCAGTGGAGACTGGGTACACTGAACGGACTCGCCGAGAACTCCTAGATGGTATTATACCTATCTTCTGATAGCAGTTCTCTGGCGACACTGGTACAGGTTAGTCTGTCGATCCGAGATCGTCATAGAGTCTTGTGTGATTCCCTCTGTGCTTTGATTTCCACCATACCACGGTCAAGAGATCCTGCAAAAAGGCGGTTTTTGGGTATAGTCCCGAGTCACATGGAGGTAATGAGCGATAGGAGGGGATTCGTCTCTCCCGGTATTGGGAGTTGATGTTGCGCTATGCTCGATTGGAAATAACAGGAAATCCCTGGCCAGGGTTGCTGAGATCTACTGGTAAGTGTTATCAGTAGTTTCTCGAACCGTTATGGACCTTGTATCGGCATGACTTATCAGGCTATTGGGGTCTGACGTTATACCACCCCCAAGCTGTGTAATGCTACATATTAGACAAAGAGACCGGACTGTACGGTAGTGTTACTGATTGGATTTGCAGGAGTATGAGCAGGCTTGCTTGTTGATCTTCTGATCGCTCAATACCCGGGTGGCCGTTACGTTTAGCAGACCGCTTGCGGCTTGTGGGTGTTTGATATGATCATCACCTACTGCCGGCGTATTGATGAGTCTTTAGAGTCCTACACAGAGGTTTCCTGGATCATGCGAAACGGAGTAGGAGCACATATGTGATATGTGCGGGACCGAGATTAATACGAGTATGTAAGCCTGTATTCTATTCTCGCGATTTGTGACATCGGTCGGTTATATTTGATATAGCCGAGTTATCGGATCAAGTGTTGATTCGATAAGTCGTTACATATAATATTAGTCGGTTATATGTGATATAGCCAGATTATTAAATCAAGTGTTGATTTAATAATTTAATGTATAATTATATATTTGATATATTACATTATATTAACTAATATTACCTCACTTAAGTATTTCTTTTTCTCACTTAATGATACATTAATATATATGTGATATATGTTAATTGTATTGTTTTTCTTCTTTGCACACACATATATATGTGATATATATTAGTGTGTCATGCAAGTTTATACATGCAACAAGGGTGTATGAGGCTCACACCATTCTTGATTTAATGTGGGATAATATTTATTATTAAGTAATTCAAAATTGGTGGAATTAGTCATGGTTAGGGTTTGGTAGAAACTTGTAGAACCATTGACTTTGTCCACTCCTTTTGTTTTGCTTAAGATATTTATTAACCTAACCATTAACACTTAGCCATGGTTTATTCTCTACATGAGTTAGTGTATGACAAAAACTCACCATGGTTGCATTTCTAACCTCATGAGCTTCATCTCATTCTTCATCTCCCTCAAGCTCTCTAGGTTTTGAGGAAGTGAAGAAATATTGTGAGAAAAATAAATCTAAATGAAGAGGTAGCATGAGCTTGAGTCTCCTCGACGTAGATCATCTTCGGTCTCGAAGACATCGAGCAAGCTTGTTCATTTCTTCATGTGAACCCTAACTAGAGTTCAGGTGTTCACTACTTGGAGCGAAGGGACCATTACACGGAGCTTTAGAAGTGAAGGACCGGTCTACAAAAGTTGTATTCATCATTCACTTTGTATGCAAAGTTGTTTGCATGTTGTATTGTTTAAATCTCTAGTTAAGATTCTAGGGTTAGGGTTCTATAGAACGGCAAAATTTTGAAATTGACATGGCCAATGCCTACCGAAACCTTGCTGCCGCGCTAGGTAACCCTGCAGTGGTATCATAGACAAGCTAGAGATTTAAACGATGTTTGTTAGGATTACGAAACCGAAACAACTCCGAAACACCTGATACAAATTCCTAGCTTCTGTCGAATTTTAAATGGCCTCTAAATTTTTTTTTAGCAATTGCAGAATGTTGTATGTGATATAACATGAACACTATGAAAATTTGAAGCATTTTGGTCGGATTTTAGCCGAGCGCAACAGGGGAAAATCCGAGGTGGCCGGCCCAGATGTGTTGTTTTGGCTTGAAATTTTAATGGCGTTCCAGGCTTTGGGTTTTGGTGTTTCAGGTGTTGCTTGTTTTTGCTAAATTTGCATGTGATGTTAACTTTTTGCAAAGGCAATTCAGTGTGTTTCGTAGTCGTAATTCTAACATGTATTCGGGTTATTTAAACGACGTTAAAAAGTTCGAACGGATATCAATAACCCATATTTTCCCTCGCTGGAAATTTTCCAAGAGTTCGATTTTTTCCTAGTTTAAAATCTTCAGAAAATCATGCAAGTGATTCTGTGGACCCTCTAGAAGAACAATACGCAAACTCGACTTTTTGGATCGCGGAACCGCGGTCATACCCTATGGTTTGCAGCAGTTCCGTGGCGACATGAGTGAGGCATGGGTCGGCCCTTCTACGGATGGTTCATAGGAGCTGTGGCATATTCTAGGTACTTTTTGAACTCCGCTCAAGTGTTGAGCTCTTTGGGAAATTTTGGGTGTTTGTTTATTCGATCGAAAAGTTTAACATCGTCTAGTTATCTGTGATTGTGATACAATATTTGGAATCCACATAATTAGTTATGAGATAATTAGTTTGAATTTTTTAAATCTAGCAGTTTAGTCTCATTTGATCGGTTGCTACGGAATTTTGATGTGGATCAAAAGTCCGTCGCAATTATGTAGCGTACACAGATACTCGCCGGGTAACCTTACTAGATAGCCACGCCTCATACCCCCGACCAAGTGACTGTAGGAGAACCCTGTCGCCAAAAGCATCCGTTCGGGTGCTCACGGCCGCGGTGTTTCGCCTTAGTGCACTTCGTCGGCGGCATCGGGGGTGCGGCCGTCTACTAAAGTTTCCGACGAGCATTCGATCAGGTTATCGGGAATCTTGTTGAATTACCCGACAGGTTATTGGAAAGCGTTTTCAATATCGAGACTAAAATGCAGGGTTTATAATTATTAGGCATGTGATGTCTAAAGAATTCATTTTGTTGGGCATGAAATCCAAAGTATGAGATACATTGGGTTTATGATGTCTAAGGTCGTTGCGGATTCCAATTGTTGTAGTTTTCACTTTCTTTTTTTGCGACCGTAAATGTAATATGTGGTGTATCGCCGGTTTCGTTGCTATGCATCAACGACAATTGAGATACGCATATTTACTTACGTTGATGACATGTGATGTTATGTGTTGCTGTGATATGTTATATTGGATCGTTGTGTTTTGAATAGCCGGTTTTTTTTTATGTGAGATGAGAGGTTTTTTATTTTCATTCATGTAAAGCTTGTATGTAATATTCTTTTATTGGGGCACTTTCGGGTTGAGGATGATGTCACCATTGATGTATATTATTTACTTTTCCGCATTAGGATAGACCCAAGGTGGGGAGCACAAGTAACCGGGTTCTAGAGTCCAGTGGGAGACCATCTCGAGGAGTCGAGGCCGGGTCTCCTAACTCTAGAATTCGTAGGGTTGCTTGCCGCTCTCGTAGGGGTCTAGGGATGTGGGTTTGGCTATTCATCGCGACCGTGGAATCCGTGTTTTATACAGGCTTAATTTAAAACACAGAATTCCTAGTATATCCAATATTTCATATATGTTCTTATGCTGCTGATATTTTGTGATGCGATCACTTGATATGTTCTGAGACGAATGCCTATATTATATATATGATATATAATAAATATTGTTGCTTTCGTTTCTTCTGTGATGCGTAGGAAGCATAATTTGATGGGACTTCATTAATGAGATTAATGAAATCAAAGAAACCTAAAGATGTTGTAGAAACTTATTTTAAAAACTGGTAGCTCTAGTTCTTGCTTTGCATAGCAGTATTCTTTGTAGAATATCCAACACCTTATTTGATAAGGAAAGAGCCGAGATCCCTTCACTGGGAGTGACCTTTCTAGCGAAACTAGCAGATGCTCCAACCCACTCGGTTTGTCTTTTGATTGTTTCTATAGTTTTTGCTTTGCGTACTGGTATTTGTGAAATATCCTATACCTTATTCGGTAAGGAAAGAGCCGAGATCTCTTCACCGGGAGTGACCTTTTTAGCGAAACTAGTAAAAGCCTAAAAAACACTCATTTTCAAAATCACTCAATTCTACAACGATATCAAGTTCATTACGCAAAGGGTTTTATTAAAAACCTGTCGTAGCCCTCCATAATTTCAGATAAGTAATTTTTAGTATTCGTGCTGCGTTTGTTTACCTTAGTCAAGGCGTAGTGTGCGGTAGCTAATTAGTGTTTATCTGCAAGCATATGATGTGATTCAGTTAGGGTAGTCGTACGGCTTTGTTGACCTTAGCCAAGGGTCGTACGGGTGGGTTTAATTCAATCAAGAAATGACGGGTTGAACTTGGCTAGCGCTTATGATTTGTTGACCTTAGCCAAGGCCATAAGTTGTTAGGGGAAGAATATTATTGGGAATTTCAAGTATTGAAATTTGCAATGAGATTGCATACCTTCTATGAGATAGTTGGATCTCGATACCCACTGCGAGTAAGAGTTACCCCTGGGAGAGTTTTACACATTACAATTAGCCAATCAAGTAGGTGTCTAGAAAGGTGTTAACGAGGTTACGCCCTTGGGAAAACGAGATTTATTTTAATTAGGTCCGTGCGAAAGCACGGGGAACCTCCCTCAATGTACCGACACTGGCCTAGCCGAAAGATTGGCGAACTTGTAGGGTGTAATTAATCCCGGCTAGTCTTACCTTTTAGGGTTTGAAAGAAGATTTGATAAAAAACAGTGGGAGCCATCCTGATTAGATAAAATAATAACCAATCTAATCTTGCAGGAGCGCACACAGAGTGTTTTCTTCTCTCTCTCTCCGGGTAGCGACCATGTTACGCCTTAATCAAGATAATAATATGGATGCTTTGACCGAACCTGCTTATTATACCGTGCTAGGGAACATTGGTTCCGCTCCAACTTATAATTGTTATAAGTCCGAGCAGGAAATAGGGGAATATCCGGATTTCCACGCCACCCAATCGAAGAAAGTACATGTTGATGCATCTTCTTCGGGTGTGCTCATTACCGAGAACTGTTTTTCAGTATCCTCTACGTCCTGGGTATGTGATACCGGATCAGGATCCCGTATATGTAATATATTACATGGGCTACAGATAGGTATAGAACTGGGATTGGGTGATATGTCTCTAAGTGTTAGAGAATGGTGCAAGTATTGCAGCCCAATCAGTTGGCAAATATCACCTTGTATTAATACATTGATTCTGAACGAATGTTATTACATACCGAATCTGATATACAACATTATATCGGTTTCTTTAACGAGTTAAAGAAGGATATAATTCTGTATTGGAGGATAATGTTGTGAACATTTTCCTGAATCAAGAGTTGATTGCATCAGGCACGTTATATAATAGCATATACGTTCTAAATCAAACCACAGTTCAAAGTATATAGAACACACACAAGAGGAGTAGTTCAGAAATGAATGAATCCTTCTTGTTGCATTGTAGACTGGGTCATATCAATGTGACACGACCAGCTAAGTTACATAAGGATGAATACGAGAATCTATTCGAATTTTCATCTTATGCTACTTGCCAGTCTTGTCTCAAAGGTAAAATGACCAATACTCCGTTTACTCGAAACAGAGAAAGAGTTACTGAACTCTTGGGATGGATACATGATGATGTATACGGTCCTATGTCTACAAATTCTAGGGTTGGTTCTTTGTACTTCATTATATTCATCGACGATCTCTCAAGATTCGGACATGTGTTCCTGTTGAAACACAAGTCTGAAACTTTTGAGAAATTCAAGGAATATAAGATTGAAGTTAAGAACCAGACGGGTAGAAGTATTAAGTCCTTCGATGTGATCGAGGAGGAGAATACTTGCGCATGGAGTTCCTAGAGTTTTTAAAAGGAGAATGGGATTCTTTCTCAGCTTACTCCTTTGTATACACCACAGCACAACGGTGTATCGGGGTGGAGGTATCGCACCCTATAAGATATGGTGCGCTTTATGATGAGTACTGCTGAGTTACCTGTTTCCTTTTGGTGTTATGCACTTGAGAAGCTGCATACCTATTGAATGAGGTTCCAACCAAATCAGTGTCTACCACTACATATGAGATATGGAATGTGAAGAGACCATGTCTTAAACGAGTTAAGATATGGGTTGTTCGGCCTAGGTTGAAAAGAAGAATCCGGACAAGCTCGAGGCAAGGTCAGATCTGTATAAGTTTGTTGGATATCCCAAACATTTGCGAGGGAATATTTTCTACCACACTGAGGAGCAAAATGTGTTTTGTTTCTCAGCATGCCACCTTTTTAGAAAAGAAATTTCTTGTGAGGAAATTAGTGGTCATGAGGTAGAATTGGAAGGAGTTCCAGCTAGACAAACTAACAGCTGATGATTTGGTGAAACCAAAGGATTCAATAGTCTCCAACGAGCCTCAGCCTCTCCGCGAATCTGGTAGGGATCCTCATTCACTTGAGAGATACTACGGTTTTCTCGGTGACAGCAGGAGCAAGGATTGCATCATGGTAGATGATGGCCCAACTAGGTTCAGGCAGGCCATCACGAGTGGCGACTCTGTGAAAAGGATGGATGCTATGCGATCAAAGATGGAATCCATGTACACCAACAAAGTATGACTTTGCATGTTGCACCTGAAGGGGTAAAACCCATTGGGAGCAAATGGATCTTGAGAAGATTCTTGGTGTAGATGGAAAAGTCGAGACTTCAAAGCTATGCTTAAGTCTATCAGGATCAATGCAAGCATCATGGAGTTGGAACATCTGTTTTGATGTGGCAGTCAAAGAGTTTGACTTCATCAAAAAATGTAGATGAACCTTGTATACATAAGAAGGTAGTAGAGTGTGAGGTTGTCTTACACGTATTGTACGTAGATAACATACTCTTAATAGGAAATGGTTTCCTATGCTACACTCGGTCAAGCTCCTCTTATCACAAGAATTCTCCATGGAAGATCTGGATGATACCTACTACATCTTGTGGACTATGATCTATGTTGATAGATCTAAGTGGATATTGGGAGTGTCCCAAATACAGGTACATTAACACCGTACTAAAGGGGTTTAGTATGGAAGATTCTAAGCGTGGTGGTTTGCCCACTTACTCAGGAATCACTCTCTCCAAAAAGATATCTTCCAAGACTGATTTGGAGAGAGCTCGTGTACAAGGGATACCCTATGCTTCGGCAGTAGGCTCTATCATGTATGCGATGTTATGTACCAGACCAGATGTAGATGACTCACTAGGTGTAGTGATCAGGAATTAATCGGATCTTGGGAGAATCACTGGACAGCTGTGGAGGACATTCTTAAGTACTTGAGAAGCACTAAATGAATGTTCTTGGTTCGAGCTTCCACAGTGATAAGGTCGACTGAAAACCAGTCACATGCATTGTCTTTACCTTTATTGGAGGGACGGTATGTTGGAAGAGTTCTAAGCTAGATACCGTGACATACTAGATAATAAAGGCTGAATACGTTGCTACCAACGATGCTACCAAAGTAGATGTCTGGATAATTCTTGTTCATGAGATGAACATGGTTCCTACCATTGAGCGTCCAATAACTGTTATTGTGACAACAATGGAGTTGTGGTTTTGGCCTAGGAACACCGGTCCCATCAGCGTTCCAGACATATTCTGAGGCAAGTATCACCTGATCAGGGAGATGGTTGATCTCCAAGGGATCGAGGTCAGGAGAGTTGACACGAAGGATAACACGGCGGATCCACTCGCAAAGGCCCTTTCCTAGAGAGACTTCTATAGGACGTTGAGTATGAGATACTACAACAAATGGCCTTAGTGCAAGTGGGAGATTGTTAGTTATATGTATGCCCTAGAGGCCATTACTGTACATGTGATGTTTATTGTAGTGGATGCTTGGATATATATAGGGAGGACTTTCTTGCTCGACATGATAGTATGCTATCTGGTTGCACTTTATCTTAAAATGTACACTTATTTTCTCTCTATTACATGTTGATAAAGCCTTTAGGATGAATACTTGACTACCAGGATTATGATGCAGATCATACTAGTGGGGAAAGGGTAGTCGGTAAGTACATCCTTCAAATGTTCCTAGTCGTGGGAGTATCGAGACAGGACATCGATACTCCAGAGTAGACTAGCGTATACGCTTCTCGACCCATGTGATGGGCGATGGATGATCCCACATTTATTGGTGTTTGACATCAGAGAAGGTATACGGATGCTCAGTGGAGACTGGGTACACTGAACGGACTCGCCGAGAACTCCTAAATGGTATTATACCTATCGTCTGATAGCAGTTCTCTGGTGACACTGATACAGGTTAGTCTGTCGATCCGAGATCGTCATAGAGTCTTGTGTGATTCCCACTGTGCTTTGATTTCCACCATACCATGGTCAAGAGATCGTGCAAAAAGGCGGTTTTTGGGTATAGTCCCGAGTCACATGGAGGCAATGAGCGATAGGAGGGGATTCGTCTCTCCCGGTATTGGGAGTTGATGTTGCGCTATGCTCGATTGACAATAACAGGAAATCCCTGGCCGGGGTTGCTGAGATCTACTGGTAAGTGTTATCAGTAGTTTCTCGAACCGTTATGGACCTTGTATCGGCATGACTTATCAGGCTATTAGGGTCTGACGTTATACCATCCCCAAGCTGTGTAATGCGACATATCAGACGAAGAGACCGGACTGTACGGTAGTGTTACTGATTGGATTTACAGGAGTATGAGCAGGCTTGCTTGTTGATCTTCTGATCGCTTAATACCCGGGTGACCGTTACGTTTAGCAGACCGCTTGCGGCTTGTGGGTGTTTGATATGATCATCACCTACTGCCGGCGTATTGATGAGTCTTTAGAGTCCTACACAGAGGTTTCCTGGATCATGCAAAACGGAGTAGGAGCACATATGTGATATGTGCGGGACCGAGATTAATACGAGTATATGAGCCGTATTCTATTCTCGCGATTTGTGACATCGGTCGGTTATATTTGATATAGCCGGGTTATCGGATCAAGTGTTGATTCGATAAGTTGTTACATATAATATTAGTCGGTTATATGTGATATAGCCAGATTATTAAATCAAGTGTTGATTTAATAATTTAATGTATAATTATATATTTGATATATTAAATTATATTAACTAATATTACATCACTTAAGTATTTCTTTTTCTCACTTAATGATACATTAATATATATGTGATATATGTTGATTGTATTGTTTTTCTTCTTTGCACACATATATATATATATGTGATATATATTAGTGTGTCATGCAAGTTTATACATGCAACAAGGGTGTATGAGGCTCACACCATGCTTGATTTAATGTGGGATAATATTTATTATTAAGTAATTCAAAATTGGTGGAATTAGTCATGGTTAGGGTTTGGTAGAAACTTGTAGAACCATTGACTTTGTCCACTCCTTTTGTTTTGCTTAAAATATTTATTAACCTAACCATTAACACTTAGCCATGGTTTATTCTCTACATGAGTTAGTGTATAACAAAAACTCACCATGGTTGCATTTCTAACCTCATGAGCTTCATCTCATTCTTCATCTCCCTCAAGCTCTCTAGGTTTTGAGGAAGTGAAGAAATATTGTAAGAAAAATAAATCTAAATGAAGAGGTAGCATGAGCTTGAGTCTCGTCGACGTAGATCATCTTCGGCCTCGAAGACATCGAGCAAGCTTGTTCATTTCTTCATGTGAACCCTAACTAGAGTTCAGGTGTTCACTACTTGGAGCGAAGGGACCACTACACGGAGCTTTAGAAGTGAAGGACCGGTCTACAAAGGTTGTATTCCTCATTCACTTTGTATGCAAAGTTGTTTGCATATTGTATTGTTTAAATCTCTAGTTAAGATTCTAGGGTTAGGGTTCTATAGAACGACAAAATTTTGAAATTGGCATGGACAATGCCTCCCGAAACCTTGCTGCCGCGCCAGGTAACCCTGCAGGTATCGCATTGCTTCATGTCGCAACGGTTTGTAAGAAATCATGCGATCCTAGTTAAGCCGGTCATATCCAGCTGGTATGTCAGTTCAAGGAACAACGTTCTAAAAGCAACCTTGGGATACGATCTGTGTCCAGTGGTCGTCTGCAGTCGAGAATTTTATACAGACATCAAGGTGCTAGACATACCGAATTTCGATGTAGTCTTAGGAATGGACTGGTTAGGAACTTTCTTCGCTGCCATTGACTGTCGCCAAAGGAGAGTAGTGATTGAAATACCAGGTCACCCAGTGTTCTATTTTAATAGCGGAGACCTGACTTTGGAGCCTAGCATCTACCGAGCAAGACCAAAGAAGGCAGAGATTGCAGCGTTGCAAGCGGAAGGATTGAAGCCAGAGGTAGTTCGAGAGTTCGATGATGTTTTCCCTGATGATATATCAGGTTTGCCTCTCGATCGAGCTCTTGAATTCATCATTTATTTGCAACCCGGCGCACAACTAGTAATAAAAGCTCCATACCGATTAAGTCCGGGGGGATTGAAGGAGAACCGTATTCAGTTGGACGAACTCCTAAAGGAAGGTTGGATCCGACCCAGCACTTCAAGTTGGGGATCTCTGGTGCTACTGATGAAGAAGAAGGAAGGTACCTACAGGATGTGTGTGAATTATTGAGCTCTGAACGAAGTGACAATTAAAAACAAGTATCCGCTACCTCGCATCGATGACCTTTTCGAGCAGTTAAGTGGATCTTGTGTCTTTTCAAAGTTAGATCTTCATTCAGGATATCATCAGCTGAAGGTCAAGGAGTCTGACATTCCGAAGACGACATTTAGGACTCTTTACGGTCATTATGAATATCTCGTAATGCTATTTGGAGTGACCAATACACCTTCCATCTTTATGAACTTGATGAACCAAGTTTTCCGAGAGTACATAGACATGTTTGTTGTTATCTTCATCGACGACATCCTGGTGTATTCAAAGAATCGGAAAGAGCATGTCGAGCACTTATGGATTGTCCTGGAGACATTACGACAACACCAGCTCTACGCCAAGTACAACAATTGTGAATTTTGGCTAGATAAAGTTGGATTACTTGGACATATCGTTTTAGGCGAAAGAATCTCTGTAGATCCAGCTTAGGTGTCAGCTGTCAGCGAGTGGCCGACACCAAAGACGGTGAAAGATATAAGAAGCTTTTTGGGCTTAGCAGTATATTACAGACGCTTCATCGAAACATTCTCAAAGATCGCAACACCCCTAACCAAGCTCACACGTAAGGACGAAGCATTCGTATGGTCAGAAGCATGTGAGAAGGCTTTTGTAGAACTCAAGTCGAGGTTAACCTCTGCACCTATTCTTATAATATGTTCATACCAGAATATTGCATTTAATACTGCCCATTCTTCTGCTCGTTTATTTATAGCTAGGTGCTTTTTATCCGTGTTTGCTACTTGATTACAGGTTACAGGTTCCTAGTCCAAAATAACGCAAATCACGCAAAATCTCCACAGCTATGCTAAAATCCAGAACATTTGACACAAATAGATGAAATCCGGGTTCTGGTCATCCACACCCGTCAAGTGTCACTTACCAGTTCAAGAGACAAGACAAATAACAACGGTCATTCATGTCTTGGAAAAGCACAGAGCATGAGAGGGGCAGTACAAAGATCAAGAGGTGCGCGGAGCTTGAGAGAGATAAAGGTCAAAAAGATTAAATGAGTAGTCATTTTGGACTGTTGAAAATCTGAAGATATTTTGGAACCATTTTGTAATTTGGGACCTGTAAAACAGAAGACAAAAGCAACATGAGGAAGCCCAAGAAAAACGACACGCCAAACCCTCTAAGTGACCGCGGAAACGCGGCCAATAGGCCTTTTAGGTGGCGGTTCTGCGGCCAAGTCATGTCTTCTCCCGACCAAATTTTGGGGGTAGTTTGGTAATTATACATGGGCTCATAATATGGCCATAGGGTTTCATTTCTCTGCCTATAAATACTCCAGTTTTGACCCAAGTTAGAAATGCTTTTCTTTTCTAGGATTTAGTATAGTTTAGTGTGTATTTTCTTCTTAATCATCTATTCTTCATGAAATTATAGTGAGAGCTTTTGAGTGGAAGATTAATGAAGATGAGGGTTTTTCTTAACTTGTATCTTTAAATTATTGTATTGTATTTTAAATTCCTAGTATAACTTTTATTTGTTGTTGTTAACTAGTTGTTGTTATTTATTGTTCTTCTTTCATTTCTTCTAAACCATATTTTCAAGCCATGATACTCAATGGAGTCCCTTGCTTAGGTGAGGGCCCACGTAGTTAGCTTGCTACCATTTGTAAAAACCGTATTTTTCCATTCTTTCTTTTCTTCTTTCTTGTTTCATTTTTGTTTTAATGTGTGAATAAATTCCACACTTGTTAGGGCTATGGAAGGTTAGCATAAGAGACAGAAAACTCGTTTGTGCTTCTCTTCGCCAAACACCTTAAAATGAACCTAGACCAAATAAACACAACCCCCTCCCTTAGGTATGCTATAAGTGACATATAGCCGCGGCCTAAGTCTAGAAGTCCTTTGGGCGCACTATAACATGACATGTAGTTGTGACTTAATTGGATACATGGTTGCGTATGTTTGGTCTAGGGTTGGAAATAAGAGCATGTAGCGGATGGACAAGGGGCACTAGGAATGGATTTAGCATTGGAAAGCTTGCTTAAACTCGCAAATCCCATTCCTATGTCCTTCTAATCCCCGCTACTTCCGATTATCCCAACATCAATTCAAGAATGGTAAAAGACAAGCACAAAACTAATCCTAACTCTACTAACCAACCTTAACCCTAATAAATTTACTTGAACATAAAATACAACACTTAGGATAGAATTGAACATATACATATACACACTTTCATTGACTCGTCTAAAACAAGAATGAACATACGAACCATCTCCCAGTGGACGACCCGTACTCAACCGGCTAGCTGCAAAGCGACACCATCTTGATTGCGGTAAGTAGGACATATAGAACGCTTAGCGTAGCGCATATATAAAAATGCAGACAATCAAATGGCGCCGTTGCCGGGCAGACGGTAACGTATTTTCTTTCTTGTCATTCGGGTTAATTTTTGTATGTGTATATATTTATATAATAAAAACCATCTTGTTATTTTTAATATTTTTTGTGTGCAAGTGTGCAGAAAAATCTGGAGCAAGTACAGTGATCCAATCAAGAAACAGAGGCTTGCATACAGAAGATAAGAAAGAGGAGACTGTACAGAGAAATTTTAAAGCCCTAATTCAACATTGCCACTGTGGTTCCACGGTCAAACCTAGGGGAAGGCGGCGGTTCTGCGGTCGTTCTTTGGCTTCTGAGCCTCAAAATTTTTGTACTTCTCCTTCTCCAGAGACCCCTCTAAACTCTACAGAATTGTATTTTCTGCAGGTTTCTTTGTCCAAATTGCGCCGCTGCTAAATAAATTTTTTGTTATTTTAGATTTTGTTTGTTTATTGCTTTGCATATAATAATACGGACATTAAGGGGCTATAACACTAATTAAGATTGGGTGGGGATTTCATCATCCTTCCTAAGACCCCACAAATCACAAAAAGCATAAGCATTATCTTGAGTTAATAAAAAATATATAGACCAAACCTTTAAGAACTTGTCGCGCTCATTTAGGACAAGTGAAGGTTGCAGGGAATCGGTCGTTTATCTAAATTTGACTTTGTGGTACCTAGGCTAGACAAGTGAGAAGATAATTTTAAAAGGCTCGTCTTACGGTGATACCTGGCCACAATTGGCAGTGAAGAGGCGATTCGAGGGTTATCTTGCAATTTGTTGCTTGGATGTCTAGGAGCAGTCTACTTGGACTTTAAAGACTCTAGCTCTTGGTATTGTTTGTGCATATTGTGGTTGTGATTGTGCTTGTGTAAAGTTTAGTCTTATAATTCCGTATTTTTCAAAAATCAAAACAAACAATTTCAAAAATCTAAAAACTCCAAAAAAATCCTAAAATTTATAAAAATTCACCCACCTTCCACCCTCCCTACTTTTCACTCTTTTCATAACATGAGTATCCAAAACGACCAACTCCTGCTGAACTTTGGTACCCACAACCAAATATTTCTTCATACGGTTCTTGCTTTGGTCGAACTTCGAACGATCCATCCATGCCTAAAATTTCTTTGAAAGATCGAATAGACGCGTCTCTTTAGGGTGTTTTTCGTCACCCCATTGAGATGGGAATACGCGCGCGCTTGTCAGGCGCATTACAGATTCCCCCTGCCTAGGGTAGGCCGGGGTTTAATGATTGTGGGGATCCGAATCTCCGGCAGCCGCGGACTAAGCTGCCGTTAATTACCCCTCGCCTTCGGAGCGAGGGAACCTCTGATTGACGGGTTAAACTGTTCATGCGAACTCAATTTGCCGTGTTATGTTTTGGAAGGGTTTTGGATATATTGGGGGCCCCGCAGAGTTTTTACGGGGGTCCCGCTACCCGGATAGCGGGCTGGGGGTCAAGGGGGATAGCAGCCCCCTTGCGGGGTGTGGGGCAGCGCCCCGTTAGAAATTTTTTCTAACGGGGGAGGCATATTTAGTGTGGAGTGCATAAAAAAAATGGGGGGAAAGCGTCTTAAAGACGTGTGCGCAGCATGTGGGCGCATGGTGCCCGTGGTCACGCGGCGCACACGTGACCACTGGGCGCCTCAGCGCCCGGGGTCACGTGGCGCACACGTGGCCTTTGGGCGCCTCAGCGCCCGGGGTCACGTGGCGCACACGTGACCGATGGGCGCCTCAGCACATGGCGCACACGTGACCGTTTGGGCGCCTCAGCGCCCGGGGTCACGTGGGCGCACGTGATAGTTGGGCGCCTCAGCGCCCCGGGGTCACGTGGCGCACACGTGACCTTTGGGCGCCTCAGTGTCCGGGGTCACGTGGGCGCACGTGACCGTTGGGCGCCTCAGCGCCCCGGGGTCACGTGGCGCACACGTGACCTTTGGGCGCCTCAGCGCCCGGGGTCACGTGGGCGCACGTGACCATTGGACGCCTCAGCGCCCGGAGTCACGTGGGCGCACGTGACCACGGGAAAACACCCGCCGAAAGGGGAGGGTAGCCCTTAGGTTGGGGAGTTGAACTCCCAAGGAATTTTTGGAGTTAAACTCCTGACAGAAAATTAATTTATAGAGTTAAACTCCAACAGATCTAGAAAAGAGTTAAACTCCTAGGAATCTTTGGCCCTTCTTCTGAGCCCTGGATCTGTCCAAAGTTAGATTCTTAGAGATGGGTCTCCTTCTTCTTTTTCTTTTGGCTGGATCTCGGAGACCAAGAGGTGTGAGATTTTAAAGATCTCTCTTTTTCGAGATCTGGTGGGAGATCTGAGTTCCCCTTTGTGGGTTTTGTAGGGAAAACCTATTTATTTTTAGGAAAGGAAGAGTTAAACTCTTGATTTAATTCAAAAGAAAGAAGAAGGTTTTTAGAACCTTGAAGAAGGAGAAAGAGGCACAAGCCCTAATTTTTGGGGAATGAAAAAGTGTATTCTTTTATTCATCATCATGTTGCCTTATATAGGCTTACATATTTACATATAGCCCCTTGGGCTTTACAAAAATGGCATTTTAGCCATCCCATGGCCCATGTGCCATTTCATTTTTGCACATAAGCCATGGGCTTACAAAATATTGGCTTTATGCCCATTTTGTTTTCATTCATGCATAAACAATTACATAAAAATTATTTATTACATGATTTTGTTGTTGGCATGGGGAGGCTGGCCGTGGGCTCGACTTGGGCATGGGCCCGCTTGACCTGGGCTTGGGCCCATCTAGCTTGGGAGTTGACCTTGACTTTGACTCGGTCAACAGGGGTGTAAATTTTTACCCCAACAAATTTCCCCCCATCAATAAATGCACACAGCATATGTGGGTCGTGTGCATGAAATTGATGGATCTTCTTTCACGTGGAGGCGACTTGCTTTGGTTCCCACTTTTTGGGATGCACTGCCCTTTTTACGACATGGACGGTCGACGCTCTGATCCGAAGCGATTTGGTAGACGTGTCCCCGGCACGGAGTGTCGCTGGTCGACGTTTCCCCGAGACGGAGTGTCTGCTGTAGGACGTTTCCCCGAGACGGAGTGCATGTGGTAGGACGTTTCCCCGAGACGGAGTGCCTGTGGTTGGACGTATCCCCGAGACGGAGTGCCTGTGGTAGGACGTTTCCCCGAGACGGAGTGCCTGCGGTTGGACGTATCCTCGAGACGGAGTGCCTGTGGTTGGACGTTTCCCCGAGACGGAGTGCCTGTGGTAGGACGTATCCCCGAGACGGAGTGCCTGTGGTAGGACGTATCCCCGAGACGGAGTGCCTGTGGTTGGACGTATCCCCGAGACGGAGTGCCTGTGGTAGGACGTATCCCCGAGACGGAGTGCCTATGGTAGGACGTATCCCCGAGACGGAGTGCCCGTTGTAGGACGTATCCCCGAGACGGAGTTCCTGTTGTAGGACGTATCCCTGAGACGGAGTGCCTGTGGTAGGACGTATCCCCGAGACGGAGTGCCTGTGGTAGGACGTTTCCCCGAGACGCAGTGCCTGTGGTAGGACGTATCCCCGAGACGGAGTGCCTGTTGTAGGACGTATCCCCGAGACGGAGTGCCTGTTGTAGGACGCAGAGGTCGATGTTGGAATTGGTTGGTTTGATTTGTTTGATTTGAGTTGATATCAGCATCGCTGTACTGGAATATGGTACCAGGAGCGAATCATCCTCTGTCTTTGAGAGGATTTGGGAATTGGGGTTTTTGTTTGGCATCTGCATTGCTGCACTGGAATAATGCCAGGAGCAACTCATCATGTGCCCCAAGAGGATTTGGGAATTGGTGGCTTAGGAGACATGTTTAGATCCCTATCACCTAAGGCTTTTCAATTTTATGGGCCGTGAGGGTCCCACAAAAGCATTTTCTCCCTACGAGTCGTAAGGATCCCGCAGGTGTATTTTCTCCTTAGGAGTCGTGGGGACTCCTAAGTGTGTTGCTTCTTTGTGAGTCGTAGGGATCTCACGCGGGAATTTTCTCCTCACAAAGTCGAGAGGACTTTGCGAGTGCATTTCATTTCTTTTTTTTTTACGAGGACTTTGTGAGTGCATTTCATTTCATTTTTTTACGAGTTTGCGCCCTTTCGGGTTTTCACAAACTCGCTGGCAGTCCTGCTGTTTTTACTCACGGAGCCCTTTCGGGTTTTCATCCGTGCCCGTTTTGCTTGTGGACATACCGTTCTTTTTTTTTTTGGAGAGATCGGGATTGTTTTACGCCCGTGGATTGTATACGGTTTTGCAGGATATATGATCCAGACCGTAGGGCCAGAAAAATTTTGGGACATTGTTGGCGTCTGCATCGCTGCACTGGAATATGGTATCAGGAGCGACTCATCATTCGCCATTGGGGTATGGGATTCGGAATTTGGTTGGCGTCTGCATCGCTGCACTGGAATATGGTACCAGGAGCGACTCATCATTCGCCACTTGGGGATTGGGATTTGGAATTTGGTTGGCGTCTGCATCGCTGCACTGGGATATGGTACCAGGAGCGACTCATCACTCGCCACTTGGGGATTGGGGAGCGATGGCTTAGGAGACAGGTTTAGATCCCTATCGCCTAAGGTTTTTCAATTTTATGGGCCGTGAGGGTCCCATAAAGGTATTTTCTCCCTGCGAGTCGTAAGGATCCCGCAGGTGTATGTTCTCCTTAGGAGTCGTGAGGACTCTTAAGTGTGCTTTTCCTTTGTGAGTCGTAAGGATCCCACAAAGGTTTGTTCTCCTCATGTATCGTGAGGACACATGAGTGGGTCTTCTCAATGGAGCATAATTCCAAAGGCAGAGACCAGCCGCGTAACTGGTGATTGTGGTAGGGCATGGGTATGCTGAGAATTATTTGAGCCTGTGGATTGTATACGGTAGTCAATTTTGAGAACTGGCCGTAGGGCTGGAAGAATTTTGGAAATTTGAAATTTTGTTGGCGTCTGCATCGCTGCACTGGAATATGGTACCAGGAGCGACTCATCATTCGCCGTTTTATTGTTTTTTTTTTCATTTTTTTTACCGCGATTGCTCTATCATTTCAGCTTTTCTTATCGCGAAGATCGCGATTGCCCTATCATTTCGGCTTTTATTCGCGGTTGCCCCATCATTTCGGCTTTTATTTCATCTTTATTTTACTCGCTGGTTTTTATTGCGAGTTGCCCCCATCATTTCGGTTTTTCTTTATTTTTCTTTTATTTACACATTTTTTTATTTACATTTTTTTTTACATTCCCAGTTTAACGACTTAGAGGTCGACTGTTTCCAGTTTAACGACTTAGAGGTCATCTGTTTCCAGTTTAACGACGTGGTGGTCATCTGTTTCTAGTTTAACGACTTAGAGGTTTACTGTTTCCAGTTTAAAGACTTAGAGGTCTACTGTTTCCAGTTTAACGACGTAGAGGTCATCTGTTTCCAGTTTAAAGACTTAGAGGTCTTCTGTTTCCAGTTTAAAGACTTAGAGGTCATCTGTTTCCAATTTAACGACGTAGTGGTCATCTGTCTCTAGTTTAACGACGTAGAGGTCATCTGTTTCCAGTTTAAAGACGTAGAGGTCATCTGTTTCCAGTTTAAAGACTTAGAGGTCTTCTGTTTCCAGTTTAAAGACTTAGAGGTCATCTGTTTCCAGTTTAAAGACTTAGAGGTCATCTGTTTCCAGTTTAACGACTTAGAGGTCATCTGTTTCCAGTTTAAAGACTTAGAGGTCATCTGTTTCCAGTTTAACGACTTAGAGGTCATCTGTTTCCAGTTTAAAGACGTAGAGGTCATCTGTTTCCAGTTTAAAGACGTAGAGGTCATCTGTTTCCAGTTTAAAGACGTAGAGGTCATCTGTTTCCAGTTTAACGACTTAGAGGTCATCTGTTTCTAGTTTAAAGACTTAGAGCTCATCTGTTTCCAGTTTAACGACTTAGAGGTCATCTGTTTCCAGTTTAAAGACTTAGAGGTCATCTGTTTCCAGTTTAACGACTTAGAGGTCATCTGTTTCCAGTTTAAAGACGTAGAGGTCATCTGTTTCTAGTTTAAAGACTTAGAGGTCATCTGTTTCCAGTTTAACGACTTAGAGGTCATCTGTTTCCAGTTTAAAGACTTAGAGGTCATCTGTTTCCAGTTTAAAGACGTAGAGGTCATCTGTTTCCAGTTTAAAGACGTAGAGGTCATCTGTTTCCAGTTTGACGACTTAGAGGTCATCTGTTTCCAGTTTAAAGACTTAGAGGTCATCTGTTTCCAGTTTAACGACTTAGAGGTCATCTGTTTCCAGTTTAAAGACTTAGAGGTCATATGTTTCCAGTTTAACGACTTAGAGGTCATCTGTTTCCAGTTTAAAGACGTAGAGGTCATGTGACGAGGAGCTCAGAGAAGATACCTGACTGAGTAGCTGTAAGGGGCACCGCTGGAGTTTGCCCGAGATGCCTTATTACTTTGTCAGTGTTGATGGCCTTGCCCCCAGCTGGGGCCAAGAAAAATCGTTCAAATACCGACTTGCATCGAATATGGAAATTAGAAATTGTTAACCCTGCAAATAGAAACATTATTTCAGTATAGGCAATCGATATGTATATTGATTGAGTTCGCATGAACAGTTTAACCCGAAATATGGGAGGAGAGATGGTCCCACCGGGCGTGCCAGAATCTTTAGGGTGTTTTTCGTCACCCCATTGAGATGGGAATACGCGCGCGCTTGTCAGGCGTATTACAGATTCCCCTTGCCTAGGATAGGCCGGGGTTTAATGATTGTGGGGATCCGAATCTCCGGCAGCCGCGGACTAAGCTGCCGTTAATTACCCCTCGCCTTCGGAGCGAGGGAACCTCCGATTGACGGGTTAAACTTTTCATGCGAACTCAATTTGCCGTGTTATGTTTTGGAAGGGTTTTGGATATATTGGGGGCCCCGCAGAGTTTTTACGGGGGTCCCGCTACCCGGATAGCGGGCTGGGGGTCAAGGGGGATAGCAGCCCCCTTGCGGGGTACGGGGCAGCGCCCCGTTAGAAATTTTTTCTAACGGGGGAGGCATATTTAGTGTGGAGTGCATAAAAAAACGGGGGGAAAGCGTCTTAAAGACGTGTGCGCAGCATGTGGGCGCATGGTGCCCGGGGTCACGCGGCGCACACGTGACCACTGGACGCCTCAGCGCTCGGGGTCACGTGGCGCACACGTGGCCTTTGGGCACCTCAGCGCCCGGGGTCACGTGGCGCACACATGACCGATGGGCGCCTCAGCGCCCGGGGTCACATGGCGCACACGTGACCGTTTGGGCGCCTCAGCGCCCGGGGTCACGTGGACGCACGTGACAGTTGGGCGCCTCAGCGCCCCGGGGTCACGTGGCGCACACGTGACCTTTGGGCGCCTCAGCGTCCGGGGTCACGTGGGCGCACATGACCGTTGGGCGCCTCAGCGCCCCGGGGTCACGTGGCGCACACGTGACCTTTGGGCGCCTCAGCGCCCGGGGTCACGTGGGCGCACGTGACCATTGGGCGCCTCAGCGCCCGGAGTCACGTGGGCGCACGTGACCACGGGAAAACACCCGCCGAAAGGGGGGGCCTAGCCCTTAGGTTGGGGAGTTGAACTCCCAAGGAATTTTTGGAGTTAAACTCCTGACAGAAAATTAATTTATAGAGTTAAACTCCAACAGATCTAGAAAGGAGTTAAACTCCTAGGAATCTTTGGCCCTTCTTCTGAGCCCTGGATCTGTCCAAAGTTAGATTCTTAGAGATGGGTCTCCTTCTTCTTTTTCTTTTGGCTGGATCTCGGAGACCAAGAGGTGTGAGATTTTAAAGATCTCTCTTTTTCGAGATCTGGTGGGAGATCTGAGTTTCCCTTTATGGGTTTTGTGGGGAAAACCTATTTATTTTTAGGAAAGGAAAAGTTAAACTCTTGATTTAATTCAAAAGAAAGAAGAAGGTTTTTAGAACCTTGAAGAAGGAGAAAGAGGCACAAGCCCTAATTTTTGGGGAATGAAAAAGTGTATTCTTTTATTCATCATCATGTTGCCTTATATAGGCTTACATATTTACATATAGCCCCTTGGGCTTTACAAAAATGGCATTTTAGCCATCCCATGGCCCATGTGCCATTTCATTTTTGCACATAAGCCATGGGCTTACAAAATATTGGCTTTATGCCCATTTTGTTTTCATTCATGCATAAACAATTACATAAAAATTATTTATTACATGATTTTGTTGTTGGCATGGGGAGGCTGGCCGTGGGCTCGACTTGGGCATGGGCCCGCTTGACCTGGGCTTGGGCCCACCTAGCTTGGGGGTTGACCTTGACTTTGACTCGGTCAACAGGGGTGTAAATTTTTACCCCAACAGCGTCTAGGACTAACAATTGGACACCGCAATCCACTTCGTATCAACCGTTTCAACCTCTCCAACCTTCTTACGTTGATACCCCTTTTGAGAGTCATGTTGCGACTCCGAAACCCATGTCCATTGCTAACAAAATTGAAAAATCCCGTAGCCGATCTTTCAATCCTTTTACCACTCCAAATTCGTTGGGACAACAATTCCAATCACCTTCTTTTCATAATGTTGATCCTAATCCTGTCCCTTTTTCTCGTCCATTCGATTCCTATCAATCCTACCCGATTTTTACACTTTCTCTAAACATTTCTTCTGAACAACTATTTAGGAGTTTCATGTATCCACACGAATTTGAATCTTTTACTAAAATCCCTTCACAACCCATGTCTAGTCTTGAACAGTCATTAGAAGAATTTCGGGTAGCGTCGTGCCGACAGATGGAGGATTTGAATGCGTCCATGGCCGCCCTCATACAACCTAACGAACTGGCAACTAGTTTCCAACTAACTCCGAATTTTCCAATGTATGATGAGGCAATAGGACAATTTGAGAATTTGAGAGTGAGAGTGAGCAGTACGCCCATCAAAATCAAATCTACCCATTCCAAATTGAATTCCATAACTCCAGTTTTGAAATTCTATCGAGTGTCCTAAATGATTCACCAATTGAAGATAGAACGTTTGATGAGTTGTACGACTATGTGGTGTTTGATTTACCCGATTGTGAAGGGTCCATTTCAAGTGAAACCAATGCCAATCCCTTTGTTCTTTACACCTTCACTCTAAAACCACAATTGATTGAAAACCATGCTTTTAATGAGCTGTCTGAGAAATTTAACTTTCACTTGATTGAGGATATCGACGCTGGGAATATTTTGGATGATGAACCCACAATTTTGGATGAGTTTTTCTCACCAATTCATCATATCCTTTCACTTCCCTGTGGGAATAACCCCGAACCATTAACTGTTTTTCCTGAACCCCATATGCGTCTGGATGTTATTGATGATGATAAATGCATGGATGAGCTGAATTTTGAAGAGAATTTTGAGGATAGCATTGAGGATGAACCAATTTATTAGATAAGTCAGATTTTCCAATTCATCATGTCCCTTCCATTGACTGTGCACACGCTCCTGAACGTTTAACCGATACCATTTCTCAATCACTTCTCTCCATCCTTTCCGTCGTCTCCACCTTGCAAGACAACCTATCACCTTCATCTTTTACGTCTGGTTCACCAAGTTCGGTTGACCCATGTTTTCTTGCGAATCTTAAGATATTTGACTCCATTTCTCAACATGTTGATTGATTAGTACAATCCATTTTTACACTTCAATCATTACAAACTGTACTAATTTACTCAATCCATTTCCACCCTCAAGTTCGTATTCCATTTCTTTCTCCCTCTGCCATTCATTTTTTCCACCGAGACCGTATCCCAATTCCATCCACGCACGGTCTCGTGTATTCTTCATTTCTTTTCTCCACACGTTCTTTCAACAACCCGGGCATTATTATGATAAATATTTTGAATGGTTGGTGTTAACTTTCGGTCTATGTAAGGCCTTGTATAGATTGATGACGTTCTATCCCCCCTAACTCTGAATTATAACGCTTAAACAGTAGAAACACTGTTTCACTTAAGTTTAGGATGACCTTTTTGTGTATATATATTTTGTTTACCTTTTCTTTTATAAAAAAAACATGAGAGCACTGACAGATTTTGACCCCTCAACAATTTTGACCCCCTTGGTGTAACATGACACAGTGAGTACACTGTCAAGTTTAAGTTTGGGTGTGTGCTCGGTAAGCCTTCTATCTTAGCATTCATGTGTATATTTTGCATTTGCATACTTATTTAAAAACCCACAAAAATTGAATTTTTTTCCAAAAATATAAAAACTTTGTCGTCAAGTTAGCTAGTAGGGTAACTTAGATTTTTATTCCGGAAATTTAGTTTGATAGGTTAGAAATAACTAAATCCTAGACTTAAGAATTAAAAACACTAAAAATAACCCTCCTTCTGTTTAACCTTGGCAAACATACGTCCTTACAGTTTTTTTTGAAGTAGGTAATCTTGAGTTCAGTACTTGAGTTAAGTCGAGATGAGGGGAAAGTATTGAAAGTTTTATTGAAGGATAAGTCTGGAAAATAGTTCCTATTCTTGAGTCCAAATTCAGAAAGTATATACCCTACAAATCGCACCTACACGTGTAAGGATGGGAACGCTCTGCGTGTGCACGCAGCGGAAGCGGGGACGGACGGAAAACAAAAATTCCGTTGGAGCGCGATCGACCATACGCCATGATCGTCCAAACACTAGTTTCTAGCTAAACTAAAGAGCATAAAGTAAAGTTCGGAGGTGCTACAACCTTTGCAGCGTGTCCGGCTAATCTCGGAAGACCCCGTCTAAACTCCG
Source organism: Agapanthus africanus (assembly GCA_030015575.1). NCBI lineage: Eukaryota > Viridiplantae > Streptophyta > Magnoliopsida > Asparagales > Amaryllidaceae > Agapanthus > Agapanthus africanus. Next base: position 407,243,558 of record JASDDO010000018.1, read on the forward strand.
TGAGCTTCAGAACCCGTCTGCATGTCGACTGTCTCGCCGTAGATGATCTGCATTGAAAGCGGGCTGCCTGAGCTCCAACTTTGTCACCGATCGGAGGAACTTCCTCCACAGGCTAGCTATGCCTGGAGGAAGGCGATGCGAACAATGAGTACCCTCTACTTTTTGCACTCCTTCACCATGGCAACTATTGCCATTAACCTAGAGAGCTTGAGCTCTTGTTGAGAGGAAGAATATGTATTTGTATTTTGTGATGGCTTGGAAAAATAAAATTAATTGTGTCCTCCATATTATCCACCCATGTCATGTATATCAAGACACATACTCACCTTCCCACTCTCTCTCATGTGTGTGTCAATACACAAGAGAGAGGGTGGGCCCCACCATTTTATAAGCATATAAAATAACTAATAATATATATAAAAATTAATATATATGTAAAGATATACACACACACACATTTACATATATATATATATATATTTATACTTAATATATAATGGTGGGAATTTATATATATATATATATATATATATATATATATATATATATATATAGAGAGAGAGAGAGAGAGAGAGAGAGAGAGAGAGAATAATGGAGAAAAGAGGCCATAGGAGGGAATTTCCTCCTATGGCGTCGAAAAAATACGCCCTCCATCGTGTTTTCCGACGATTGGAATCCATCATCTTTATCGCTATCATCTAAGATGTGGGTACGCCAAATTTCGAGTGATTCTACAACTTTTTCACCGTTGATTTAGCAATAAAAAGTTATATTGTCGGTAAACCGTTAATTTTGAACCCACTAATTCAACGGTGAAAAAGTTGTAGAATCATATGAAATTTGGCGTACCCACATCTTAGATGATAACAATGAAGATGATGGATTCCGATCGTCGGAAAATATGATGGATAGCGTATTTTTTCGACACCATAGGAGGAAATTCCCTCCTATGGCATCTTTCCTCCATTATTCTCATATATATATATATATATATATAAGTATTAGTACATGTATCCTATACACGTACACATCATGTATCACATACACGAAATGCCATCAACATCTTCTCAGTATCATATACACTATACTATAAACTGTATCATTTATACGGTTATCAAGTCAACACTTGACTTGGTATTCCGGCTGTGAAACCGGCTAGTATAACAGTCGTCCGATTGAACACGTATATCCAATATACATGTTTTATTGAACTCATGTACGTATCCCTATACGTACGTCACATCGCGTTTTGTCCAGGCAGGCACTCTCGTTGCGGGACTCTAAAGACCTGTCAATACGCTGGCAGTAGGTTATACAGGATCGTATCCGATTGAATCTGAAACAGTTTCAGATTCAACCCCCTTTCGGGTTAACCCACAAGCGCGTCAGCGGTACTAGCTGTACGTAACGGCTTCCCAGGTATGAGCAAGATAAAGGCAGGCCGATGAGCGAACTCATCCGGACCCAACAAAGTCTGTAAGTGATAGTCACCGTACAGTCCGGTCTCTTCGTCAAAGAGTATCACATACCGGGTCTGGGGAGTGGAATTTGTCAGACCCCCAATAACCCGATAAGTCGTGCTGACAGAGGACTTATAACCAAAGAGATACAACTGGTAACACTTACCGGTTTATCTCTACTACCGTGGCCACAGATTTCTGGCTATAGTCGTGTCCTGCAAAGTGCGATATCAACTCCCAATACCGGGAGTGACGAATTCCTTCGACCCCTCACTGCCTCCATATGCTTCGGGACTATACCCAACTAAAAGTCGTTTGCATGACTCAGTAGAGCCGTGGTAGGGTAGTAATCAAAGCACAGTGGGAACATACATGAGACACTATGGCAATTTCAGGTCTAGGGACTACCCTGTACTCATGTCACCGGAGAACTGCTATCTGACATTGGTATAATACCATCCAGGAGTTCTCGGCGAGTCCGTCCAGTGTAACTCATCCAATGAGCACCTGTATACAATCATCAGTGTCAAATACAAATGTCTATGGGAAGATCCATCGCCCCGTACAGGGTCATGAAACGTATACACTAGTCTAAACTGGAGTATTGATGCCCTGTCTCGATACTCCTACGACTAGGGACATTTAAGAATGTGCTTATAAACTACCAAGCCCCACTAGTATGATCCTTATCACAATCCTGGTAGTCAAGAAAAGATCCTTTGGGCTTTATCTCATGTATTTGCGATACGTGATAACTAGTATCTCGCATTAACATGACAGATAAAGACAGATCATATAGCATACTATCATCTCGAGTAAAACTGTTCTTGGTATTGGCCCTCTTCGAATTCAGTAATTGCATTCCCGCAATTACGATAATTGCCTTGAGGTCATAAATATCCAACAATCTCCCACTTGCACTCAAGGCCAATTATTGCGGTATCACATGCACACATCTCATGTGCTACTGCATACCCAACTTCTGTACTAACAGTTTCGCAAACTGTGTTCGAGAAATAGCCTCAGTGAGTGGATTCGCTATTATGTTTTTAACTGTATCTCTATGAATATCAACTTCACGGAGATCAACTATTTCCCAAAATGAGCGATACTTGCTCTAGAATATTGTTTGGATAGCTGATGGGACCTAGCTCACAAATGAACGTATTTATCCAAACAAATACATAGGATGTATCCTCTGCTGATTCACAATCAGCATCTAGTGCCTTGACTACCCCAGTATCTCGGTTGGAACTCTTCCAATACACTGCTCCTCATAAGAGGATAAACTAATGACTCACGACACACTCTGTCACCCTTATCTCTACGGAAGCTGGAATCGGTAATTGCCTCTCGGAAGAAGAAGCTGTCATTACCATACACCAAGAACATCTCATATGCTCTTCACTTCTTCTTATGTTTCTCCAGGATTGGATTAATGTCTGCTTACTACACCAAGTGTAAGAGCAATATCTGGTCGGGTATATAACATCGCATGATTGACCTCACTGCCGAAGCATGTCGAATGTCATTCATGCGAGTCTCTCTCTTCATCAGTCCCGAAAGACATCATTTAGAGAGAGTGACCCCATTACCTGCGGGTACATTACCTCACTAGGAGTCCTCCATTCTAAACCATTTTAGAATGGTGTCATTATACCAGAATTGGGATAATCCCAAAACCCTACCAGGTCTAACTCTATAGACCTAGTCACCAGAATCATTGACATATGTATAATCCACAAAAAGTGAAACTAAAGTGACTACCAACGTTTGACCAAATCGTAGTATAGAAATATCACTTCCTATTAAGAGTATGTTATCCACATCAGTATGCAGAATCAGACAGTACTCTCTACAGTTTTCTTACAAATACCTGGTTCATCTCTTATTTTGATGAAGTCAGACACTTTGATCGTTGCATCAAAAAACAGATGATCCACCTCTTCTATGCCTGCTTTAGTCTATAAATAGACTTAAGCAATTTGCACACTTTCCGCTACTCCCACTGACTAAGACAATCCTCTGGTAGAATCAGATACACGTACACTTCTAAATCCAATTTATAAAGACGTTATAATCATACTCATATCAGATATCATAATCATGAAAACAACAGTTGGCAAAGTTTATCCGTATGGACTTCAACACAGACTTTGAAGTAACAATATCACCACAATCCACATCGGGTATTTGTTGAATACATGTTAACTACAAGTCTGGCCTTATTAGGTTATTACCTTTACATTTGCATCGATCTCGAAAGATTTGCTTGCTCTTTATGGGTTTTACCCCTTTCAGGAACACACAACAAAGTCTATAATTTATTGTATTGCATGGAGTCCAACTTGGATAACTTGGCATCCAGCCATCATTCGAAAGTCACCATTTCCTATGGAATGCTGATAACTAGTAAGGTCATTATCGAATGATGCAAGCCTCCTAGTCACCGTCTATGAGAAAAACGAAGTATCTCTGGATGGCTGAGGTCACCTACTAGATCTGCGGAGCAGCTATGGTCTGTCAGGGTCAATTGGATCATTAAGTTCTACTAAACTTTTGGTAACTGTTTGTGGTTCTGGAACCATTTCAGTTCTACCATACTCCCACTAATTTATTTTGCAAGAAATTCCTTAACCAAGGAGGTGGCGAGTTAAGAACAAAACACTTTTGAACTTGAAAAACGGTAGAAGTTATCCCTCGCGAAATCTTGGGATAACCCACAGACTGTTATTTCTGAAACGTGATTCGAGTTGATCCGGATTATGGATTTAAATACAAACTGGATAACCCCACATCTTAACAACTTTAAGATGAACACTATTCTATATTACATATAGAAAAGAGGCACTTGTTTAGATGGAACTAGTATCAATTGATATGCATCTATTTCTAATGCATCCCCAAAATTGAAGAAGGCAACTCAACATTACTTATCATGGAGCGCACCCACGGATAAGCAATTTGAGAGAGAATCACATTCTCAATATGGAATATCTAGAACCAACCCTATGTCTGTATCGACATTGGACGACATACATCAATATGTATTAGTCCCTAAAGTCCACTAACTCATTTTCCGTGTGCTGTTAATCGAAAAACATTCTTTTGGTTAAAAGAAACCAAAAGTTTGCTGTTTAGGCAAAACCTGATGATTTTCCTCAATAACAATAATTGCTCTGAAAGCCGATATTGAGGATAAAATCATCTATTCTCAATTCTCTGCTCTTTCTCAGCATCTGTAACGCCCTACAGATGTGGGATTCTAATCCGGTATCTATATACCCAGGAGTTAGAGTCAATTGAGAAATAGTTTCTCAAAACACAGACGCACTGGAAATCCGAAACATCAAAAAATGTTTCAGTGGGGTTAGTCAGGTATTCACAGTATTGCCTTTTTCATTGCCCAGACTCATGACAGTAGTCGCTATTTCTTTTTCTCACTTCAACCCCTTTTGATGTATTTTCAACTTACCTTCTTTTATACCGGACTTATGCTAGTTGCTTTTCTCCTTTCCATTCCTTTACCACCAGCTTCGGGATTGGAAGAATACTATCCAATAAGCGTAACTGGAATACACTCCTTATATGTAAGGAGCTCTCGAGCTTGAAATAAGGTAGGAGGGATAGACAAAAGAACAATTCAGCTAATCCAGTACCAGTGGCCATCCTCAGACTGAAACAGTTTCATCGAGTTCGTATCTAACTATACGATGGACTTTCAAACAATATGGATCTCTGTACCGAATACAGAGGGTTCTGGAGTTATCAGAAGGGGAAGTAGGATATGTGAGGACATATGTGACTATGTCTTGGATTAGGGCAATCCAAACATTCCAAAGCTGTCGATTGTAAGAAAGGTTGGTTAACTTGGTAAATGAGGCTTGGTTAAAGGTCAGTCCAGGGTCGCTGCCACAGAGAGAGAAAAGAAACAATCTGCGTGCACTCTAACCTAGATTATATTGGTGTATTTATCTAATCAGGATGGCTCCGACTGTTCTGTCAAATTCTTCTTCAAACCCTAAAAAGGAGAACTAGCCAGAATTTTGTATAGAAAATCTTTCGGGAGTAACTATTACTCACAGTAGGAATCGGGACCCAAACTATCATGGCGTGGTAACCATGATGGATGCCAACAAGTTACCCCACTCCATAGAAAGTATGCAATCTCATTGCAAGTTTCAACACTTAAAACTCCTGATATCGGTTTTTACACTTAACAACCTATGACCTTGACGGATGCCAACAAATCATAGGCCCTAGTCAAGTTGAACCCGTCATTTCATGATTAACTCGAACCCAACCGCACATGCCCTTAACGGAAGCCAACAAGGCTGTGCGACTGTCCTGGATAACCGCATCAAATGCTTGTAGGAAAACATCATTTAGCTACCGTACATTACGCCTTGACGGATGCCAACAAACGTAGCATGAATACTAAGTACCCTACTTCCTGAAATGACAGAGGGGTACGGCTGGTTTTGAAGAAAACCATCAACATAATGAACTTGATCTCATCGTAGGAACCGAGTGGTTTTGAAAGTTTATAGTCGCGTAGACCTTTGCTTAAGAGTGAACTCCCCGTTAAGGGATCTAGACTCTTTTCCTCATCGAATGAGGTGCGGGATATTCATAATCGAATAGCACGACGCAAAGCAAAAGAATACGGCTACAAAAACAATTTTAGTAACACAAACTTTTGCCCAAGAGCGAACTTCCAGTAACGGGATCAAGGCTCTTTCCTTATCGAATGAGGCGCAGAACATTCCTAACCGAATGCCTCAATACAAAGTAAAAGAATCGACTAAAATTTCCTCTTTATAAAATATTGATTCCTACAACGTACAGGTTTATTTTACTTTGTATTAATGCAATCAATACAATCCCATCATTTAGATAATCTCATTATCTAGCAGTATCCTTCTCACATAAACATTACAAAAAAGCTTGAAAAGGAAAAATATAATACACATATATGCCATACGCATTCGCCACGGGGCCCTGTCATGGACCGTTAGGTTACTTAACTAACGGCAGAGCGGAGGCAGGGCTAGCGCGGATGCAAAACGTATATATCATTAATTTTTATACACACACACACACACATACTATATATATATATATCACATTTATAAATATACCATCACACGCAAATAATCACATTACATCATGAGGAAAAACAGCATCACAGAGTTTGGAATGGTCGGATCACCTAGGAATCCCGCGTTTCGTTCGAGCCACAAACGAAGCACGAAATACCCCGGTCGCGTGAATAGCCCGTGCGTAGCTAAAAGCAGACCCCTACGAGTGCGAAAAGTCATCCGCTAACCCGAGAAACGAGACAACCCGGCATCATCACCATGATGGGGCTACCCAGCACTTTTTCAAGTTCGATGATAAGTGCACTCCTCCGTAGGTCTATCCTAACCTCCTATAAGCTCAGCAAGCAGCCCGCCAATCCTAGAATCGAGTGGCCCGGTCTCAGTTCCTTAAGATGGCCACCCGCTGCAATCTATAACCCGGCTTCCAGTGCGCTTCTTCGTAAGGTAATCCTAATACCTATATTAATACAACGGTGACGTTGATCGCAACCTGATTGAGCCCCGACAAATAATATACAATAAGCGGAAACGATGGCCACATGTCGACCGCTCGTCCCGAATAAAAGAATATACATTTTGGCTACAACATGAATGAAAAGAAACATATAACAACGCAACATTCAAATACGCACAGGGCTATTCATTTTGCGACGATCCAATCCACACCAAACAAAATTAACATAGAACATCCCAGACTCACAAATACATATCAACAAGTATGTATCATCGTATCAACTGAGTTAAACACTTTAACATCATGAATACGAAAACGCTACGATGTTACAATTTTGATCGATAACTTTCCAATGCAATACGAGATCAAATCTCAATATTAGGAAAAAACAAACAATACCAAAAATCCTATTTCTACAAGTTTAAGCTCCCAGAGAAAATTGGGGGCATTCTGAAACAAAATGGCCGGTGAAGACCCGGTATGGCCGGCCAAATTGTCCAAAAAACCCCCTAAATTTTGCTCACCTCATTTTCACATCAAAATCATCATTCTGCAGTTGTTTAAAAAAAAATTAAAACACTTTTGAAATTCGGACAGAGAAAGGCTTAAACCCGGAAATCGGAATCGGAAAATTGTCGATTGAAACTAGAACATCGCCCAAGCTAGTCCTAGTGCTTGGTTGGCTTTGATACCACTGTAAGAAAGGGCGTGCTCCGCATGCGCGCGCAGAGGAAGCGGGGACGGACGAAAAACAAAAATTCCGTTGGAGCGCGATCAACCATACGCCAAGATCATCCAAACACTAGTTTCTAGCTAAACTAAAGAGCATAAAGTAAAGTTCAGAGGTGCTACAAGCTTTGCAGCGTGTCTGGCTAATCCCGGAAGACCCCGTCTAAACTCCATGAGCTCCAGAACGTGTCTGCACGCCGACTGCTTCGCCGTAGATGATCCACGTTGAAAGCGGACTGTCCGAGCTCCAACCCCGTCACCAATCGATGGAACTTCCTCCAGAGGCTTGCTATGCATGGAGGAAGGCGATGCGAACAATGGGTACACTCTACTTTTTGCACTCCCTCACCATGGAAACTATTGCCATTAACCTAGAGAGCTTGAGCTCTTGTTGAGAGGAAGAAGAAGATGTATTTGTATTTTGTGATGGCTTAGAAAAATAAAATGAATTGTGTCATCCATATTATCCACACAGGTCATGTATATCATGACACATACTCACCCTCCCACTCTCTCTCATGTGTGTGTCAACACACAAGAGAGAGGGTGGGCCCCACTATTTTAAAAGCATATAAAATAACTAATAATATACACATTAATACACACACATACATTTACATATATATATTTATTTGCATATTTATTTATACTTAATACCATAATGGTGGGAATTAATATATATATATATATATATATATAAGTATTAGTACATGTATCCTATACACGTACATATCATGTATCACATACATGAAATACCACCAATATCTTCTCAGTATCATATACTGTAGAGTGTGTGTGTATCATCTACACTATACTAGAAACCGAATCATTAATACGGTTATCAAGTCAACACTTAACTTGGTATTCTGGCTGTGAAACCGGCTAGTATAACAGTCGTCCGATTGAACACGTATATCCAATATACACGTTTTATCGAACTCATGTACGTATCCCTATACGTACTCACATCGCGTTTTGCCCAGGCAGACACTTTCGTTACGGGACTCTAAAGACCTGTCAATACGCTTGCAGTAGGTTATACAGGATCGTATCCGATTGAATTTGAAACAGTTTCAGATTCAACCCCGTTTCGGGTTAACCCATAAGCGCGTCAGCGGTACTAGCTGTACGTAACGGCTACCCAGGTATGAGCAAGATAAAGGCAGTGCTTCGGGACTGTACCCAACTAAAACCCGTTTGCATGACTCAGTAGAGCCGTGGTAAGGTAGTAATCAAAGCACAGTGGGAACACACATGAGACATTGTGGCAATTTCAGGTCTAGAGACTACCCTGTACTCATGTCATCGGAGAACTGCTATCTGAAATTGGGTTAATACCATCCAGGAGTTCTCGGTGAGTCCGTCCAGTGTAATTCATCCAATGAGCACCTATATACAATCATCAGTGTCAAACACCAATGGCTATGGGAACAGCCATCGCCCCGTACAGGTTCATGAAACGTATACACTAGTCTAAACTGGAGTATCGATGCCCTGTCTCGATACTCCTACGACTAGGACATTTAAGGATGTGCTTATAAACTACCAGGCCCCACTAGTATGATCCTTATCACAATCCTGGTAGTCAAGCAAAGATCCTTTGGGATTTTCTCATGTATTTGAGATACGCGATAACTAGTATCTCGCATTAATATGACAGATAAAAACAGACCAGATAGCACACTATCATCTCGAGTAAGACAGTTCTTGGTATTGGTCCTCCTCGAATTCAGTAATTGCATTCCCGCAATTACGATAATTGCCTTAAGAGCACAAATATCCAACAACACGCACCTTGAAACTTGGGATAGTAGAGAATACCTAGAAATACTCTTGCGTAAAAACCTAGTACGAAAGAAAAAATGGTATTTAAAGCTAACCATCAAAAGAGCATCATTGAAAAATATATTCGGTCTTGAAAATAAAAAAGAAAAAAATAAGTAAAAAATAAATTATAAGACCTGGAAACTGCTATTTATGCTTTGATAAGCTCACGCATTCAGTAATTGGCTGATTAGTACCTCAAGAAGCAGTAATAGTCACATGAAAGGTGTGTGAACAAATCCGTCCATCAATAATGAAAAGAAGTAGTATTAGGTATTAGGGCAAGGGTACTATAGCTTGAATTGAATTCTTGAGTGTAGAGGTGAAATTTACACACACGTAGGGGTATACGATCAATGTTTGGAGGAAAGATAGGGATAAAGAATAAGTCTTATGTTTTCCATAAAGATGATAAAAATTCCGAATTGGAGACCGCGCTTTAGAAGGAAAAACTCAAGAGAAACTAAGATCTTTCTAAACTTTCAAAATGTATAGGATCTTAGATTGAATAAATAGGAGGTGTGAAAAATAAAGAATGGATATTTCTAACTTAGATGCTAAGCCGTAGGATCAGAATCAATGTTAACTTATGAAACTAGATTGACGGGATTTTGTGGGTAGTATCCACTGAAAACCCTCAGGAGACAACAGCCCTCCTACTAGGGACATTTAGAGGTTTAACGGCTTGTTGCACACGCTAAGTGCTACTGTGATTGTCACGCCCCGCTTCCTAAAATACTTAAACACGGCACGTGACAGAGCCAACTATACTACCTATGCTAAGGAAAGATCCTTCTATAGTCACATTATGGCTGTCAATCAGGTATCAAGAATAGTAAAAATAAAATCTAGCCAACACATGTCCGTCTGCCACAGCAAATAAAATCAAGAAATTCATATAGCGGAAACGAATTAAGATCCAAATAAAAACAATCTCTGAATCATGTCCATTATGGGCTCACATCAATAATATAAAACTACGGAAATAAATAAACTAAGCATCTCTAAAAATACACATCTAGCTCCTCATTGCTCAGCTTGCTTGCTAAAATACTCCTGATCTACCTGCGATAATGTCAGAGGAACCGACCCATGCAAAACCCAGACGTCAGTGCGTCATAATTATCAAAATAATGGTAGTAACTAGGATAGGATGATATTATTAAACATGAATATAAATAATAAACACAAGTATAAAACAGTGAGATACATGTATGTGATGTGTATCCTAAAGTCTGTGCCTCTAGCTTATCTATTTTACAAGTCTTTGAAATCAATTTAATGTAATCGTCGATGTAACTCAATAGTACCCCGTGCGTGCCCGGGACCACGGTCAAGATTCTCGGGCTGAATCCGAGACGTGCCGCTAAGCAGTAAACATGTAACATGTACATATGAATGATGCCAGCAGCATCATTCCGGGGTTGGCCGAGCCCGTAGAGACTGATCAGTATAAGTATCGAACTGTTGAGTTATAAGTCAGGTTTCATTATGGATTTCCCTTTACCCCCAAGTTTTGTGTTCAAGTCAAGTATTGATGATATAAATCTAATGCCAACACAGGATTAAGAAGGTACATATCTTGTCTATGTAGACAACAAGTCACGTCCATTAGGACAATGAATCAAGATTGTCGGTATTAGTAATAAGATCCAAGTAACAAGTCTGGTAGTGTGTCGTGAACATGTCATGCAATGTATTTTAACCAGAATAGGCACCAAATGTAAGACTATAACCAATATCGAAACACGGTAAACACAACTAATGCCAGTATGTATATATTCTAGGGTTGCTAGGCACGCTCACAAGGTTCTACGAGGTATCAACCATGCCCGATTAAAAATTTAGCCGTGCCGAACAATCCAAAGCCGGATCTTTAAACTAGAGTTTAGGTGATAACAAGCATGTTAAACTCTTTCACACTAAGTGAGAGAGATTACAACCTTTGTAGATCCGGTCCTTCACTTCTTAAGCTCCGTGTAGATGTCCCCTTCGCTGCGATCGTGAACTTCGGACTCTAGAGAAGCTCCACAAGAAGAACGAACGTGCTTGCTTCGATGGCTTCGAGGCCGAAGATGATCTACGTCGGGGAGACACTAACTCAAGCTATTCCTTCACTAGGTCATGAACTTTGTGAAGAGAACACACTCTACTACATGGCAAGTGGTAGAGGATGAAGAAGTAGGAGGTGGGCTCACTTTAGAATTGATTTTCTTTCACTTTTTTTCAATCTCCATTGAAGCTAGAAAGCTTTTGTTGAATGAAGAAGAAGAAGAAGTCTAATGAATAATTCATCCAAATGAAAACTTATCCAATGAATTATTGCACCATGGTTGAGTTAAGCCTTCATGCTTAACTCATGTAGAGAATTAACCAAAGTATGAGGTTAAGGGTTGGGTTAACTAATATCCTAAGGAATGACAAAAGAGTTGACTTTGCAATGTTGCATACAAGCTTCTACAAGCTTGATAACATTGACTAAAGTCTCCTCTCTTTTGTTATTCTTAAGGAAATAAGTAAACCCTAATTTAACCTAAACTTGATATAAGTCTCATACACCCATCTTATATGTATCATCAAGCAAGATACAAACATGTACACTTGCATATATCACATATAAACAACGTGCACAATCAAGTGAGAAAATAAATCATAACTGAGCTAATACTAGTTAATATAATGTAATATATCAAATATATAATTATACATTAAATTATTAAATCAACTCTTGATTTAATAACCCGGCTATAACCGACTAATATCATGTGTAACAACTTATCGAATCAACACTTGTCCGATAACCCGGCTATATCGCATACAACCGATCAATGTCACATATCGCGAGAATAGAATACGGTATCTCATATCGTATTAATCTCGATCCCGCACATATCACATATGTGTTCCTACTCCGTTTCGCTTGAGCCATGAAACCCCTGTGTAGGACTCTAAAGACTCGTCAATACGCCGGTAGTAGGTGATGATCAAATCAAATACCCACAAGCCGCAAGCGGTCTGCTAAACGTAACGACCACCCGGGTATTGAGCGATCATAAGATCAACAAGCAAGCCTGTACATTCTCCCGTGAATCCAAACAGTAACACTCCCGTACAGTTCGGTCTCGTCGTCTGATATGTCACATATCTCGCCTAGGATTGGTAAACGTCAGACCCCAGTAGCTCGATAAGTCGTGTCGATATGAGGTCTATAACAAATCGAGAAACTACTGATAACACTTACCAGTAAATCTCAGCAACCCTGGCCAAGGATTTTCGGTTATAGCCAATCGAACACAGCGCAACATCAACTCCCTATACCGGGAGAGACGAATCCCCTCCTATCGCTCATTGCCTCCATGTGATTCGGGACTGTACCCAAAAGCCACCTTTTTGCACGCCCTCTTGGACGTGGTATGATGGAAATCAAAGCACAGTGGGAATCACACAAGACCCTATGACGATCTCGGGTCAATAGACTACTGTGTACCTGTGTCACCGGAGAACTGCCATCTGACGTAAGGTATAATACCATCTGGGAGTTCTCGGCGAGTCCGTCCAGTGTACCCAGTCTCCACTGAGCACCCGTACACCATCCTTGATGTCAAACACCGATGGATATGGGATCATCCATCGCCCATCATATGGGTCAAGATGCGTATACGCTAGTCTACTCTGGTGTATCGATGCCCTGTCTCGATACACCCTCGACTAGGAACAGTTATAGGATGTACTCGTCGACTACCGTGGCCCCACTAGTATGATCTCATCATAGTCCCAGTAGTCGAGTACATATCCTAAGGGCTTTATCAACATATAACATAGAGACAATCAGAGTACATGTTAAGATAAAGTACAACCAGATAGCATACTATCATGTCGAGTAAGAAAGTCCTCCCTATATATGTCCTAGCATCCACTACAATATACATCGTATGTACAGTAATGGCCTCTAGGGCATACATATAACTAACAATCTCCCACTTGCACTAGGGCCATCTGTTGTGGTATCACATACCCAACAATTAGCTGTGGTTGAAATATCTCATACTCAACCATCCCATAAAAGTCTTTGCTGGGAAAAAGGCCTTTGTGAGTGGATCCGTGCTGTTGTCCTTTGTGTCTACTCTCCTAACCTCGTTCTCCCTGGAGATCAACCATTTCCATGATCAGGCGATACTGCCTAAGAATTATTTCTGGATTTCAGATGGGACGGTTGTTCCTTGGCTAAAGCCACAACTCCATTGTCACACAATGGTAGGAACGAAGTTCATCTCATGAACTTATATATATCTAGACTGCCTCTTTGGTAGCATCCTTGGTAACGATGTATCTTGCCTTTAATCGTCTAGTACGTCACGGTATCTATCTTGGAACTCTTCCAACATACCGTCCCTCCACTGAGGGTAAAGACAATGCCTGCGACTGACATTCAGTCGTCCTTATCACCCTGGAACCTTTCCAGTGATTCTCCCCAGGATCGATTGATACCATCTCACTACAACTAGTGAGAATCCTAACATCCAATTAGATCTATCTCATAGATCCAAAAACCCACGATTTAGGAGGTATCACTTTGATCCTATATGGAGAATCCTTGTGATAAGCGGAGATTGACCGAGCGTAGCATAGGAAACTCCTTCCCTATCAAGAGCATGTCATCCTCGTACTATACGAGGATCACCACCATACTCCCTACTACCTTTTTGTATATACTTGGTTCATCTACCATTTTGATGAAGTCAAACTCTTTGACTACCACATCAAAACCGATGTTCCAACTCCGCGATGCCTGTTTTATAACATAAAACATCTTGTACATGTTTCCGCTTCTCCCACTGTTTACGAAGCCCTCTGGCTGTGTACTTATAGACGTTCTCTTCTAAAACATCATTTAGAAAAGCAGTCATGACACCCAACCACCAGATATCGTAGTCATGGTATGTAGCCGTGGCAAGTAGGATCTGGATGGACTTAAGCATAGCTTTGAAAGTCTCAACTTTTCCATGTACACCGAGTAATCTTCTCAAGATATACTTGCTCCTGATGGGGATTTAACCTTTCAGATAAAGCAACCAAAGTCTATACTTTGTTGGTGTATAAGGATTCCATCTCAGATAACTAAGCATCCAGCCATTCTTACAGAGTCCCACTCCTGATGGCCAGCTCGAAACAAGTTGGGTCATCATCTCATGATGCAATCCTCGCTTCCACTGTCATAGAGAAACCGAAGTATCTCTCAGGTGGGTGAGGAACCCTACTAGATCGGCGGAGAGGCTGAGGTTCGTTGGAAACTATTGAATCCTTTGGTTCTATCAAATCATCAGCTGCAGTTTGTATAGCTGGAACCTTTCCAGTTCTACATAACAGACCTTGCCTCGAGCTTGTCCGGATTTTGCTTTTAGACATAGGCCGGACAACCCCAAATCTTAACAAACTTAAGATATGGGCTCTTCCCTTTCCATATCACATATGAAGTGGTAGGCAACTGATTTGATTTGAACCCTATTCAATAGGTATGCAGCTTCTCAAGTGCATAACTCCCAAAAGGAAATAGGAAACTCAGTAGTACTCATCATAGAGCATACCATATCCCATAGGGTGCTATTGCTCCGCCCCGATACACCGACGTGCTGTGGTGTATACGGAGGAGTAATGCTGAGAGAGAATCTCATTCTCCTTTAGAATAGTCCAGGAATTCCGTGCTCAAGTATTCTCCTCCATGATCTCATCAAAGGACATAATACTTATACCCGTATTTTGGTTCTCTACTTCTAACTTATATTCTGTGAATATCTCAAAATCTTCGGACTTGTGTTTCAACAGGAACATATGTCTGAATCTTGAGAGATTATCAGAGAATGTAATGAAGTACAAAGAACCGGTTTTGGCATGTGTAGATAGGAGACTTTCATACATCAGCATGTCTCAATCTTAAGAGTTTAATAACTCTTTCTCTGTTTCCAATAAACAGAGCTATGGTCATCTTATCTTTGTGACATGACCGGCAAGTTTCACAAGATGTAAATTCAAACAAATTTAAATATGCATCTTAATGTAACTTCAGCTAGTCGGATCGCATTGATATGACCTAGTCTACAATGCCTCAAGAAGGATTCGTTCATTTCTGAACTCTTCCTCTTGTGTGTGTTCTGTATACTAAGAACTGTAGTTTGATTTAGAACGTCAATGCTTTTAGATAACGTGCCTGAACCGATCAACTCTTGATATAGGAAATGTTCAAAACATTATCCAACAATACAAAATTATATCCTTTCTTTACTAATAAAGAGACTGATATGATGTTGTATATCAGGTTCGGTATCTAATAACATTTGTTCAGAATCAATGTATTCTGGTAATACAGGGTGATAGTGACCAACAGACTTGGCTGCAACACTTGCACCGTTTTCTGTCTCATGAAACTTATCACCCGTTCTCAGTTCTCTACCTTTATATAGCCCATGTAACAGATTACATATGCGGGATCCTGATCCGGTATCTCATACCCAGGACGTAAAGGATACTGAGAAACAGTTCTCTGTAATGAACACACCCGAAGAAGATGCATCAGCATGCACTTTCTTCGTTTGGGCGGCACGGGAAATCTGGTATTCCCCAATTTCCTGCTCTGTCTTATAACAATTATAAGTTGGAGCGGGACCAACGTTCCCCAGCTCAGTATAAGAAGCGGGTTCGGTCAATTCATACGTTTTATTATCTTGATTAAGGCGTGATATGGTCGCTACCTGGAGAGAGAGAGAGAAGAAAACACTCAGCGTATGATCTTGCAAGATTAGATTGGTTATCTAATATATCTAATCAGGATGTCTCCCACTGTTTTAATCAAATCTTCCTTCAAACCCTAAAAGGAAAGACTAGCTGGGATTTATTACACGTTATAAGTTCGCCAATTTTTCAGCCAGGCCAGTGTCGGTACTTTGAGGGAGGTCCTCCGTGCTTTCGCACGAACCTAATTAAAGTAAACCTCGTTTTCCCAGAGGCATAACCCCGCTAACACCTTTCTAGACACCTACTTGATCTGCTAATTGTAATGTGTAAAACTCTTCCAGGAGTAACTCTTACTCGCAGCGGGTATCGGGATCCAACTATCTCATAGAAGGTAGGCAATCTCAATGCAAATTTCAACACTTGAAATTCCCAATAATATTTTACCCCTAGCGTCCTATGACCTTGATGGAGGCCAAACTACCCATAGTCCGCTAGTCAAGTTCAACCCATCATTTCCTGATTGAATTAAACCCACCCGCACGACCTTTGACGGAGGCCAAACTACGCCGTACGAATACCCTAATCCAATCGCATCGTATGCTAGCAGATAAGCATTAGTTAGCTACCGTACACTACGCCTTGACGGAAGCCAAACTACCGCAGCACGAATACTAACTAGTACTTATCTGAAATGACGGAGGGCTACGACAGGTTTTTAAGAAAACCCTTTGCGTAATAAACTTGATATCGTTGTAGAATCGAGTGATTTTAAATGGAATGTTTTTGAGACTTTTCTAGTTTTGCTAAAGGGGTCACTCCCGGTGAAGGGATCGTCGGCCCTTTCCTCATCGAATAAGGTGCAGGATATTTCACAAATATCACTATGCAAAGCAAGAACTATAGAAGCAATCAAAAGGCAAACCACGTTTGTAGCATCTGCTAGTTTCACTAAAGAGGTCACTCCCGGTGAAGGGATCTCGGCTCTTTCCTTATCGAATAAGGTGCTGGATGTTCTACAAGGAACACCGCTATGCAAAGCAAGAACTAAAGCTACCATTTTTTAAACAAGTTTCTACATCATTTTTATGTTTCTTTTATTTCATTAATCTCATTAATGAAGTCCCATTTTATTATGCTTCACAAGCCTCTCTTTTGAAACGAAATCTGCAATATAACATATATCTCATATATATAATATAAACATTCGTCTCAGGCAGTAATATGATCTCATCACAGAACATTGCAGCAGAATAACATATATGAAATATTGGATATACTAGGACGTCCGTGTTTTCAATACGAGCCTGTATAAAACACGGATTCCACAGTCGCGATGAATAGCCAAACCCACATCCCTAGACCCTTACGAGAGCGGCAAGCAACACTTCCAATTCTAGGGTTAGGAAACCCGGTCTCGACTCCTCGAGATGGTCTCCCACTGGACCCTAGAACCCGGTTACTTATGCTCCCCGCCTTGGGTCTACCTAATGCGGAAAAGTAAATAATATACAATGGTGACAGCATCTTCAGCCCGGAAGTGCCCCAATAAAAGAATATTACATACAAATGAATTTTATATGAATGAAAAAGCAAAACTCTCATCTCACATAAAACCCGCCGGCTATTCAGAACACGACGATCCAATATAACATATCATAGCAACACATAATATCTCATATCATCAACGTAAGTAAATATGCGTATCCCAGTTGTCGTTGATGTATAGCAACGAAACCGGCGATACACCACATATTACACTTACGGTCGCAGAAAAGAAAGTGTAAAACTATAACAGTTGGAATCCACAACCTCCTTAGATATCGCATGCCTAACCAAATGAATTCCTTAGACATCGCATGCCTAACAATTATAAACCCCGCATTTTAGTCTCATTATCGAAAACTCTTTTCAATATCAAGTCGGGCAATTCAACAAGATTCCCGACATTCTGATCGAATGCTCGTCGCAAACTTTAGTAGATGGCCGCACCCTTATGCCATCGACGAAGTGCACTAAGGCGGAACACCGCTGCCGCGAGCACCCGAACGGATGCTTTTGGCGACGGGGTTCTCCTACAGTCACTTGGTCGGGGCTATGCGGCGTGGCTGTCTGTTAAGTTTACCCGGCGAGTATCCGCGTACGCTACGTGATTGCGACGGACTTTTGATCACATCAAAATTTCGTGGCAACCGATCAATTTGAGACTGAACTGCTGGATTTACAACATTCAAATTAGTTATCTCATAATTACCTGTGGATTCCAAATATTGTATCACATTCCAGATAAATAGACAATGTTAAACTTTCCGATCGAATAATCAAACACCCAAGATTTCCCCAATATATCTCAACACTTGAAATCAGTTTAAAAACATCCATCACATGCCACAGTACCAATGGTCCAGCCGTAGAAGGGTCAAGCTAACGCCTCACATGTGGCATGCCGTACTGCCGCAAACCCTAAGGTTTAGAGGCAGTTCAAGACGGTCACATAATCGAGTTAAGGTTTGTTGTCTTCTAGAGAGTCCACCGCGTTACTTGCACGACTTAGAACGTTTTTAAACTCGAGAAAAAAATCCAACTTTTGAAAAATTTTCCGACACGGGAAAAAGTGAGTTATTGATATCCGTTCGAACATTTTAACAGTTTCTAAAAATTATACGGACAAAACTAAAAAAAGTTAAATTATCCGATCGAATCATCGAGTCCCCAATACAACCCTAGAAAACTCAACACTTGAGTGGAATTAAAAAATTCCAAGAAAAAAATGACAAGAAAGGACCTAAGAATAATTATATGAAATATGAGGGACTTTTGTTGAATGAAGAAGAAGAAGTCTAATGAATAATTCATCCAAATGAAAACTTATCCAATGAATTATTGCACCATGGTTGGGTTAAGTCCTCATGCTTAACTCATGTAGAGAATTAACCAAAGTATGAGATTAAGGGTTGGGTTAACTAATATCTTAAGGAATGACAAAAGAGTTGACTTTGTCAATGTTGCATACAAGCTTCTACAAGCTTGATAACATTGACTAAAGTCTCCTCTCTTTTGTTATTCTTAAGGAAATAAGTAAACCCTAATTTAACCTAAACTTGATATAAGTCTCATACACCCATCTTGTATGTATCATCAAGCATGATACAAACATGTACACTTGCATATATCACATATAAACAATGTGCACAATCAAGTGAGAAAATAAATCATAAGTGAGATAATACTAGTTAATGTAATGTAATATATCAAATATATAATTACACATTAAATTATTAAATCAACTCTTGATTTAATAACCCGGCTATAACCGACTAATATCATGTGTAACAACTTATCGAATCAACACTTGATCCGATAACCCGGCTATATCGCATACAACCGATCAATGTCACATATCGCGAGAATAGAATACGGTATCTCATATCGTATTATTCTCGGTCCCGTACATATCACATATGTGCTCCTACTCCGTTTCGCTTGAGCCAGGAAACCCCTGTGTAGGACTCTAAAGACTCGTCAATACGCCGGTAGTAGGTGATGATCATATCAAACACCCACAAGCCGCAAGCGGTCTGCTAAACGTAACGGCCACCCGGGTATTGAGCGATCAGAAGATCAACAAGCAAGCCTGTACATTCTCCCGTGAATCCAAACAGTAACACTCCCGTACAGTCCGTTCTCGTCGTCTGATATATCGCATATCTCGCCTAGGGGTGGTAAACGTCAGATCCCAGTAGCTCGATAAGTCGTGTCGATATGAGGTCTATAACAGTTCGAGAAACTACTGATAACACTTACCAGTAAATCTCAGCAACCCTGGCCAGGGATTTTCGGTTATAGCCAATCGAACATAGCGCAACATCAACTCCCTATACCGGGAGAGACGAATCCCCTCCTATCGCTCATTGCCTCCATGTGATTCGGGACTGTACCCAAAAGCCACCTTTTTGCACGCCCTCTTGGACGTGGTATGATGGAAATCAAAGCACAGTGGGAATCACACAAGACTCTATGATGATCTCGGGTCAACAGACTACTCTGTCCCAGTGTCACCGGAGAACTGCTATCTGATGTAAGGTATAATACCATCTTGGAGTTCTCGGCGAGTCCGTCTAGTGTACCCAGTCTCCACTGAGCACCCGTACACCATCCTTGATGTCAAACACCGATGGATATGGGATCATCCATCGCCTATCATATGGGTCAAGATGCGTATACGCTAGTCTACTCTGGTGTATCGATGCCCTGTCTCGATACACCCTCGACTAGGAACAGTTATAGGATGTACTCGTCGACTACCGTAGCCCCACTAGTATGATCTCATCATGGTCCCTGTAGTCGAGTACATATCCTAAGGGCTTTATCAACATGTAACATAGAAACAATCAGAGTACATGTTAAGATAAAGTACAACCAGATAGCATACTATCATGTCGAGCAAGAAAGTCCTCCCTATATATGTCCTAGCATCCACTACAATATACATCGTATGTACAGTAATGGTCTCTAGGGCATATATATAACTAACATATATATCTATCTGTAATAACCTTTATACGTCCATTACCATGTATATTGCAACCTAGATAGCATATTGAACTAATATAGTATTATAATTATTTCGTGATGTTCCGGTATGCAACTGGATAACCCATTATCAGTATGGATACAGACGGATGTGATAAAACTGTAAATCGCTACTACTTTCTGAATATTAAAATGTATGCACTATAATCATGCATATAAATATCGATATAATCAAAATAGCATGTTGCAAGTTTAGAACTTGCCTGATCGAATCTCACGACTAATACAGATTTTCCGAACGACGGTGATGTTCGAAATCATGACGTAAATACGACCTTGCCCACAAACGACTGCGTAATGTTCTGGGTAGCCGTTGATTCTCTGTGGAATTCCCAGAGGCTGGTGCTCAGGGTTGAAAGCGACGGCGACGAGTTGGGGTTCACCGGTGATGTGATAAAGTCGGGTTTTGAACTTAGGAAGAAGAAATTAAAGAGAACGAGACGAAGGGGATCTGGGTTTTGTGGAGATATCAATTGGGGACGAGGTCTGGGTCATGCTCGTCGGCGACGAACCAGGGTGGCGATTGCAGTCGGCTCCGGCGAAGTTGGAAAGAATAGAAAAGAAGAAGAAAGAATAAGAAAAGTGGAAGAAATGAGGCTGTTGGTAGGTTCTGGGGTTGATGAGGACAAAAGAAGGAGTAGGTCGGCAACGTGGTGATGGGGAGGCCGACGGCGATGAGGTGTTGCGGCCACGAAGGGCCGATCGGATTTGGTGTGATCGGGGATGTGGAGGTGATGTGTTGGTGTTCTGGGGTTGCTAGGAAGATGAGGAGGTGATGGAGGTGGTCGGTGTTGGTGGGTTTCCGGCGACGAGGTCGAGACGAGATGGGGGTTGATTGGTTCTTGGTGTCGGGGTCCTTCAATTGAGGTCTCAGGAACGGGTAGGAGGAGGAGGAGGTGTGGCAGCGAGGAAGAGGAGCTGATGATGAGGAGATGGGGTCGACGGCGACGAGGTGCGGCAACGGGAGATGTGGGTTAGGGTTCGAGGTTAGGCGACGAGAAGAAGAGAAAAGAGGGAGGAGAGAGAGAGGTTTTATAAAAAATATTATATATATATATATATATATATATATATATATATATATATATATATATATATATAAGGATAGAGAGAGAGATAGATAAAAAATTTTGAGAGAGAGAGAGAAAGATTTATTTTAAAA
Organism: Agapanthus africanus; assembly: GCA_030015575.1. Classification (NCBI taxonomy): domain Eukaryota; kingdom Viridiplantae; phylum Streptophyta; class Magnoliopsida; order Asparagales; family Amaryllidaceae; genus Agapanthus; species Agapanthus africanus. The sequence goes on from JASDDO010000018.1 coordinate 407,265,608, forward strand.
ATTTAAATTTAAATATTATATATATATATATATATATATATATATATATATATATATATATATATATATAGAGAGAGAGAGAGAGAGAGAGAGAGAGAGAGAATAATGGAGGAAAGAGGCCATAGGAGGGGATTTCCTCCTACGGAGTCGAAAAAATACAACCTCCACTATTTTTTCCGACGATCGGCATCCATCATCATCATCGTTATCATCTAAGATGTGCATACACCAAATTTCATGTGATTCCACCACTTTTTCACCGTTGAATTAGCAATGTAAAAAGTTCTATTGTCGGTAAGCCATTAATTTTGCACCAACTAAATCAATGGTGAAAAAATTGTATAATCACATAAAATTCAGTGTATCTACATCTTAGATGATAAAGATGGAGGTGATGTATGCCGATCGTCGAAAAAAAATCATGGAGGGTGTATTTTTCCGACGCCATAGGTGGAAATTCTCTCCTATGGCACCTTTCCTTCATTTACCTCATATATATAACTGTATATATATATTAGTTATATTATATATATATATATATTGTGGATTTTACAGATAATACCGGATTAGTCCGAATATTACCCACTTTAAAAATCTAGTTTTTAAATATGAAGAATATACGCAAGAATTTAAACTACGATGCAAATGTATATAATTAAAAACATATACCCCCAAATAAAATCTACGTAATTATACGCAGCGATCCAATAATCGGTCTGTTTAACCCTTAGGATACGAACATGATATATGGGCGCAATCACCTGATATGTGGTACCATGACATGCAAGGCTAGATGGGAAAAATATTATTTGGTTTTATACTGTATCATAAAAGATATGTGGATTCTAAAATATATTATATATGTATATAAAATCTTGATTTGCACGGATACGCTGTACTAGCAAATATTTGATGCAATCACGAACCTTATTTGGTTTCAAACATGCGGGTCGGGTCGGATAATAACCACAGCTACTAATTGCATTATTCGCAACCTAATAGCTACAATAGTAAAGAATTTTGCCGCAAGATTTGAAATACCCCAACTAAATAGTATAATAGTACTAGGGTGTTACATTATACCCAACTACAAAAGAATTTTGTCCTCGAAATTCACAGAACAAGAAAAAGACAAGAAGACATGGATTTAAGAAAAGAGGCGTGGAAACTTCAGTCGAATCTCTTCTTCCCGTTCCCAAGTAGATTCTCCGTGCGAACGATTCCCCCATGAAACGAGTACTAGTGGGATAACTTTATTCTTGAGGACTTTTTCTCGTCGATCCACAATATCTATTGGTCGCTCTTCATACGTTAAACCTTCTCTTACTGTCAGTTTCGAGTGATCTAGGACATGCGTCTCATCTCGAACATACTTGCGGAGTTCCCGCGCGAAGGATTCAATCCAGCTGAGTTGAGATACATGAAACACGTCATGAACACCCGCCAAGGATGGTGGTAAAACCAATCGATAGGCTACCCCTCCTACACGCTCGATGATATCGAAAGGCCCCACGAATCGAGGAATAATTTTGCCTCGACTACCAAATCGGATCACTCTTCTGGTCGGTGATATCTTCAAGAATACAAGATCACCAACTGCGAACTCCAGAGGTCTTCGTCCAGTATCAGCCCAACTTTTCTGCCGATCTTGTGCCACTTTCATATGATTTCGGATTAAGTTCACTTTCTCCACCATTTGCATAATAATATCTGGTCCTAATAATCTTCTTTCTCCAATATTGTCCCAACAGATAGGCGAGCGACACTTATGACCGTATAATGCTTCGAATAGAGCCATCTGTATAGTCGCCTGAGAACTGTTATTGTATGAAAACTCCACTAAGTGCAAATGATCCTCCTATGAACCCTTGAAGTCTAACATGCATACTCTCAACATGTTTTCAAGAGTTTGAATCGTTCTTTCAGACTGGCCATCTGTCTGAGGATGCTAGGCTGTGCAAAACTTCAAGCGAGTTCCCAAACTTTCCTATAGACCCCTCCAAAAGTGTGATAAAAATCGAGTATCACGATCCGAAATGATGCTTACGGGTACCCCATGCAATCTCACAATCTCCTGCATATACCGCTCTGCCAAAGCCTCCTCGACTGACCAACACGAAACGGTATGAAATGAGCTACCTTGGTCAACCGATCGACAATCACCCAAACAACGTTATTTCCCTTTGGACTCCGTGGTAAAGCTGTCATAAAATCCATGGTTATATGTTTCCAGTTCCATTGAGGAATCGGAAGTGGTTGCAACAAACCAGCTACCCTTTGATATTCAGCCTTGACTTGCTGACACACCAAGCACTTCGATACGTAGCGAGCAATCTACCTTTTCATGCTTTCCCACAAGAAATGTTGTCACAGATCTTTGTACATCTTTATGCCTTCCGGATGTACAGAATATGCATAACTTTGAGGCTCCTTCGTGACTTCTTCACGAATATCTCCTTTAGGCATACATAAACGACTCCCATATCATAACGAACTATATTCATGAATCAAAAAATCTGTTCGAAGTCCCGCTTCTACTTGTTATAGAAACTTTTGCAATCTTGGATCGTGCAACTGCGCTACTTTAATGTTATCGATCAAGGATGATTGTATCTGCAACTGCATCAACTGTCCTGAAGAATTTGGTAGTAAAATATCCAATTCGAATCTCTGAAAATCAGCTATAATCTCTTTTTGTGTGGTCAACATCCGTATCGCTGGCAACCGACTTAGAGTATCCGGCACTACATTAACTTTTCCCGGATGGTATTTTAGATCAAGATCATAGTCAGCCATCAAATCTAACCATCTACGCTGTCTCATGTTGAGCTCTTTCTGTGTGAACACATACTTTAGGCTTTTGTGATCGGTTAATACTTCTACCCTTTTGCCCAATAAGTAGCGTTTCTAAATATTCAGAGCAAAAATCACTGCTGCTAACTCTAGATCATGAGTTGGGTAGTTCTTCTCATGAGTCTTCAATTGTCTTGACGCATAAGGTATAACCTTTCTATGCTGCATTAGAACATATCCCAAGTCTTTCCCAAATGCGTCGCTGTGAATAACAAGCCCTCCGGAACCGTCTGGCACTGTTAGAATAGGAGCGGTGGTCAATCATTGCTTCAACGCTTCAAAAGCTGACACACACTTCTCGGTCCATAAGAACGGTACCTCCTTTCGATTTAGCTTGGTCAATGGTTCTGCTATTCGAGCGAAGTTCTTTACAAACCTTCTATAGTATCCGCCAAACCCAAGAAAACTTCTGATTTCCCCTACGTTCTTTGGAATTGGCCAATCATGAACAACTGCAATCTTTTCAGGGTCAACGGCAATTCCATCTCCGGATAGAACATGACCCAAGAACTTTACTTCTTCGAGCCAAAACATGCACTTGCTCATCTTAGCATATAACTTTTCTTGTCTCAACATTTGCAGTGCGATCCTCAAGTGTTCTGCTTGCTCTTCTTTGCTCCTCGAATAGAACAAAATATCATCAATAAACACCACTACAAACTGGTCCAGGTATGGTGAAAAGATTCGGTTCATCAAGTCCATAAATATTGCTAGTGCGTTAGTAACTCCAAATGGCATCATTAAGTACTCGTAATACCCATATCGAGTTCGAAACGCTGTCTTGCAAATATCTTCTGATTTCATCCGAACTTGATGATATCCACATCGCAAATCCAACTTCGAGAATACCCTCGCGCCACTGAGTTGATCGAATAATTCGCTGATGCGAGGGATTGGGTACTTATTCTTAATAGTCACCCAATTTAATTCTCGATAGCCAATGCACATCCTCTGCGTGCCATCCTTCTTCTTCACTAGAAGAACTGGAGCTCCCCAATCCAACCCTTCTCTAGTAATTCGGTAACTTGTTTATTTACCTCTTCCAGTTCCACTGGCGCCATGGGATAATAAGCCTTTGAAATCGGCGCTGCTCCAGGAATAAGATCAATCGCGAATTCCACATCTCGTTTCGGCGGTAAACCCGAGATGTTCTCGAACACATCTATAAATTCCCGAACTATTGCTGGTGCTTCTTCCTTATTTACTTCCATCGACAAAAGAATGGCATTAGTCAGCCCATCCTTAAATTTGACTGGCCCGACAGATCTGCTACCTCCCAAAAATATGAACTCTGGATGGCCGGGGATCTGGAAAATCACTTTCTTTGCCCTACAATCAATGCGAGCGTGGAAAATGCCAAGAAATTCCATTCCCAAGACGACATCATAACTGCCAGTATTAATCACTAAGAAATCCGCGAATAACTCCTGTTCACAGATAACAATCGAGCAACCCTTGCACTCACTACTAGATATAATTCTTCCATTCCCAGTGTTTATGTCCCAGCAATTAGATACGGCCGTGTGTGGAATAGAGTGTGCACTAATAATCTTGGACGACATAAAGCAATGGGATGCACCTGAATCAAAAAATGCTAATGCGGGAAAATTATAGACAAATAGGATACCTGAAACAATATCGTCTGAAGCTTTGGTCTTCTCGGCCGTCAAGGTGAAGGCCCGTGCTTGATTAGGCCTCTGAGTAATCTGCTTCTGCTGTGCTCTCGGAGCATCACCCTTCAATTGAACTCTCGATGGACAAGTATTAATTCGATGCTCAGCAGCTCCGCAAATCAGACATTGCCCAAGCCTCATCCGGCACTCCCTCCGGAAATGACCCGGTTGTTGGCAGTAATCACAAATCGAATCCTTCTTTTGCGTTGAGATAGAGGTCCTTTTCATAGGTATTGTCCCTTGTTTATTTATCGGAATGCCTCTACGTACGGGAGCTCTAGTTCGTGCATATAGAGTCTTCCGCACCATAACAGCTTGTTGTTGAGTACCCTTTACTCTCATTGATAAACTCTGTTGTTCTCTAGCCATCTTGAGAACTTGGGAGAAGGTGGTCAATCCCACCGATATGATATATCTCTGAATCTCCACATCCAAGCTACGCATAAACCACCTTGCCCTATCTTCCTCGTTGGTAACCAAGGGCCCCGCAAATCGACCGAGATGGGTCCACTCAGCAGCATGTGTATCAACGGATCTGCCATTCTGCTTCAAGCTAATGAACTTCTCTTCCATTTCCTCCCGAGCAGACTGCGGAAAGAACATATCCAAGAAATTTCACGAAAAGTTGCCCAACTGATTGGCTTGATCAGACGGGTCTCCTCTACAAGCCTCCACGCACGAGCGTAATCTACTAATTGGATGTGTACTACATCCACCCTTTTCTCATCTGGAATCTGCACGGCAACGAGCAGTTTCTCTGTATCAACTAGCCACTGCTCCGCTGGCAATGGCTCCTCCAATCCTGTAAATGTGGACGGACTGAGCTTTCTAAAGTCTGCCACGGTGCCCTCACACTGTGTTGGCCTTGATGCTGTTGCAACTACGGACTGCTGGACCGTCCGTAGACCCTCCTGGAAAGCCTCGGCCTGCCGCTGATTTAGCTCAGTTTTCCGCTTATGGTTTTCAAGCATACCACGTACAACTCCAAGCAATGCGGCGTTATCTACATGCCTCTGGTATGACCGCAAATCTCTATCCACCATGATTCTGAAGCCAAGACACTAAAGGGGATTAGTAACGGTAAACATGATTCAATAAACAAGATATTGATAGTTATGTATTCAAGACTAGTAAGATAGTAATGTGGCAGGAAATGTTCCTAATTCCGGGTTTCCTGGTTAGTGTATTGAGTTCAATATCCAACTACAAACGAACCAAACCCGACTAACCCTAAATCCTATGACCCTGATACCAAACAAACCCTGTCACGCCCCGCTTCCCAGAATACGTAAACACGGCACGTGACAGAGCCAACCATGCTACCTATCGCAAGAAAAGATCCTTCCATAGTCACATTACGGCTGCCAATCGGATATCAAGAAAAGTAAAAATAAAATCTAGCTAACACATGTCCATCTTCCACAGTACATAAAATCAAGAAATGCATATAGCAGAAACGAATCAAGATCCAAATAAAAACAATCTCTAAATCATGTCCCTTATCCGCTCACATCAATAAAATAAATGAACTAAGCATCTCTAAAAATACACTTCTATCTCCTCATTGCTCGGCTTGCTTGCTAAAATACTCCTGATCTGCCTGCGATAATGTCAGAGGAACTAGGCCATGCAAAACCCAGACGTCAGTGTGTCATAATTATCAAAATAATGATAGTAACCAGGATAGGATGATATTATTAAACATGAATATAAATAATAAACACAGGTTTAAAACAGTGAGATACATGTATGTGATGTGTCTCCTAAAGTCTGTGCCTCTAGGTTATCTATTCTACAAGTCTTTGAAATAAATTTAATGGAATCGTCGATGTAACTCAATATTATCCCGTGCGTACCCGGGACCACGGTTAAGATTCTCGGGTTGAATCCGAGATGTGTCGCTAAGCAGTAAACATGCAACATGTACAGATGAATGATGTCAGCAACATCATTCCAAGGCTGGCTGAGACCGTAGAGACTGATCGGTATTGTCACACCCCGCTTTTCAGTAGATGGAAATGGTGATGTGGCAAGCCCACAGCGTATTTATTATGAGAAGGCCGTTTCTCGAAATAAATACGCTAAGCGTCTATAAGAAACATAAAGTAACAAGAACATACAAAAGAATGAAATCCAACTCTGATTTATTACATTCATAATTCATAGTTGACAAAATATCTGATTACAAGATATTTAACATGATAAGCCTTAATAAGAAGGCATACATAAATAAGGTGAAATGAAATGAAAAGCTGAATGAAACTATACGTCCATTTCTGATGCGAACTGGTTGTACTCCTTTTCGACCACTTCTATCTTTTCTGTCTTAATGTCACCTAACGAACATTCCAAGAATAAAAAGAAGTGGGTGGAATGCCCGTCAGTGAACTAACGCTCTGTAAGTCCTAAAAAAAGGATAAGTGTAGAAATGATAATGATAAGTGTATAAATTAAGAACTACTATCATTAAGCTGTGAGCGAGTAACACTAATAATTAAGCATGGCAATTCTATGTAACATGACAGTTCTATATAACATGTAGTGTAACATGAGCTTGGAAAACAAGTATATAAGCATGGCAAGATATATAAACATGACAATTCTATGAATATGGTTATTCTATTCTAACGTGGTTCTTCGTAGTTTGATAAAGAAAGTATTCATGTATACGAGAGGAGTCCATCTTACCCTGTGGACTATGGTAACATGTAGTACAAGACCCCATCATAACCCACGGGACAACGACACGCGAATTCATGTAAGTGTCTTTTAAATGATCTCTCGTGCCATGATATACGTTTCGTACCAATCTACCCCTTTATCCCTGCGTATTGTATTATAAAGGTCAAGTTTACAGGTCTTGGCCGAATCCATGAATATAAAAAATGTACAGGTTCATGTTCAAGTTGTAATCATGTATTCAGGTATTCATGTCAAGTTCTTATCAAATTATATTCATATTTCGGTCAAGTCAAGTTAAGTGTTCAAGTTCAAGTTTGGATATTCGAGTATTAAGTTCAAGTGTTCAGGTTCAAAGTCAAGTTAAGTATATCATGTAATAGGTTTAAGTCAAACATATAATATATAATTATATATTCATGTACATGCGACAATTCAGAGATAAAAAAAAAGGTATACATGTTCGAATAGCATGAAATGAGGCAAGTATGTTATTCAAGTAACGACCATAAACAATGCTGTAAAGAAGTGTTATGTACTAGTAATTAATCAATTCAAACGAATACGGAATATAATAAAAAATATAGCTCTATGCGTTGTGTATTCGTGAGTTCCAGTTTCACCTAAATACGACTTCCGGTTTGGGAAATATACCCGTTTTCGTATCGTCGCGCAAAACAGATCAGAATCCGTTCAGCACCGCCACACATTTTTAAAATACAGTTTGGGTAAATTTTTATTAGGTTTCAGATTACGAAGATTATTAGAAAATTATAGGTCTTTCGATGTAGTTATCTAAAACACCAAGATTCGTACGATTTAGATTTCTGAAGCTCTATTTATGATCATTTTAATATTATCGTTTAAAACAGAAATTCAGATTTCTGGACAGCATTATATATTGTATTGCAAAGCCTATATTGGGTTCTTTCATGCATTTATATGTAATATAATATACAAGAAATTATAGTTCTATCAATTGTGTATCTACAAATCTAAAGTTTTTCACGAACGGATATCGAGAGTTCGAGTTATGTCCTATTTTAAAACAGTGTGCGAATCAGGACAGATTCTGTCCAGATCCGTCACTAAATATTGCAACGCGGTTTTCTATATTTTACGTCGGTTTTCAGTAAAAACTTAAAACTAATAAAATCTATATCTTTCGATGTAAATATTGAAAACACTTGATTTTGCTCAATTTGGATATCGTTAGACCAAATTATGTGTCTAAGAAATTGACCGATAAATGCAGTTTTCAGTTTTTATGACCAGTGAATAAAAACGATGTAATTCCTAAACCGTTAAGCAATTCGATCTAAAATTTTTACAGAGTGTACACAAAAATATATCTATCGAAGATAAATTTATTGAAATTTCCAGAAGTAAAAATTAATTTCTAAAAATTATTTTAAAGGTAAAGATATTGATATGTCATATGTGAGAATGAGGAAACCATGGTATTTATTCGTAACTTCATTTTCTTTTATAAAATTTAAATAAAGTATTTAAAATACAACGATATATCCTAATTGGTCTCGGTAATATTAATATATGAGTTGCTAATAGCGACAAAATTGATACAATACTTATTTTCCTAAGAACTTATATATGAATGTATATCATACCATCTCATTTTCCTCTAAGTTTATTGTATTATTAATTAGGGTAAATCTATATGCAAGACATGGAGGAAACTTATAATTCAATTAAACGACAACATAACTTGAATAAGAGGCAATCATTAGTATAATCGAAATTATATAACTATATGTGTGTGTTTTGATGTGTCTCCAATATTTATATATGTAACAATATTTTTATTCATTTAAGAACTATGATATGATACGAGAGACGGTTCATGGTAATATGACAAGAGAAAGATAAAGAGAAAGAGATGGAGGTAGAGAAAGATAGAAGGGACTTACGGGTCTTACAATACGGTATAACAACCGTATTGCCGATTGGTGAAGAAAGTCTCGACTTGATCGAGACTTCGAAAGCTTAAGGAAATTGATGCTTCTCCAAATCTCCAAAGGAAAAAAATTAGAATTGATAAAAGAGAGAATGGCTAACGTAGGATGAAGAAGAGAGTGTTATTTGTATTAAAAGAGATATTAAAATAGGTTTAATAGTGATAAAAACTCTTCATAATAATTTTAATTTATTATGAATTCATTTTGAGAGTAAAAAAGAAATTGAAAGCGTGCCCATTCATTTGGAAGTTAAAGAAAATAAAAGGTTTCAGTTGTAGGTTATGTGGAAGTTTTAAAAAAATTAGATAAAAATAGTTGTAAGAATAGGAAATTGAACATGTGACCTATGAAATAACAATGTAAAGAATTAACAAACGAGCTACAAAATTGTTCATGCACTTATATAATAAGAATTAAATATATGCTGTTGCTTAAAAAGAAAGTGGACTTTTGAGCTCATGGTTTTATAAAAGAAAATAAAATGAGATTGGATTTGGGTTATGGGCTGGGTCAGGTATTGCGTTTAATTTCAAATAGGTTAAGATTTAGTTTAAACAAATGAGTTTGGGACAAATAGATGGAATAATAAAATAATATATTTAGTAGAAAACAAAATATACAGAAAAATACTAAGAATAAATAAATACAATATTTTACTAAAGAAAGAAAACACGAAGGCATAGTAATATTGGGGTCGTTACATTCTACCCTCTTTAAAAATAATTTCGTTCTCGAAATTACTCAAGAAGGATGTTGCAACAGAGAAACGAAACAAGATTAGGATGATTTCGTCGCGTTTCGTTGTTACGCTCCATCAGTCGATACTCTAAGTAATTCACAATAAGACAACCAGGAAGACGAGAAAATGCTGTTAGGATAATTCAAGAGTAGTTTACAAGAAATACGCAAGCCAGAACTCGAATAGAAGAAAAGTAATTAGGGATTGAATTCAAGAATGGTATAAAGATAAGGATGAAAATCGAATTAAATCAGGGAAGGATATAAGTTAACAAAGAAGATAGGATTCGATAATCAAGAATAAGGATACACAGTAGAATATAGTTAAATCAAGAGAAAAAAGAATCAAAGGTAGAACTCAAAGTCAATCAAGTAGAGTACCGCATTGTAACCATACTGCAGTTTATAGTTTCAATCACATAACTCCATTTAAGTCACCTAAAATCCTACTATCAGAGTCAATGAAAGAAAACAATAAGGAATTAAGAAGATTAACAAAATAAGATCAACCGGAGATGAATGGTTCACAATTTTGTTTCCTTTACGTCGAGACACGATTATCGGGAAAAATAAGAAAAGGATTCAAAGGGTTGAAATTATGGTGCAGTCGTTATAGTCTACCCTCCTTAAAAGAATTTCGTCCCCGAAATTCCCATAAGAAGTACATCGCAACAAGGTACTAGAAAGTTAAGGATGATGTCGTCTTTGAGCTCCATCGATCGATACTCTAACCAATTGAGCTAATAGGTCTACGGGATACAAGTAGAATGGGTGAACAAGGGTTAAGGATTCAAAAGTCAAGAGATGGACTTCAAAGAAGCCGAAGGTGGAGTTCAAGATGGACTCAAGGAATAGGGTAGGATTCAAAAGAAAAGTCGAATGTAATAATTGGATTTTATAATTCTTGTATTATATTGCTTACGATGTTCATGCAGAACCGACCTGCATGGGCCACCAACAAAACCTGTCACGTCCTGCTTCCCAGTAGACAGAAACGGCGATGTGGCAAGCCCGCAACGTATTTATTATGAGAAGGTCGTTTCTCGAAATAAATACACTAAGCGTCTATAAGCAACATAAAGTAACAAGAGCAAACAAAAGAATGAAATCCAACTCTGATTTATTACATTCATGATTCATAGTTGACAAAATATCTGAATACAAGATATTTAACATGATAAGCCTTAATAAGGAGGCATACATAAATAAGGTGAAATGAAATGAAAAACTGAATGAAACTATACGTCCGTTTGTGATGCGAACTGGTTGTACTCCTTTTCGACCACTTCTATCTTCTCTGTCTCAATATCACCTGACGAACATTCCAAGAATAGAAAGAAGTAGGTGGAATGCCCGTCAGTGAACTAGCGCTTGGCAAGTCCCCAAAAAAGGATAAGTGTAGAAATGATAATGACAAGTGTATAAATTAAGAACTACTATCATTAAACTGTGAACGAGTAACACTAATAATTAAGCATGGCAATTTTATGTAACATGACAGTTCTATATAACATGCAGTATAACATGAGCTTGGAAAACAAGTATATAAGCATGACAAGGTATATAAACATGACAATTCTATGAATATGGTTATTCTATTCTAACGTGGTTGTTCGTAGTTTGATAAAGAAAGTATTCATGTATACGAGAGGAGTCCATCTTACCCTGTGGACTATGGTAACATGTAGTACAAGACCCCATCATAACCCATGGGACAATGGCACGTGAATTCATGTAGGTGTTTTTTAAGTGACCTCTCGTGCCATGATATACGTTCCGTACCAATCTACCCCTTTATCCCTGCGTATTGTACTGTATAGTTCAAGTTTACAGGTCTTGGCCAAATCCTTGAATATAAAAAATGTACAAGTTCATGTTCAAGTTGTAATCATGTATTCAGGTATTTATGTCAAGTTCATATCTAATTATATTCATGTTTCGGTCAAGTCAAGTGTTCAATTTCAAGTTTGGATATTCGAGTATTTAGTTCAAGTGTTCAGGTTCAAATTCAAGTAAAGTATATCATGTAATAGGTTCAAGTCAAACATATAATATCTAATTATATATTCATGTACATGCGACAATTCAGAGATCAGAAAAAAACAAGGTATACATGTTCGAATAGCATGAAATGAGGCAAGTATGTTATTTAAGTAACGACCATACACAATGCTGTAAAGAAGTGTTATGTACTAGTAATTAATCAATTCAAACGAATACAGAATATAATCAAAAATACATCTCTATGCGTTGTGTATTCGTGAGTTCCAGTTGCACCTAAATACGACTTCCGGTTTGGGAAATATACCCGTTTTCGTATCGTCGCGCAAAACAGATCAGAATCCTTTCAGCACTGCCACACATTTTTAAAATACAGTTTGGCTCAATTTCCATCAGGTTTCAGATTACGTAGATTATTAGAAAATTATAGGTATTTCGATGTAGTTATCCAAAACACCAAGATTCGCATGATTTGGATTTCTGTAGCTCTACTTATGATCATTTTAATATCAGCGTTTAAAACAGAAATTCAGATTTCTGGACAGCAACTAAATATTGTATTGCAAAGCCTATATCGGGTTGTTTCATGCATTTATAAGTAATATAATATACAAGAAATTATATTTCTATCAATTTAAAAACAGTGTGCGAATCATGACAGATTCTGTTCAGATTCGTCACTAAATATTGTAACGCAGTTTTCTATATTTTACGTCTGTTTTCAGTAAAAATTTAAAACTAATAAAATCTAGATCTTTCGATGTAGATATCGAAAACACTTGAGTTTGATCAATTTGGATATCGGTAGACCAAATTATGTGTCTAAAATATTGACCGATAAATGCAGTTTTCTGTTTTTACGACCTGTGAATAAAAACAATGCAATTCCTAAACCGTTAAGCGATTCGATCTAAACTTTTTACAACGTGTACACAAAAATATATTCTATCCAAAATAAATTTATTGAAATTTCCAAAAATAAAATTAATTTCTAAAAATTATTTTAAAGGTAAAGGTAAAGGTATTGATATGTCAAATATGAGAATGAGGAAACCATGGTATTTATTCGTAACTTCATTTTCTTTTATAAAATTTAAATAAATTAATTTAAAATACACCGACAAATGATATATCCTAGTTGGTATTCGCAATCTTAATATATGAATTGTTAATAGCGACAAAACTGATATAATACTTATTTTCCTAAGAACCTATATATGAATGTATATCATGCCATATCATTTTCCTCTAAGTTTATTATATTATTAATTAGGGTAAATCTATATGCAAGACATGGAGGAAACTTATAATTCAATTAAACGACAACGTAACTAGAATAAGAGGCAATCATTAGTCTAATCGAAATTATATAACTATATGTGTGTGTTTTGATGTGTTTTCAATATTTATATATGTAACAATATTTTTATTCATTTAAGGATTATGATATGATACGAGAGGCGGTTCATGGTAATATGACAAGAGAAAGATAAAGAGAAAGAGAAAGAGATGGAGCTAGAGAAAGATAGAAGGGACTTACGGGTCTTGCAATATGGTATAACAACCGTATTGCCGATTGGTGAAGAAAGTCTCGACTTGATCGAGACTTCGAAAGCTTAAGGAAATTGATGCTTCTTCAAATCTCCAAAGGAAAAAAAAATTAGAATTGATAAAGAGAGAATGACTAAGGTAGGATGAAGAAGAGAGTGTTATTTGTATTAAAAGAGACATTAAAATAGGTTTAATAGTGTTAAAAACTCTTCATAATAATTTTAATTTATTATGAATTCATTTTGAGAGTAAAAAAGAAATTGAAAGGGCGCTCATTCATTTGGAAGTTAAAGAAAATGAAAGGTCTCATTTGTAGGTTATGAGAAAGTTTAAAAAAATTAGATAAAAATAGTTGCAAGAATAGGGATTTGAATATATGGCCTATGAAATAACAATGTAAAGAATTAACCATTGAGCTACAAAGTTGTTCATGCATATATTGCTTAAAAAGAAAGTGGGTTTTTGGGCTCATAGTTTTATAAAAGAAAATAAAATAAGATTGGATTTGGGTTATGGGCTTGGTCAGGTTTTGCGTTTAATTTGAAATAGCTTAATATTTAGTTTAAACAAATTAGTTTGGGAAAAATAGATGGAATAATAAAATAATATATTTAATAGAAAACAAAATATACGGAAAAATACTAAGAATAAATAAATACAATATTTTACTAAACAAAGAAAACACGAAGGTATAGTAATATTGGGGCCGTTACAAGTTTAACTATCGAACTGTTGAATTACAAGTCAAGTTTCATTATTGATTTCTCCTTGCCCCCAAGTTTTATGTTCAAGTCAGATATTGATGATATAAATCTAATGACAACACAGGATCAAGCAGGTACATGTCTTGTCTATGTAGGTAACAATTCACGTCCGTTAGGACAATAAATCAGGATTGTCGGCATCAGTAATGAGATCTAAGTAATAAGTCTGGTAGTTTGTCGTAAACATGTCATGCAATGTATTTTAACCAGAATAGACACCAAATGTAAAACTATAACCAATATCGAAACACGGTAAACATAATTAATGCCAAGATGTATATATATCTATCTGTAATAACCGTTACACGTCTATTACCATGTATATTGCAACCTAGATTGCATATTGAATTAATATAGTATTATAATAATATCGCGATATTCCGGCATGCAACTGGATAACCCATTATCAGTACGGATACAGACGGATGTTATAAAACTATAAATCGCTATTACTTTCTGAATATTAAAACGTATGCACTTTAATCACGCATATAAATATCGATATAATCAAAATAGCATGTTGCAAGTTTAGAACTTTCCTGATCGAATCTCACGACTAATATGGATTTTCCGAACGACGATGATGTCCGAAATCACGACGTAAATACGACCTTGCCCAAAAAACGACTGCGTAATATTCTGGGGTAGCCGCTGATGCTTTGTGGAATTCTCTGAGGCTGGTGTTCAGGGTCGAAAGCGACGGTGACGAGTCGAGGTTTGCCGGCGATGTGATAAAGTCGGGTTTTGAACTTGGGAAGAAGAAAAGAAAGAGAACGAGACGAAGGGGATCTGGGTTTTGTGGAGATATCAACTGGAGATGAGGTCTGGGTCGTGCTCGTCGGCGACGAACCAGGGTGGTGATGGAAGTTCGCTCCGGCAAAGTCGAAAAGAAAAGAAAAGAAGAAGAAAAGAGGAAGAAATAAGGCTATTGCTGGGTTCTGGGGTTGGCGAGGACAAAAGAAGGAGTAGGTCGGCAACGTGGTGATGGGGAGGCCGCCGGCGACGAGGTGTTGCGGTCGGTGAAGGGCCGATAGGATTTGGTGTGATCGGGGATGAACATGGGGGGTCGGTGGTGGTGGTGTGTTGGTGTTCTAGGGTTGCCGGGCAGACAAGGAGGTGATGGTGGTGGTCGGTGTTGGCGGGTTTCCAGCGACGAGGTCGAGACGAGTTGGGGGTTGATGGGTTCTTGGTGTCGGGGTCCTGCGGTCGAGGTCTCGGGAATGGGTAGGAGGAGGAAGAGGTGTGGCAGCGAGGAAGAGGAGCTGATGACGAGGAGATGGGGTCGACGGCGACGAGCTACGGCAACGGGAGACGTGGGTTCGGGTTCGGGGTAAGGCGGCGAGAAGAAAAGAAACGAGGGAGGGGAGAGAGAAAGATAGGTTTT